>JARHVA010000163.1:4590000-5190000 GCA_037957365.1 Torreya grandis
TGGGTTCAAAATCAATCTTTTATTTTTTGTTCCTCATCATTAAATTATTTATCTCAAACACCCCCATAGCTCTTGAAATAACTACTCCATGTTACCCAAAATAGGCACCATGGCCTTTTACACAACCAACATTTTGAGTAGAGAAGATAGTGGTTGCATAATTTTTCCTTTGATGCCTCTTACAAACAAATCCTACACAACTCCAAATTTAATGCACCCTTGCATAATAAACTTAATGCTATATATGTCAATAGTATTTTTTATCTAGTGGTCTATTGCATGCATCTAATCTATATCCAATTTTTTTAGGTTTTATATCTTTTCCTTAGTTCGCATAAAGTGTTATTTATCTCTCAGCCTAAATAAATAATATTAAATTTGTGACAACCATGTAAATTTCATCCCAATAAATTTTCACAAAAATATTTCATATATTTCACCATGTATATGCTTAGTTATAATTTATCTCACATAACTTCCTAGACCTTTTTCCTCCTCTTTTGGGAAATTGTGAATTCTTTCATCCAGCCATCATTCCAAGTCTCTCTATCTAGATAACCATCTTAGCTTGTTTTAAGGTTCCACACTCACTACACCATTACTAGTAGAGGTTCTTAGAAAATTCATCAAAACATGTTAATATGTGTTGTGTGAGAAGTAGGATACAAACTCAGAATTTAGTCATAGTTATATCATAGGTCAAGTCTTCATACATTTCAACATCTTGCATTAATATATAAAATAAATACTAAAATGTACAAAACATTAATTATTATTAATTTATTGATCAAATTTGAATAAAGCAAAGTATACACTACACATGGAACAAATACTAAAAGATGTTCTAGAAAACCATCATCAAATATCTATATTAATCATAATATCTCAAAACTCTTTTACATTAAAACTGATAATTATTTATATAAATTTACAATACTCTATCATTTTACATTCCATACTTTTATTTCTATCTCTCATATTATACATACTTTTGGAATACATACATAGGCTAAATACATACAAATTGAGGTATGTTATATACAATGATATCTATCACACACTTGTTATGCATCTAAACTATATGATTTAAATCCTATTATAATACCAACACGTCCATGTAGAAATTAAATTTTTGTCATATTTTCATGCCAATATTATATTTATTTGATAACTAATGTGGCTTATTTAACCTATTTGTGTTTTCATAAAGACATTCATATCTATGAGTTTTGGTAAGGATGACATCTGTCTACCCTAGTGGAGTTGGGTTTAGATGATGTTTATTGGAATATCATTGAGTAAGTTAGATTTGGGTAGGTGGGATGATTAGTGTCAATTAATTATGATGTTAATTTAATAACATATAATCAAGAGCTGGAATGCTGATACTTTCAGATTTTGGATCCCTATAGGGGATGATGGCCATAGTAGAGGACATGTATCAAATTTTTAATTTTATTATCATAGGAGAGAGGGCCTAGGTGTTATGGGATGGCATACTAGATTTATACAAAAATCCCACACATATATTATAGGTCATCAAGTAGAGGTGGGAGAGCCTTCTAGTATGGTCCGTCTAGAGGACAGTTTGATTTGATGTTTGATGATTGTGTAATTTTATCTATTATTTATTATATTTTTAATCACTACATAGGGCGGTTGGGTAATGATATTATATCACATGTATCATATTTTGTATAACATTGAGCAACAAGGTACCAGACATTCTTAGGGATGCACCATGGTGGCCCACTTATATAAATATTTGTATAAATTTGGTTTAGATATCCATGGTGGAGGATTGGGTACAACCACTCTACTAAACATATGGGAATATGAACACATTTAAATTTTATATTCTAATGGTGGACCCCTTTTTTTATGGTTTGATCCACTAGTGTTTGATACACAATGGGTGTTACCCCATCATCACATACATTAAACTATGGAGTATCATAATATATTGGATCATTTGATGATAAAAAATGTTCTTAGGCAACCTTATATGACCTTTTATGGGTGTCCTAAGGATAGATGAGTTTTATTATGTATTTATGCTAGTATATGATTAGTAGACTAAGTTCCTAGTGTGTACAAGTTGTTACAGTTAATTTCTACTTATATTTTGAGAAAGGAAGAAGAAGAAACTAAATATAGGTATGGTTGAAAAATCTATTTGAATATGCATATGTTGAATTAGATGATTGTGAAAATCTCCCCTTTGGTTTGGGAGGATGACCTGAAAATAAGACAACACTAAAGCACATGGTTGGTTAAATAGATATCTAGGTGGATTGCCTAGCGCTAGCTAGATCCCAGAAGTAAGAGCTTCTTCAGGGGCTATCAATCCACACATTTTAAATAATTAAGTCTATAAATAGAATAGAAAGTACTTGCATCAATAATAAAAAGATACTAAAATTGAAAACAAGAAATTCTTGATAAAGAAATAAACTAGAAATGGCTAATATAATAATACTCGAGTCAACACTAGTGCTAAATGGCTTAGGTCTACTTTAGAAAATTAGGCAGTGGTCTATAAATAGGTAGGGACATAGAGAATTGGATTTGGTTGAGGGTAGGTATTTGAAAATAACTTGTTATTTTATGCCATAGTGACCATCGATGGTTAGGGTGACCATCAATGGTGAAGGTGACCATCAATGGTCAGACAGACCATCAGTGGTTGAGACAACCATTGGTAGTTACTATGTGTAGGTCTAGATTAGTAAATAGATAACTAATGAGATTCAAAATTTGGATTCCAAGAGATTGGTTGGTACTGGGCTAATTTAAAAATGGAAATAAAGTAATTGAATACTAGAAAATAAATACTTTTTTATCAGAGATTGATCAAATGAGTGGTTAAGGTGGTTGACTTGTTGGTGGATTCTGGTGTGATTCTAATAGAGCAATAATACTTGATGCTTTGATGGAGTGGTGGTGGAAATTTGGCTCTCTAACATGATGGATGGATCACTAGATCACTGATGATAATTGACTTAAAAAAATAAAATCTAGGTGCACAAGCTCTTGATAACAATTATAGATGGATTTTACCTCCCTACTCCTCTATTCTAATAGGCAAGAAATGAGAGTTGAAACAAGACATTAACTAGTTATTCTAATTTTAACTCACTCATGCATAAATTCACACATGGATTTAAATAATCTATTTTTAGAAAAGTAAGGTGGATGGTTTGCATATTATCTTTTGGGATGGTGGACCCTAACCATTGATAGTCAAGGTGACCATTGGTGGTCATCCTGATCATCTACAGTCAAAGGCTAAGGTAAAGAGTGGCTAAAAGGTTTGGTTAAGTTAATTAGTCAAACTAACTATGGTTAATCTTGGTTAGGGGTAAAAGGATAAAATTAGTCTAGAGGGGGTCTTAAGGTGGTCCAAGGTAATTTAAACATTCAAAATCATGGTGTGCATATTTTTGGTGTCTACATTTTACCCCTTTTTATTATGTGGCTTTGAATCAACAAGCTACAAAACAAAAATGGATTTTTGGTCGAAGGTTTGGTTGCCTCGAGTATGGGAGGAGGTGTTTCCCTGAGGTAAAAAAAATTCAAGTACAGGTTTGATAAGGTAGATAAAGGTGATGATGAAAGTGAATGTCATGAAGTTGGGTGATAGGTTGGGTACTTGAGGTGAAAACATGTGCATAAAGTGTGACAAAAAGGTGTGATAGTCAAGATCACACATAGACTAGGTTACCATAGTTGGGTAAATTAGGGTTGATGCTAGAAAGATAAGTGAAAAGTAGATTGCATGACCATAATTAGGCATGGTGGTTGGGTACACTCACAATTCTCCTAAGTGATGTCTATGTTTCAATGGGTATCCAAGGTAGGAAGTACTCTTGGTAAAAACACAAACTAGTCAATTATCATGGGTATCCAAGGTACAAGGTGAGACACAAGTGGGTTCGGTATGCACTAGGTGGTGTAGGTACAAAAGGTAGTTAACATGGAAATGTTATCACTATAATCAAAGGACCAAGTAAAATTCATCAAAAAGTGCATGCGGATGAAATAGACTAATGGCAAGATGATGAGGTGGTCAAAGTGGGTGGGTTGCAAATGAGTTATGCACTAAAAAAGTTGATTGAAGAAATAACTTGGGAAAATGAGAAGACCCTAACCATCAATGCTCAGGGGGCTAAAGTGTAACTGTCGATGGTCACTCTAACCATTGATGATAAGGGTGAAAACCCTAAAAGTCTAATAGTTAAAATCAAAAAAGTGAATGTCATCTCACTCATTTTCACTTATGAATATGGAGTTCTAGAATTTGGCATTTATGGCAAAGTTTACTGACAGTGATTTCTTGAGAAGTGTTAACTGTTAGTTGAGGTAGACTGAGGTATACCAAAATAGGATACATGGTGTATATGGATGTGAATTAGGATGGGCAAGTCTATGGCTGACTCTATGGTAGTAGTCATGGAATGAGGTAAGGGATGCTTTAAAATTGATAGCTTATGTGTGCTTATGTATAGTAGTTAAGTCTATATTTGATTGCTTGGTCAATTTCTTGGTTGGGTAGGTTTGAGGGTTCTTACCCTAGATAGGGTTTTTTCAAGATTTTGGGAAAATGGGTAGGTAAATGTGTGAATTTTTTAGGGGTAGGTTAGGTAGGGGTGAGTTTAAGTGTAAAGTGAGGGAATTTGTGGGTAATTGGGTAGTTTTGTGGGAGTATGGGTAGGTCATGAGTTTTAGTCAGAACACCTATAGTGACCATCGATAGTTGAGCCAATCATCAATGGTTGATATCCATAAAGTTGTGGATACCTAACCATCGGTGGTCACTATGACCATCGATGGTCGAGTTGTCTAATTTTTTGTTCAAATGCTAGAAAAGGTATTGGGTTAGGTTGGGTGGGAGATAGTGTTGGATTTGAAGATGGTTGATTCTAAGTGGGTTAGGTAAAGAGGTAAATGCTAGTAAGGTGATGGTTTAAAGGGTTAAGGGTAGGTAGGGTTGTTGAATAGTATAGGGAACTAAGTTATGTGATAATTAATGTTCATAGGTCTAGAAGCAGATATAAATACATGATCAAGTATTACACATCGACATGGAGATCCACTAGAGGATGACCCCAACTGACTGGGCACATATGGAGGAGGTTAGGATGGGAGTAATGAGGAATTATAAACATGTGCCTTAGGATGCATATATGATTGTATCTCTCATCTAAAGATGGGATATAGCTACAAACACCTTCTTACTATTGATCGATAAAATGATGATCTTGCTAGAGGATGTGCATACAATCACATAGTTACCTCTTCGAGGTGATCTAATCTACCACATAAAGTGAGAGGAGTGGGATGAGCATCTGGAGTTACTATACAGTGATGACCATGATTGCGTTAGATTTAATGTTAATAGCTTTATCAAAGGGTGAGGGATGAGAGGAGATTGATGATGATGATGGTAGTGTCTTGCTTTGCCCTTCTTGACTCAAACAATGAGAGATTTCCATACTTGTTATTGGGGGTGATATTTGATTTGCTACTAGGGCATACTATATTTGAATAGGTACCTATTTTATTAGTATAGATATATAGGGAATTGTGGGGGTTCAGGGCCCATAAAAAGGTACAACATTAGTGTTGGTCTAGTTCTACATTGCTAGGCCTATGAGCACATCTAGCTGCTAAGGCTGATGGGATTATTGTGGATGATATATGGATATATTGAGTTCCTAATTAGTTTCATGAGGTAGAGAGCTAACCTTGTTGCCTTAATTACAAGAGGAGGAGCCCATGACATTGATTGGTTCATGGGTGTAATAGATGCACTAGTGATTAGAGACATTACCTAAAGACCCTATATTTAGTTTCTAATTTGGCCTAGCTATAAGAGGTAGACCCTATCTTAATAGAGTTATAGGTGGATTATTGACTAGAGGGATAGAGAGGTGGATCTTATCCCATTTAATAGGGTACAGAGGTAGTTCAGCCTCATATAAGGTATTCTAGGTGTATTTCCCAAGTAGAGGCATGAAGACTCAAAAAATTTATTGCCTGAGCCACATCTAGTACCAATTTTTATTTATCATAAGGAGCTACCAGCTAGGCCATAGATAGATGATGTTGGCATTACATATGGGTAAATGGAATGGTACTAAGCTCTATATATAGCTATATATTTTAGTGATGGGGATCGTGGTAGGAGTTCAATAGATGTGGACCTAGTTGGGAGATGGGGTCAAAAGGTATAGGTATAAAGAGTTGGCTTCGATGCATAAACATGAGTGATATTAGCTACATCATAGGCACATTTGGAAACATTATAGGGTTAGGTGGCTATACTATAGGTTCATCTATCTATGATGATAGGAGAGAGGGACCCGAATAGAGCTACACTAGCCCAGGTCACCCAAGAGTGAGATGCTTTAAGACAAGCCATAAGAGTAATAACATCACTAGTAGGTACAACAAGGACCATTGATATGTAAAGGTACATAGCCACCATAAAGTATTTATGATACTACGAGGTTAGAGTCTTTACTCACTACCTAACAAAGCCCTGATAGGGTGAGTATAGAGCAAGTTTGGTAGGTGGTGCTAGTATGGCTACTCTAAGTCAGTGGGTAACATCTATAGGTGGATAGATAGGTACATTTTGGGGATAGGTAGGTACATCTAGGGGGTAAGCACTAGGATCTAGTAGTGCTCCAAGAGATAGTGGTGCCCCTAGGGCATAGATAGGATAGATTATGACACACTATATTATATTGTATATCATTTTGATTCTAGCCTATGAGTTGATGTGGTGAGATGTATATTTTGAGAAGAAGAGGCATGTATATCTATTGTATACATTATCTTTCTATTTGACTCATGAGTTATATATATGGTCATTATTTATTACTCATGCTAATGCTCATGGTTTATGATTTGCTTTGATATTAATTCTTGAGATGGGATGTTTATATTGATTAAAGATTATGATTATGTTATGGATGCTAGACACTGATGTAGACTTTACCTAGCTAGGCATGAGATGGATTTTATTTATGGGTATGATTCTTGTTTGCATATGAAATAATAAATTTTAATGAGTATATGCTTCATTATTTAGATTTAAACATGTGATGAAAAATGGTTGATTGATTTATTTCTCATGGGTGTTATGATGTTATTATGCTTATGTGTTTGCTTATGACACATGTGTATATGATTTTTATTAATTTGTTTGAAGGTAAAGCACATGAGGTAGGTCAATTAACAACACTACATTAGATAACAAAGATATTATCAAGAGACAAACATCATAATGAAAATATCAACTAGTCATGATAGGATAGGAAGAGGGCACAATGCTTCTTCTTTGATAAGGATTTTGAATTTGGATCAGCTTAATGCACATAATCCCTTTGAATTATTTATATTAGAATTCATTAGTTGGTTAAAAAGGTGTCTTGGCCACATAATTTCAAGTGAGCTCAAAATCCCTTGCTTATAGTGTATAAAGGGGGATGGATGAAAATGGACCCTTCATGTGAGATTAGCATGCCTCTTATGTAGGTGTCTGAAGAGTTAGTATAAACATGTCTATGTCATATAAAGTGTCAACTGATTGATGTGAGAAGTCTACTTGTGAAAGCCGATTGTGGATTCCACTTTATTTTATTGTGTGAAAGCCACTTATAGCTTTAAAAATTAGTCTACTTTTGTTATGATTTTGATAATGGGTCTTTGCTTTGTTTCTATATATGGGAAGTTGATCGATGCAAGAAGATTCTAAAAAATTGTTGTGCTTTAAACAAATACTTTACTCAACCATCCTTAGAGGGAGTGGTCTAAGCTTATTTGTTGTGTTTAAGGATTTTTGACAGTCTCTTATGTAGGTGTTTGAAGAGTTAGTATAAACATGTCTATGTCATATAAAGTGTCAACTGATTGATGTGAGAAGTCTACTTGTGAAATCCGATTGTGGATTCCACTTTATTTTATTGTGTGAAAGCCACTTATAGCTTTAAAAATTAGTCTACTTTTGTTATGATTTTGATAATGGGTCTTTGCTTTGTTTCTATATATGGGAAGTTGATCGATGCAAGAAGATTCTAAAAAATTGTTGTGCTTTAAACAAATACTTTACTCAACCATCCTTAGAGGGAGTGGTCTAAGCTTATTTGTTGTGTTTAAGGATTTTTGACAGTCTCTTATGTAGGTGTCTGAAGAGTTAGTATAAACATGTCTATGTCATATAAAGTGTCAACTGATTGATGTGAGAAGTCTACTTGTGAAAGCCGATTGTGGATTCCACTTTATTTTATTGTGTGAAAGCCACTTATAGCTTTAAAAATTAGTCTACTTTTGTTATGATTTTGATAATGGGTCTTTGCTTTGTTTCTATATATGGGAAGTTGATCGATGCAAGAAGATTCTAAAAAATTGTTGTGATTTAAACAAATACTTTACTCAACCATCCTTAGAGGGAGTGGTCTAAGCTTATTTGTTGTGTTTAAGGATTTTTTATAGTTATCCTTCAAAGGAATAGTCTACCTTATATATGTGTAATTTTAGTGTGCTCATGCAACTATCCTTTGAGGGAGCAGTCTATGAATGCTTAAGAATGAATCATGAATGCTATTGGTTTGGATTTTTCTTTTTTATTACTTTGTTTGACTTTTTTTGACATAGAATTGTTTATATAGGCTTAAGGGTTCACCTTTATAAAGGCAAAACTAAAAGCATAAGGATGTTGAGTAGGTGTAAAGAGGTTTAAGTAACAATGATCATGGTAATCTATCTTGAGAGAGGGGTAGAAAGTACCATGAGAATCATGCCATGGGTAGAACCATGGTACCCATTATTTAATATTAGGCTATATTTATGATAGATAATCACACGATTCAGCTTTAATTAGTTTTCCCTAAAATAGGGAAATGAATGTGGTTAAAATCAAAGGATGAGCTTAAGTTAAGACAAAAGGTGAACTTGATCCTTCTTAACAAAAGAATAGACATAGATGTGAAACATTGAGGGGCTCAAGTTTTGGGTTTTCCTCAAGATAGGACAACTGGTAAGCTCCTAGTCCATACTTGTGGGTTATGATATAGGGTCCAAGCCAATTGAAATAAAACTTGTCCTGCTTATTTTTTTCCATATTGGCAACATGTTGATTTTCCTTTAGGACAAGGTCTCTAATGTTGAATTCTCACACTCTAAGGTGTTTTTTATAGGCACTCTTGATTCCCTATTGATAGACATGAATATGGGTAAGGGATACTAATAAATTCTCATCAAGTAGATCAGGCTGGGCTAAACAATGTTGATGATAATCAACCCTAAAAAAATAGATCTTGCAAAGATATGTAGAGAGAAGGTATTTGGACTTTGAGAGGCAAGAATACTTCCACTCCAAACATAATAAAGAAAGGGGTAGCACCCATAGGGGTTTTAATGCTAGTACTATATACACACAATATGAAGGGGATGTGCAAATATCAATCCTAACTAGATACATTGACCATTTTAGTTATAATGTTGCTAATAATTTTGTTAGAGGCCTCAACTTATCCATTTACTTGAGGGAGATAAGGAAAAGAGAAGCTTAACTTAATTTTGAATGCATCACATAGACCTTAGACCTATTTTTTCTTAAAATATTTACAATTGTCGGTGATAATCTTGTGAGGAACACCAAAGTAATAGATGATGTGATAGTTGATAAAGTTGACAATATTCTTTGCTTTAGTCAAGACTAGAGGAATAAATTCAACCCATTTGGTAAAATATTCAGTCTTAGTGATGATATAATGGTTTCAATATGAATAATGGGGGTTAATTTCACCAATAAAATCTAAGCCCATTATGAAAATGGACAGAAATTAGTAGAAACATGAAGACTATGGCTAGGTACATGATGCAAATTGGCATGTTACTAACACTTAACACATTTTTTCACATAATCATAGTAGTCTTGGTTAAGGGTAGCCATTAATATCTTAGGTGAATGATGTGTTTAGCAATAGTGAGGCCACTAAAGTGTTCCCCATAGATGCAATCATGCATTTCTTTAAAAGTGTGAGAGGCTTCATGAACACGTAGGTAACGGAAGAGGAGACCATCAAAGCTGTGTTTATAAATAATTCCCCCATAATGGTACATCATGATGTAATTTGGATAAATTCTCTTATATAATTCCTATAAATTCCAAAAGGAATGATGGAAAGGTTAAATTAGTTGAAGGTTTTTTGATTCCAATGGTCAGGTTGGGTCTCTTCTACACTAAAAATGGTGGGAGAATTTGGTTTGACATAGGAAGGCTAGGTAAGTCTATGGATAATTATAGATAGGTTAGAGTTAAAGGGTGTCAATAAAATTATTGGTAGATCATGGGGTTCACTAGATGTGGTAGTGTTTAAATGATTCTAAGAGTTCATCAAGTAGTTGTTTGTACTATTTCAAAACATCATTCTTACACTAGTAAGAGCCATTGATTTGATTGACCATAAATTAGGAGTCACCAAAGATGTTCATTATTTTGAATCCCAAGGCTAATGTAGTCTAAAGGCCTATCACTATGGATTTGTAATCAGTCATATTATTGGTACATTGAAAATCAAGCTTGAAGGACAAAGGAATAGGCTCACTGTCAAAGGGAATAATGATAATACCAACTCCCCCACCATTTTAGTATATTGATCCATCAAAGAACATGGTGACTTGACAGGTGAAGTTCACTTGAGAGAGGGTTATAATGACTTATCAAGGAACTCAAGAGGAGGAGGTTGATTGTTTTTAATGGTGCTTCAACTAATTTTTTGGTAATTACTTACCCCTTAATTAACTTTTATTTAAGGAACTCAAGGTCAAACTCTGCTAAAAACATGAGCCATTTTTCCATATGTTAGTTTTGGTATGGATTGGAGTGCATGTACTTGAGTGGGCTGGTATTGGTTATGATATAGGTTTTGTGGTTAATAAGGTAGTGTAAAATTTTGGTGGCTATAAATACTAAATCTAAGAAAAGTTTCTCAGTGTGGGTATACCAAGTCTCGTACTCTACAAGTGTGCAATTGATGTAGTAGATGACTTGATCTTTGTGTTGTTCATCCTGATGAGTGAGTATTTCCTATAAGGAGTGGTCAGTGGTAGAGATATAAAGGTATAAATTTTGGTTGTCCTTGGGAGGGGTGAGGATAGGTGGATAAAAAAGGTACTTTTTGAGTGAATCAAAGGCCTTTTGATAGTCGCCATTCCACTTGAAAGATTCATCCTTATTTAAAAGGTGATGGAAGGGTTGGTATTGGTTGGAAAGCTAAGAGATAAAGTGATGAATGGATTGAAGCTTCCCCTGAAAACTATAGAGTTCCTTAAGTTTGACTATAGGAAGCATTTCAAGGATGGATTTGATTTTAGTCAGGTTAACTTTGATTCCCCGAAGGGAAATGATAAAGCCAAGGAGCTTTCTTAACAAGACCCCAAAAATGCACTTTTTGGGTTTATGCAGACATGGTAATGGATAAGGTTCTCAAATATAATATTGAGAATGGATAAATGATCCTTTTAGAGTTTATATTTCCCAAGAAGGTCATCCACATAGTCCTCTATAATCTTGTGTATAAGATCATGGAAGATGTAAGTCATGACACCTTGGTAGGTTACAACAACATTATTTAATCTGAAAGGCATGACTCAATAGTAGAAGGTTCCCCATGGGGTGGTAAAGGTAATATTGTGATGGTATTTAAGGGAAATTAAGATCTGATTGTAACCCAAAAATTCATCCATAAGGGATAATATCTCATGGTTGGCTGTAAGATCAACTAGCTAGTTAATGCTTGGTAGAGGAAAGTCATCTTTGGGGTACGCAAGGTTGAGGTCATGAAAGTCCACATAAATGCATAGTCCCCCTATGGATTTGGTGATAGGAATGACATTCAAGACCCATTAGGGATAGTCAATGGGTTGAATGAAATTGAAAGATAGAAGATGTTGAAGCTCTTCTTTGATGAGAAGGGTTATGCGAGGGTGCATGCATTAAAGTTTTTTCTTGATGGGCTTGGCGGGTCAATTATAGACATGTAATTATAAGACCAATCAAATGTTATGATGTGGTATTGGAAGAAAGAGGGAAAGTCTTGAAGTTTGTCGACATTTAATGATTGGCCAATTTTGATAATGTAAAGATTATCTAGAGTGCCCAATTTGATATCCATGGTGGATTCGTTCAACATGGTCGAGGTCTTGGGAGGAAGGGATTTATGGATGGAAGAATTTGGGGAACCAAGGTAGGTGAGAATGGAATCATCATCCTAGCATTGAATAATGTTAATGATAGGAGAGTCATCTATCATCTTAGGATAGATTAACAAGATGGTTTTAGTTACCCCTCCTTTTGATAAGTCAAGGGTTTGAGGATGATCATGTTGATGAAAAAAATTAGGTAGGATGATGTCATCATCCTCACACACAAGTGGAGGAGAGGTTAGTGAGGAAGGGGTGTCTTCCTTAATAATGGTGGTGGTAGGTGGTTTGGTTTGTTTCTTGGTAGGTAGAATGAAACCAAGGCCATGTTTCTCATGAGGATTTATAATTTTAAATGGAAATCAACTTATGTGGGCCATACTCATATCTCCCAAGACCAAATCCTTTCCAAGCACACCTATGGAGGTATGTTTTGCCAAAACTTGGCTTGTCTAGGTAGGATAAGTTAGAGGTGAATGGTCAAGGTGAAGAGGAGGTAGTAGAACCATCAAGCAGTTTGTCAAGTCCCCCATAGATGAAATGGGTTTGACAATGTGAATGTCTAAAGGGAATAATGGATCTGACATTGGGGTCATATCTAGGTTGGTGGTCAAGTTTCCCATACTCTTAGGGAGTAGGGAAAGCATCAAGGGTTAAAAGGTGATATTCCCCCAACAAAAGAAGTTGAAATGTAGATTATAAGTAGTCTAAGGTGTGGATATGATCAGAGGGTATGGATGATCTATTTAATGCCTCATTGGTAGAAGAAGGTATGACTCCCTCTTTTGTGGTAGAGGGCTTGTCTTTGGTTAAGGAGGGTGTGTTATATGGAGGTAGGAGGACATCATTGGGTTGGTAGGTCATGTTTCATGTCAAGAAGGGACTTGGGTCAATTTGGATGGTGATGACCTAGCCTTCATGCTCAAATTTAATGCAATAATGAAGGGTAGAGGGGTGCAGCCCATGGAGTACATCCAAGGTCATCCTATTAAAACATTACATTAGAATTCACCTTCCACTACATAGAAGAGTTCGAGGAGTGTGTGAGGTCCTAAATGGATATGAAGGATAATAGTTCCCAGGGTAGTGCTCATGGTGTCATGAAAAAATCAAAAGATGATTGAGGTTTTAGACATGACATTATCTAGTAGGTTGAGCTAGTTATAGGCATGGGAGGATATGATATTAATACTAGATCCCCCATCAATCATGACCCATTTTATGTGGGTTTGGTTGATGTAAGTAGTTATAAAGAGAGGGGGATCTAGGTCTTCATGATAGATATAAGGTATTTATGAATCCTTAGAGGTGATAAGGTTGAAAATTTAGAGAGCACTGACAAAGGCTATCAGAGGTTGGGGGTCTTCAAGTTGTAACTCTACTGATTGCAATGCTTTGATCATAGCTTGGTGGTTATGAGGTGAAGTGGTAATCAACTAATATAAGCTTATCTTCATTGAGGTTTGATGTTTGAGCACCACTCTCCTGATGGATTCAGAGGGGTTGGATTGGGAGGCACGTAAGAGAGATACCTTGGATTTGGATGAAGGTGAAGATGTTTGATTTTGGCTTGGTTGAGAGGTGAAAGATGAGTATGTCAATGGAATGAACACTTTAGCCTTCCCCTTTCCTTCTATTTTTCTCTCATGACCACATGGATGGTATGGATAGAGGGAGGTGTAGACACCGAAATCATGTCTACTCCCTGGTCGTCCTCCCCCCTTGGTCCCTTTCCACTTCTAACCATGCTTAACCTATGTCTTATTAATTTAAAATAATTATCTTATTTTAAATTAATAATTCTCTCCTTCCTTCTCTCTCTCCCCTTGCCATCTCACCCTTGACACCTCACCAACCTAGGATGCCCTTCCTTGGATTCTCTCCACTACCCCTTGCCAAGTCCTAAATGATTTAAGGCCCCATTTCCCTTATCCCACTCATTTCCCACGCCTATTAAATCACCTTCGACCATTTCTTCCCCTGACCCGCTGACCCGACAGTTGGGAAAATAGACAAAAGGCTATTTTTAGCCTTTTTCCTACCTTCCAGCCGCTGACATTGGTCAACTATCGACTGACGTCGGTGATTTTTCTAGCATCAATTTCCTTCATAACTGTGTTCTTGACCCGAATGCAGGATCCTCTCTCTCAATCTTTTAATCTGACCTTTCGACCTTCAGCAATCTGATCTTTCACTCCTCAATCTATCAATCCTTCTAATCATCAGACCTCTCACTCTCTCTCTCTCAAGTACACATAGCAAGCTACAACAACAACAGGTACTCTGCATCAGCCACTCCACTAGCAACAGGACTTCCAACACTAGTAGCATTAGCAACAGGTACAACCAGTCTGTAACACTCTTTCCTCAGCAAACCATAGGTAAGTATTTACCCTATGTTTTCATTATGTTTTCAGTTATTACTTATAAGTAATATCACCAGCCCAGACCCAACCTGTTCTCTAGGAGCCTTCTCTCATCTTTATTTTCCCTGTTTCCTCTATCCACTCCATCTGGTCCTTTTTCAGACCATACACTCTATCCATTGTCCCTGCACAGACTCTCAGACCATTCAAACAAACCCAGACCCCTTCTCAGACCCATTCACAGACTCCCAGACCCCTTCTTTGACCCGTCCATAGTCCAAAAACTCGCCCAAGCCCCGTCCCAGACCATTGTCCTGGCCGACATTGACCATTTCCTCCACCGACGTTGGCAGACTAACCGATGTCAACAAACCTTTACAACTGACATCGGTAGACTAACTGACGTCGATGACTATGACCAGATCGATAGCAGCATTCAGGTAAGCATTTGCTTCTATTTCTATTTTAGTATTTAATCATTTCAGTCTTTTATCATTCTGCCTTTTATCAGACATTATTTTTATCAATTAGTGGGTTGACATCCCTCAAGGAAGTCTTTATACTTCTGGGATCAAGCTTTTACTTGGTAGCCCACCATCTCCTCATATAATGCCTTCTTTGTTTTAGTCTCTTTCTTCTACAGGTGTCATCCTCCACAACCAAAGAGGAGTTCCTGCTATCATCTGGATTCAGTGCACAAGACTACATCCGAGTAACATCTAACCCTAGACCATTTCTCTTAGTTTCTCATTTCCTTTTTGAATGTGAAAGCAAAAATCATATAGAAACATTCTATCATGCCCAGTGGGACACTAGGATCTTCCTTGGGTTCTTTTCTTTCTTTTCATATAGGGTGCATTAGGTTTCTCCTTACATCTCTTTCTTCTATCTCTTCCAAAAGACACTATCAGCAAAAATTAAAAAGAATCATTCTTGTTCTTTCTTTTCTTGCATATTAGACTAGTCAAAAGTCATACTCTTCAACCCTTTCTCAACTTGTTTTCATCTAAACTCACATTTTGTTTTGGGCTTAAAATACATTGCATTTCATTTCTTCTTGATTGCATACTTAGTTCACATCTATTAATTAAAAATTACATCATGAATTAATCGTAGGCCACTTATGTTACACAACCAAATCACTTGCACAAATCAAACATCAAAACTTACCTGAGACAAGGCCCGACTGGGATTTCATCACCCAGCGGATACCTTACCCATCTCGGCAATCCCACTTGGACTTCACTACCAAGGGGAAAGCCCACTCTATTCTCTGGTAGAGGATAATCTCTAGGGGAAGTATATACTGGCTAAGCGAGACCATCTTACCATTGGGCTCGTGAAATGAGGGGAGCTTGCTCCTTAGCACCAGGCCAAGTATGAAACCTAACACAGACTCTTGAGCGCCTAAACTAAACCTAAAACTAGCTTTAGACTACCTCTTTTAGGACCCGTTCTACAAGCCAACCTCCCAAACACACTCTAAGGCATAAGCCAACAGGATTCTAAAAAGTTGATTCTTAGGATTTAACGCTTAGGGTCTACCTGTCTCCATCTATATTTATGTTCCTATCTAGTTTTTTGAGCTAGTGAGGACGTTGTTCTTCTTTCCAAAAAACTTTCAAATTCACTGAGTTTTTGGAAAACACAATAACCGACATCGGTTTTATCATCGACGTCGACAACCTTTCTTCACCGTCATCAGTTATCTGATTGACGTCGGCCATTTGTTCTCACTGACATCAATTTTTCAACTGACATTGGTCACTGTCACAGTCTTTTTTTCAAAACAGTAGCCTTAAAACCTGACCCTTTTTCTGCCAAAACCCCATTTTGAGTTTCTAAAACTGAAAAAACATAGTTTCTAAAACCTGACCCTTCTTGCCTTGAATGGTTTTAACATGCAGTCAAACCAAGGCTCTTCTTGACCACATGAGGCATCAACCACTTCCGCCTTCCCCATCCATAACAAGTCCCTTAATGGAGTTTCATTCAGAGACAGAACGAACTCCAACTCGACTGACCCCGACTCAGACCCCCATTGTCCCTGAAGGGGACCAAGATTTTGAAAAATTCTTAGACCTCAATGTCAAAGCCCTGCAACATTATCTTGCACGAAGCCAAATGTGAGACTCCTTAGGCAACCCAATCTATGGGATGCCAACCTCTTTAGTCGAGATAGCAGCCATATCAACATCATCTGTGGTTCAACCCATAGACACCCAGGTTGCCACCTCAACTAATAACCAGCCCCTGTCTAACCTTCTAAGTGTGGCCTCTCCTTCCATCTCTGGGCCCACTTCCACTAGGGTTTTGGCCCCCCATCAACCACAGACTATTCAACCAACCTCTACCCCTTTCCAAAATCTAGTTGTCTCCATTCCGCCTACCCTCGCCCTTATCAACACCAGGGTGGCTACTCATCCATTGGCTAATGTTGTCACTATTCAACCACCCATGGAAACATCAAGCCTAGCCATGCCTTCTACCTTCATGACATAACCACCCTTGGCCTCCACTTCTATCCCAATGACTAGTTATCACTACGTTGTGCCCCTAAAAGCGCAACCAACTATGTCGTATGCCCCTTCTAGCACCTTTCAAGCACCCTACAACCTAGGGGCACCCCATCTAACAATCTGTCAACCGATCTCATCAAGGTGCTAATGGACAAAATGTCTAGTCTTAAAGCTTCCATTTTTGGTTCAAGCAATGTCCTTTCCTATGACCAAATTTGCAATGAACCCATCCATCCCTCCATCCCAATCTGACCATATCCCAATCAGTGGGAGCTTCCTAAGTTTACTCACTTTCAGAGTAAGGAAGACCCACAACAACATCTACGAGCATTCAAACATGCTTGTTATCTCATAGCCCATGACGATGCGTTACTTCTACGCACCTTCCCCATGTCACTTTTTGGCCCTACCCTTGATTAGTATAGCTCTCTCACCAGTCACTCTATCTTTTCATTCACTCAACTGGCCCAATTATTCCTTGACCATTTTTCTATCAATATAACCAAAAAAGTCTCAATCACAGACCTCTATTCTATCAGGCAGTTTGACGATGAATCAATAGTCAATTTTGTTACCCGTTGGAGAGGATTAATCAACTAGCTCTCCTTCTCCTTGCCTCAACCTGAGCTCATCGAGCTCTTTTTTTGAGCATGTGCGATGCACATATCATCCACCTTGTGGGTTCAAACATTCTACACTTTCGACGAGGCTTTCACCATGGCCCGAAAGCTTGAACTCTGCACTATTGAAGAGAATAAGGTCAAATTGCATAATACCAATGCAAAAGCCAATGACCCTTCTTCTTCTAGACCTTCTTCTTCCCATTCCAAACCCGAAGGAGTGGCCAACACTGTGGTCGTTAGATCACCATCTTCGACAATGATCGACCAATCTCAACCTTCTACATCTCGAAGCATCACCAAACAATTCCAACAACGGTACATACAGTGTAACTACACTCCACTTGGAGAGTCATACGCTTCTGTGTTGGAAAAACTTATCAAACAGGGGGTCCTTAATCTCCCTCCAATTTGACCACCTCAATTAGACTCCTCAAAATCCATCCCTATATGGTATAGGGAAAATGACTTATGTCACTATCACCATGTCTAAGGCCATGACATCAACAATTGCCAAACCTTCAAGAACATCATTCAAGACATGCTAGATAAGGGTGACCTCATCTTAGACAACCTAAATGCGCCACCCAATCAAAACATTGACATCTTCAGACAACCATTCCCAAACCATCCTCCTACCCAAAACAATGTCCAGACCATAGCTGATAGCTCCCAAGAGCATGACATACGCACGGTCAACACTGTCTCTTCTCTTATCCTTGACCAACCTCTTCCATAGGTAGAAGAATCCTCTTCTCCTGTTAGTCCTCCATCGACCTCT
Organism: Torreya grandis; assembly: GCA_037957365.1. Lineage (NCBI taxonomy): Eukaryota > Viridiplantae > Streptophyta > Pinopsida > Cupressales > Taxaceae > Torreya > Torreya grandis. The sequence goes on from JARHVA010000163.1 coordinate 4,608,503, forward strand.
CCTATATTAGAGGATGCCTTGACCATACCAGCGCCATTAGCCCCACATTCATCCTTCCTCACACCAATGGAGGACCCTACCTTGCCTACTCCTCAACCACAAGTCAAAGGCACAATCATCCCTTCCCTCTACCCTCTTGAGGAGCTGCACTCTCTGATTTCTTCTCCACCAAGAGAAGACCCTATCTCTTCACCCATTTTGATCGAGGAAGACCCAGTCACAGTTTCCTCTTGCCTTTTGCCTGAGATTGCTACATCTCACTCACCTCCATCCACATCTGAACCCAAACCCGTATCTAACCTCACCTCACACAATGGTGGCCCTCAACCCAAACCAAAGAAGGCCACTAAACCACACCGGAGGACTCCTCCCCCACCTTCATCATTACCTTCAATTTTGGGCCTGCATCTGTCCACTTTAATAGGAGTGCTTCCTACTCCCATACTTCATAGAGGCAAGTCACCTCCATTACTCTCTCAACCCATCAGACATATATTTCCTCCCAAGCATCCAACACCTATCACCACCAAAGTGCCATCTACACGTGTGGCTACACCACCCATGAAAATGATGGTACAACCAATGCCTCTTACGCCTCTCAAACCAAAGTCATCAACCCCCACTACAACATGATGCACAGACCCATTAGTAGGTTCTTATGCCTTGTTACGGCAATTGTTGTAGTCTTCTCGCATCAATCTCCCACCTCTTAAACTAGATCAAACTCTCAGACCAAAATTGCCCTGGTTCGATGACACTCAGATTTGTGCATATCATCGTACACTTCGGCATGACACTGAGCATTATTATGCCCTCAAGGTTGTTGTTCACCAATGCTTGGAGAAAGACACCCTTCTTCTTGACCACATTATCAACAAACCTTCAACACCGCCCCACTCATCAACTCCTGGATCAAGACCATCTTGGTTTGACAACTCTAAATTTTGTCACTATCATCAAAAACTAGGACATGACACTGAGCATTGTTTCACTCTTAAAGCTGTCATTCATCAACATCAAAAAAAGGATACCCTTCTCATCAAGGATCCTCTTGACCACCCCTTCGACAAATCATCAACACCGACCCATGCTTCTCAAACCTCATCACCTAAATCGGGATCTCCACGCTAGACTATGGTCCATTTGCCACCTTTAACCCCCTTATTCAACATCAACACAGTCAATCTGACCACCAAGCCTCAACCAACCTTGACCAATCTACCAAACATTATCCCTAGCTATTGGGGGAATTCAACATTCATCTAAGCCTCGACCAACCTTTCAACCCAGCCTCAACCAAATATCAATCACTCTTTTAATCCTAAACCTCAACTAGACCTCAACCAACCATCAACCAAACCTCGACCAAATATCAATCGACCAAATCTCAACTGACCATTGACCAAACCTCGACCAGACTCGACCAAATATCAATCGACCAAACCTCGACCAGTCTCGACCAAACCTCGACCAAACATCAATCACACATTGACCCAATCATCGACCCAACCTCGACCAAGCCTTCGACCAAACATTCATCATGACCATTGACCAAACCACGACCAAACATCAAACATTCAACCGATCATTGACCAAACCTCAACCAAACATTCAACTGACCATTGACCAAACATCAACCAGCCAAACAATTAAACATCATATCAATTGACTTCAACCAAGCCTCGACCAAACCTCGATCAAACATCAACCAAATTCATAAAAAACATGTCAACCAACTTCTTAATCATCTTTAACATGTGACCAATCTAGAAAGAAGCAAATGAGGTAAATTTGCTCCTAATTGGCTTGGACCTTACATTATAATGCACAAGCATGGACCAGGGACTTATCAGAACCTGAGCCCTTTAATGTCTTATATCTGTGACCATTCCACTATTAGTCGAATACTCGTTCACTTGACATTTAACTTGAGCTCGTCCCTTGAGCAATCCCTGTCCACTTAATCCTCATTCCTTTCAACCCTATTCCCCTAAACAAATCATCTATAACCCTTTTATAAAGTATGGATTCTTTGTCCTAATAAAAGGGATCCCTTGAACTTCTATAGTCTTGTCCATGACTCAAAATTCTATCAAAAAATAATCAAGATGTCAAAATATCCAAGGTCACAAACTCACAAAGACAGACTACTCCCTCAAAGGACAGTTGTACTATCATTGTTGTAGATAAATAGACTGCTCCCTCGAAGGACAACTATTCAAAGCCCTCATATATATATAAAGCAAAAATATAGACCACTCCCTCGAAGGATGGATATGAATAAATCTTGCTACAAACAACACTCTTTTAGAAGCTTCCCGCATCGATCAGCTTCACAAATGACCACCAAACAAAATGACATCTCTATGTAGACTTCCCGCATTGATCAGTCTGCTCAAAAAAAAAAAAGAAGGTCATGGACAGGCCTATAGTCATTCTTGGGTCACCTATAAAAGGGGCAAGGTTATTCCTACCAAAAAGGGTTACCCCATCCTCTCATATCACATAATCCAACCTATCACCATCACCTGCTTAAGGGATTTCGAGCTCATTTTAATGTCAAAGTGATTCGATTACCTCTCTAACACAACCCATGGTCAACGACGCAATGCATGAATGGGGCTCTCGGTTTTAACAACCCCTATCTATGATATCTTTCTGGTCCTTGTCAATGAAAGAGCAATTTGCCTTTCACTTTTTTTTCACACTTTGGTCACATCCAACCAAATCATTTTCCAACCAAACCAAATCAAACCAAAACATTTTTAGACCTCTCACATCATCATAGTCCATTTCACATAGTTTCTATGGACACCAATACACATGGAAACTATCGACCACATAATTTATGTTAAGCATAAACCATTACTTGCTGAAGCATAAATAGACTCAATTCATTTTTAGCATACATCCATCATGAATATGGAAAATTTATAGGTATGAAAGACCTCGACCAATGTTACAGAATACACCATTTGGAAAAGGGCTGTAACATCTTTTTCTCCTCATCATTCCAACACATGACCAAAACCAATCATCAATCATTTTGACTCCTAGCCTAAACTACATTGGTCTGAGGCCCTAAGACTGAGGCTATGTAGGCAGCACTCAGTTGACATGACATCCTCTAGGGTTAGCTCTACCACCCTCGTTTGTTCATCTATTTGATGGACAAACCATATCCTCCTTTGACCACGACTTGACCTCGACCAGACCAATCCATAACTTTGACCCTTTTCCTCCCTCTTAGGAGAACTACATTGGCCTGAGGCCCTTCCAACAAGGGCTATGTAGGCAGCACTCAGATCACACGATGTCTTCTGAGGTTAGCTCGACCACATTCTTTCGCCCACCCATTCATTAGACTAGCTACCTATCTCGACCCACCTCGACCAACGACCTTGGAGATCACGACTATCTACTCTAACTCTGACCACTTCCAAGACAAACATCACCTTGGTTGTTTTTGCATGTATGCTACCTCATAAATGGTTAGAAAAATTATCCACAACCCATATTTTGACCCTCACAAGTATAAGATTGCAAGCCAGTTGATCCCCACTACTTGTGACATTTTCATGTTTCTAGGAGCACTTCCTGAGCTCAAGATACCTGAAACACGACGACCATTGGAGCTTCATCTTAGATTGAATGACTCGATCAACTACGACCAAATGTTGAGGCCCGATTACTTCAATTTTGGCACTCCTCGACCTTGACCTGACAATTTGGCCTACCTATCGTGTGGTGTGGTATACATGCAATCACAAGCTTTACAGCGTTCACACTCGATCTTTCACCCTATCCATCCATCTCTCTATCAAATCAGCACCCAACTTTAGGTTCCCTTCCCTTGACTCTCACTTTAAGGGGGAATACCTGATCCCACACCTGGTGCATTCACCTCCTATTTTTGTCTTGCAGTTCATTCGAACAACCAACAGGACAAAATCAACTTCATTCCACACCTGGGGCAACCAACTCCTATTTTTGTCTTGCAGTTCATCAAGAACAACCAACAAGACAAAAAGTGGCAAATATAGACACCAAAATCATGTCTACTCCCTGGTCGTCCTCCCCCCTTGGTCCCTTTCCACTTCTAACCATGCTTAACCTATGTCTTATTAATTTAAAATAATTATCTTATTTTAAATTAATAATTCTCTCCTTCCTTCTCTCTCTCCCCTTGCCATCTCACCCTTGACACCTCACCACCCTAGGATGCCCTTCCTTGGATTCTCTCCACTACCCCTTGCCAAGTCTTAAATGATTTAAGACCCCATTTCCCTTATCCCACTCATTTCCCACACCTATTAAATCACCTTCAACCGTTTCTTCCCTTGACCCACTGACCTGGCAGTTGGGAAAACAAACACAAGGCTATTTTTAGCCTTTTTCCTACCTTCTAGCTGCTGACGTCAGTCAACTATCGACTGACATTGGCAATTTTTTTGGCATCGGTTTCCTTCATAACTACGTTCTTAACCCGAATGCAGGATCCTCTCTCTCAATCTTTCAATCTGACCTTTTGACCTTTAGCAATCTAATCTTTCACTCCTCAATCTGTCAGTCCTTCCAATCATTAGACCTCTCACTCTCTCTCTCTCAGGTACACACAACAAGCTACAACAACAATAGGTACTCTACATTAGCCACTCCACAAACAATAGGACTTCCAACACTAACAACATCAGCAACAGGTATAACCAGTCTGCAACACTCTTTCCTCAGTAAACCATAGGTAAGTATTTCCTCTGTGTTTTCATTATGTTTTCAGTTATTGCTTCTAAGTAATATCACCAACCTAGACCCAACCTATTCTCAGGGAGCCTTCTCTCATCCTTATTTTCCCTGTTTCCTCTATCCACTCCATCTGGTCCCTTTTCAGACCATACACTCTATCCATTGTCCCTACACAGACTCTCAGACCATTCAAACAGACCCAGACCCCTTCTCAGACCCATTCATAGACTCTCAAACCCCTTCTCAGACCCGTCCACAGTCCAAAAACTCACCCAGGCCCCATCCCAGACCATTGTCCTGACCGACATTGACCATTCCCTCCACTGACGTTGGCAGACCTTTACAATCGACGTCGACAGACTAACCAATGTAGGTGACTGTGACCAGACCAATAGCAGCATTCAGGTAAGCATTTGCTTCTATTTCTATTTTAGTTTTTAATCATTTCAGTCTTTTATCATTCTGCCTTTTATCAGACATTATTTTTATCAATCAGTGGGTTGACATCCCTCAAGGAAGTCTTTGTACTTCTGGGATCAAGATTTTGCTTGGCAGCCCACCATCTCCTCATCTAACACCTTCTTTGTTTTAGTCTCTTTCTTCTACAGGTGTCATCCTCCACCACCAAAGAGGAGTTCCTGCTATCATCTAGATTCGGTGCACAAAACTACATCCGAGTAACATCTAACCCTAGACCATTTCTCTTAGTTTCTCATTTCCTTTTTGAATGTGAAAGCGAAAATCATATAGAAACAGGAGGAATTAGGGTAGGTGAGTTATTTGGTTCCTTGTCACTCTAAGGTGAGATTAGAAGAATAAGTACATTTTGTCTAGTGGTTATTGGTTACTATATTGGTAATGGGCCTATGGGAGATTCTTCCAATAATACATCATCCTCATCATAGAGCCAATGGATAATGGTTTGGAAAGCTTTGTAGTTCTTCATGTCATGGCCTAGTGTCCTACGATAGGAACACGCTTAGCTATTATTATACCAGATGGGTTTTGAGCCAAGAAGGTTGAAAGACCTAATAGGGGATAAGGTCAATCAAGAATCATGAAATAACCTTTGGAAAATGGTAGATTAATATTTAGCTAAAGGTGGAGAGGGTTTAGAGGCTATGGTTGTGTTTGGTGAGATGGAAGTTTTTTTGGGAGTGGGTTTGGTGATGGAAGGTTTGGGTAAAGTGGCGCATTTTGTTGGTGGTTTTTGTTTTGGTAAGGTGGAAGTTGATAAAGTAGATGTAGGAGGTTTCAAGGTAGGTATATTGGTCATTGATGATTCAGTGAAAATAGGTGTGTCAAAAAGCAAGTGTTTCAGTATAACAAGTAGCAGTGGTTAGGTTTTAGTTGGGACAATTGGCTTTCTACTCAAATTAGAAGGAATAGGTCCCAAGATAGAGGGAAAGGTTGAGTGAGGTAGAATTTTATCCCTCTAGTCCTTTGGTGTCTTTACTTCCTTAGTCTATTTGGTTTTGTAGTTGGTTGTTGGGTTGGGTGAGGTAAGCTCCACTTTCATAGATGGGTGATTAAGACTCTGTCTAGGGAAGGTGCCAAGGTTTTTGGTTGGAGAAGGATATTTGGTTATTTGGGGTTTAGATGACTTAGATGGTTGAGGAAGAGTTGGGTTGGTAGAGGCTTTCATCAGTTTGGTTGGTAAGATAGGAGTGTGGATAATGGAAGGGGTAGTTTTGTTTACCAACAGTGTGGCTAGAGGTTCTTGTTTGGAAATTTAAGGGAGCCCCAATTGATATGAAAAGGTAGCTCAATCCATTTCAGGGTTGGAAAAAAATTATAATTTATGCACTAACCTAGAGAATGGTTTATAGGTTAGTTTTATTCCCTAGATAGTGGACTTGAATGATAAGCCCATAGGTTGAGATAGAGGGATGGTAACCTCATCCTTTTCCTTAATTAAAAGATGTAAGGTTTGGATGGGTGAATCCTCTATGGGGGGTGTAGACATAGGGGCTTCCTCTTTGGGAATGATCTCCAAAGGGGTAGTAAATTTCTCAATGGTTGAGGGATAAGGTAAAATGGGTGCTTTTTATAGTATGCCAATGGAAGGAAGGGTTGATGGATCTAATTCTTCAATAAGTGGAAGAGGAAGAAGGGGAGATTATTTGGTTTGGGTCTCAAAAAAAGGAGAAGGTAACTCCACTACCTAAACAAGGGGAGAGGATAGGAACAAATAGGTTGGGTAGTAGGTTCTTTAATAATAAGCATGACAAGAACCATGTTAATAGTATGTGCATCATGAGAACACTAAATATTGTTACTCTTATTTTTGGTAGGTGCATGATTGGGGAAATATTTGCCTAAATATGTCAAGGTATTAATTTTAAGGTGCATTGGGGTTATCCAACACAAGTTCCCCCTTGTTAATGAGAGATTGGACAACACTCTTGAAGGAATTACACTTATTAATGTCATGCCCAACTACTCAATGGAAAGCACATAGATCATTCTCATTATACCAATTAAGTGCAGGATGAGAAGAATTAAATTATTGAGGTGGATTTATAGGAGGAATTTGTATGATGTTTGCCTTTAATAAATTCTCTAGGATTGAAACATAAGATTCTCCAAGTGGAGTAAATTGCTTTTGGGGGGTTTTGGTTTTGGTTTCTCATGTTTTAATTTGAAGAACCAAAGGAATTTGGTTGGTTGAAAGATGATGGAGAAGAATATTTAAGGACAAATGCATTTCTATCTCCTTTGATTTTGGTCTTAGTGTTGATTTTGTTTCTCAGTCTAGAGGCAAAAGCCTCATTGGTTTTATAGGTAGAGTTTTTATTTTTCAGCTTTAGTTTTCCTTCAATGATAGATATATTCTCTAGCTTATGCACCATGGTGAAAGCTTCATCAAAATCTCTAAATCTCTAGACATGAAACATACAAGAGATGTGATTGTCACATGCTTAATAATTTTTTTATCAGTTTAGGTTGAGGTAAGGAGAAGGAAATTTGATTGATTAGGCTCCTCTAATGAGCTAGAAAATCAGCAATAGATTCATCATCAAATTGATAAATAGATTAGAGGTTAGTGATGTAAATCTTCTTAGAGATATTTATCAAAAAGTGATCCAATAAAGTTTGAGCCAGTTGGGTAAAGGAGAAGAGGGAATTATTAGTTAAGGCACTATACCAATCTAGTGCCGATCTTAACAAAGACATAAAAAAGTGTAGAGGAGGGTATCATCATAGGCAATCAAATTACATGAGTGCCTAAATTCCCTAAGGTGATATTGGGTATCCTCCTTAATTTTGAACTTAAAGAACTTGAGAAGTTCCCACTGGGATAGATAGGGTCAGATAGGGATAGATGGGTGAATGGGTTCATTATCGATCTAATCATATGATAAGATGTTGTGAGCTCTAGAAATGGATGACTCTAAGTTAGTCATCTTATCCATGAGCATCTTCATGAGGTTTACTTAGGGTTGTGCACTCATAAGGTTGCAAGGTGCATATTATTGTGGTGGTTGGGTGACATACTGATAGCTAGTAGGGTTGAGGAATTGTCACATATTGATATGTGAACATTGGTGGTTGGGTGGAAGATATGTAAGGGTATGTGGATGTGGGTGGTTGGGTACTAGGTAAAGAAAGGTATATGCCCTTGTGGGTTAGGTATGTAACCTAGGTTTAGTGAAATGAGCACCTATTGGGTAGGAGTGGTGGTTAAGTTAGTGATCAAAGTGAGTGTAGTGATCTTTATGCTAATTGGGGGTAAGGTAGAAGGTATAGGCACCACAATATTTTGAAGTGGGGTAGTGGTTAGCAAATTATAGGTAGTTAATGGAAGGCTGGAAATGCTAGTGGTAGGTACTCCCATGGTGAGAGGAGAATAGGTGGATAGTGGTTGGGTTACTCCTAAGGTTAAGGAGTTGTTGGTAGGGGCAGAAGGTATAAGGGTGTTTATAGGTTGGGTAAGTTGGTTTTATATAGTAGTATCAAAGGGATTGTTGGTGGATGAAGAGGCTTGAGTAGTAAATGGTTGAGTAGTGACTAAGGAAATATAGGTGTTTCCCATAATGTGGGAAGGCATGCCATAATGTGGTTCCATAGGTAAAACCAAAGTAGGGGTACGGTGAGGCATGGTGTTAAGGTAATGTTGAAGGGCCACTAGGTTATTATCTAGGAAGGTGGTAAAGTATACATCTCTTTGGGGAAATTTATGAGGGAAAGAAGGACTTCCTAAAGGGTGAGGAGAGTCTTCTAGTTTAGAGACATAGTCTGTGTATGAAGAGGTAGAATAATTTTATTGGTATGGTGATGGTTTTGCTCTGCTAGGTTCTTTCATTGCTGGCAAGTTAAAACCATCCAAGGTAAGGGAGAGAAAATGAAAAAACAATATCACCACTCAAATAGATAGAAGACAAGAAATGATCAAAGAAAATAAATCACACTTTTAAAAAGCACATTAAATCCTAAAGGTTCTTTGAAGTCTTTCTTTTGGCTTATGACTTAAGCTTTCAATAAATCATGTGACAAAAATTTGTCTTATAGAATGGGTACTATAAAGGAAGTATATGGTTGGTTTCAAGTTGTTTAGGCACTCAAAAAGAATTTTTATTGGGAATCAATATGTGGCTTGGTATTAGGGCCTACCCCCTCACTTCACACACCGTATTGATAAGGGTTGCTTAGCTAATATATAGCAATTTTTAGATTTTATACTCAACCAAAGAGCTAAGTTGGTTCTCCCCTTGGTAATGACCTCCAAGTAGGATTAATAAGAAAGGATAAGATGATCTCTGGGTGATGAAATCCTTGTCGAGCCTTGTCTCAAGTTTGTTTAATGTTTAATTGATGAAGGTGGTTTGGTTTAGTGTGTGAAAAAAAAGTGATGTTACGATAGGATTACTTTGCTTCAATTTAAACTATATGAGGTAAAATTTCAAGCAATTGATGTATGCACTTCAATTTAAGCCCAAAAGAAACTTTGTTGTCATTTATGAGTATAAAATAGAGGGAAGAATATATAGATGTAAACAAAATAAACCTAAGAAAGGTTCATTTTAGTGGGCCCTATAAAAAATTTGTGGAGGTCTCGAGGTGAATTAGATTTGTAATGGTGGCAAATCATTTCAGAAGGCATATAGGTGGCAAGTGAATGATGTAGATGAATGCTAAAATTATGCAGATGGACACTTGCATAACACAATCAAACATAGACATACAACATGGTATGGGTAGATGTCTATATCATTTAGGTGAGCATCAGATGGCATGGGAAAATGTTGGTAACATGTAGATGGGCATCTGCATAATGCAAATGGATGCCAGCTACATGCCAACAGATGTCAAAAGTAAAATGAGTGGTTATACATATTATATTGGTTACTTTATTTTGTGAATTATGAGCCCTAATTTAATGGATAATATAATGAGAAATAAATTATATATATATATCTATATATATATATATATATATATATACTTTTTAATTGATAGGTTTGAAAGAATAATAATAATAATAATAATAATAATAATAATAATAATAATAATAATAATAATAATAATAAATTTATATAATTATAATTATAGTTTAATTATATTTTTTACTGCACACCATGTGTTGGGGTTTTTTACACATCTTAAACAAACATCCACATCATGCTGGCCAACATGATATGGGTGCATGTCTAGGATGTAATGAATAATTCCAATGTTATATTCTATTACTCATAATGTACCCATGTGAATATTACATGTTAAGGGGAGTGTTTATAGTACCTCTCCTTTAAGAGAGGTTGTTTGGCCATGCATGTGTGATAATTATCCCCCATGAATGGATGCTATTAATGATAGATTTTGGGAGATCACAAGCATCCATTGGTAGTTTAAAATTGTCCATCATTGAGGACATCTATCTGTTTGGTCGCTAGTGATAGTCAATTGATCACAAGCATCCATAGGTAGATTATAGGTAGATGCCTATAATGTGCTATCAAACACTCTCAATATGCCATCTATTAGCAATCCATTGGTAGTCACCTACTCATTATGGTTGACCATAGAGATATCATGTCTAAACACCTATAATATGTTAGTGGGTGCCCATAATATGTTGGCAATGCTTTTAATATACCAACTAATAAATGTCATCAGACTATGGTCATACACTTATTTCCTTTGGGGCCATGGGTGCCTACCTAGTGTCTTTGAGCATATTCCTATAACCTACTAGCATCCTTTTGCAAGTTGTTGATGTTGGCCAGTAGAGTTTACATTATGCATATAATCAATATACTGTGTAGACTATCAACATCTACCTAACTGTATATGTAATTAATTAGGATTGGATTTCAAGGTACTCACAAACTAAATTTATATGAGCAAATTTGTATTCAAATTTAGGTAAACCTCTCCTCAAAATTAACTTTGACCCTAAAAATTTACGTGATCTTACCTTGTCAACCTCTCCACAAAAATTACTAAATGCTGACTTTAAAAAATGGAATATTCATAGATTAACAAAGATTTGTTGCTAAAAAACCCTAAACCCAAGTAAAGATATAAGGGTCCCACCAGATGTGCCAGAATGTTTCAATGAATTTTTGCTTATATTTTGAGAAAGGAAGAAGATGAAACTAAATATGGGTATGGTTGAAAAACCTATTTGATTGTGCACACATTGAATCATATGATTTTAAACATCTCCTCTTTATCTTATGAGGATGGCCTGAAAATAAGATAATACTAAATCAAATTGTTGGTTAGATAGATAGATGGGTGGATTGTGTAGTACTAGCTAGATCCCAGAAGTAAGAGCTTCCTTAGGGGCTATCAATCCACACATTTTAAATAATTAAGTTTATAAACATAATATAAAGTACTTTCATTAATAATAAAAAGGTAATAAAATTGAACATAAGAAATGCTTGATAAGAAATAGACTATAAATGACTAATATAACAATAAGCAAGTCAACACTAGTGCTAAATGGCTTGGGTCTACTTTAGAAAATCAAGCAGAGGTCTGTGAATGGTTAGGGACACAGAGAATTAGATTTTTTTGAGGGTAGGTAGGTGGAAATAACTTACTATTATTTTTTTCCATTATGACCATCGATGGTTGGGGTGACCATCGGTAGTTGGACAGACCATCAACGATTGATACAACCTTAGCAATTACTATGTGTAGGTTTGGATTAGTAAATAGTTGACTGATGGGATTCCAAATTTGGATTCTAAGAGATAAGTTGGTTCTAGGTTGAGTGCAAAAGGATAATAAAGTAATTAAATTAGAAAAAAAATACTTATCTTTCTAGAGATTGATTGAGTGGGTGCTTGAGGTGGTTGGCATATTTGTGGATTCTATAGTGATTCTAATAGAGTAATGGTATTTGACACTTTGGCAGAGTGGTGATGAAAATTTAGCTCTCTGATGTGATGGTTGGATGGTTAGATCATTGATGATGATTGGCCTACAAAAATAAATTATGGATGCATAAGATCTTGATAATAATTGCAGATGGATTTCACCTCCCTGCTCCTCTATTCTTATAGGCAAAGAAGGAGAGTTGCAATAAGATGTTAACGGGGTCTTCTAATTTTAACTCATGTATGAATTTTCACGTGGATTTAGACAAGCTATGCTAATAAAATCAAGGTGGATGGTTTACATGTTCGATTTTGGGATGATGGAACCTAACCATCGATGGTCAAGGTGATCATCCATGGTCATCTTAACCATCAACAGTTGAGGGCTAAGGTAAATACTGACTGAAGGGGTAGGTTAAGTCAGTTGGTCAAATTGACTATGGTTAGGCTTGATTAGGGTTCAAAGGGTAAAATTGGTCTTGTGAGGGTCCTAAGGTGGTCTAGGGGAATTTTGACATTCAGAATCACGATGTGCATATTTTTGGTATCTACATAGGTGGTTCTAGTTTGATCATGTTTTGTGTCAGTTTAGCATTTAATAGGATGTCCCAACAAAGCCATATACATGGCATCAAACCATGATATCCAAGCATAGGACTAATGATAGACCTCCCATCATGACTATATATATAGCACCCTTTATTTTTGGGTAAATAGATTATGTTATTTCATTAGTAGATGGAGATGATGCCAGGTGTTAAATGACATACACACAATGGTGGTCTAGGGCCTAATGGCCTTTGTTTTTTCTTTTAATTTTTTCTCCTAGTATATCTTATGTATAAGAGGGTAGATATGTAGGAGATATAGGTGTATTCACTCCCATAGGCCCACAACCTTTGGATCAGGTAGCAATTAGTTTGGCATGTGAGTATAGTAATTATATTTAATTCTAAGTTTTAGCATATTTGATAGATTATACTAAGATATATATCTAATTCATAACTTGATTATTTTTTTTTAGTCAATCAAGAGTGGGTTATAATTATTGATCATGCCATGAAATCATTGACATGTAGTGTGCCCATGTATATTTTTGGTGCTAAGTTTGTAGAGCGTGTCACTAATATTGATCCTATGGAAATGGTTGTGGCTACATACCATATAGTGGCCACTAAGTGAGATGAGTTTCATGAAGATTTGGAGAGGTTATAGAGAGAAATGTAATAGATATTATGAAGATATTGATTACAAGTATGAGGACTTATGATGTGGTCATGAGCAAAACTAGTAAGATGTTAGAGCCCTAAAGGAGAGATTGTGAGAACAGTCTTGCTCTCGAGGTTCTAGATGAAATATTAGAGATTTTACATTGACATGGATTAGAACCCAAATGATGATAGTGATGATTCATACACACCTAAGGATATGCCCCAAACATATGATTGATTTTTTTTATAAATTATGCATGATGTTTGATATATATATATATATATATATATATATATATATATATATATATATATATATATATATATATATATATGAGAACATTTCTCATGGAATTTTAGTACAATTTATATATTTTACTATGCCAAATATACTATATGTGAAATGTTCATGCTTTTAATATTTATTTTTATTTTTTATGCTTTTTAAGTTGAACCTAAATGCTATAATCATATACCATGAAATCTAGCTGGAAATATGAATTCCTGACCATGTTGATGATACTATGATTGAATATCTACTTTCTCATTTATTTCTAGTATCTCATCATACTATGTAGGGAAAATAAATGTTGATGCTTGAGAGTGTGACATAATATCTCAATCTATGCTTCCTCTAGGTGCATCTCTAATATATTGATCAAATAATGACTCCTTGGTAGGATAAGTGTGGGAAAGATCAATCGATGTAGGGCATGTATTAAGGGAAGGTATTCTTCTAATGGGTTGTTTCCACACACATGAATAGACCATTCACTCCTTAGGATGAGTATCATGGGATATTTCAGCCCTGTAAGAGTGATGTATGAAATAAGTATGAGAATAAAATATTTTTTACCTCATTCATAAGTGTTATAACCCCTCTACCAACTATACAAATTTATGGTGTTAAACATAAAAAATATATCATGATGTCCATTAATAACATGATAAGTCCAAAAAGGCTTTACTTTTATCTTTTCCAATCTGTGTGGTGGATGATAATAGTTTGGGGAAGAGTAATCAACCATTTATCTAATAATATATTTAGTATTTCATGTGGTCAATCCTTAGTGTGATCAAACTAAAGTGGTTGCTTATTATTATAAGTATATGCTCTCAGTGTAGGAGGTATGTGATATGTTGATTCTTTCTCTTGATGAGTTACCTTTACTAGTTGCAATTTACTATACATACTTGTATATTGATTAGAAACCTCTATAATCAACTGATTTTATTTGAAAGAATAGTTAACAACCCATTTGTCTTTTAACACATATGTTTGGAATTTTGTGATGTCATTCATGGGTTCACATGAATATTAGTGTACATCTAGATATAGGCTATAAAATGAGATATAAGGTTGATGAAAGGCTCTTTATTTTAATGGAGAGAGAACACTACTACCAAATATGAATTGTATCTCTAAATCCAAGGGTCTATATATTAAATAATTTAATTCATCCTTGACTGTAATAGTATAATTTTAAAAAGTCTCATCATTTTATTGCTTTATGCCTTGTAAGTGTTCTAATGTTCTAAAGGTATTGCATAAAGGAACTCTCATAGCACTGGATATATGCAATGAATCAATTATATCATTTTTAACATCACCAAGTTTTTTATAACTATTATGTAAAAAAACATTGCATATGATTTCAATTGACATATCATGTATAATATGTTGATTTTGACTATTTGAATCGTCCTTACATGAAAGAAATGACATTTCACTTTCTTTCACTATGCATACAAATATTAAAAGAGGTATGAGGTGAATGAGAATAATATTCTTCATCACTATGAATATTTTAATCAATATAATTCCAATCAACACTATCATAAACATTTACTTCACTTTTATATGCATCATGTATACTATTTTGACTAGTGTTATCATTTTCATATTTCCATTTTAGAAGAAGAGGGTAATAAAATTTGCACATGTTTGTATTGTTGAGAGTTTTAAAAATAGAAATATATTTCCTAAAGAATCATAAATATTATCAAAATTTATTAAATAAGGAGTGCATTCAACATATGTAATTTTTAACAATGGAAGCATGTATTCAAATTTTTGCATATACACATCATGAGACAATTTTAGGCATAAGGAATTAACATTTTGAATAAAATGCAACTGTATATTTATATATGTCTATTTTATAAGATTCAATTTCATGCAATACACTAGAAAATTGTAAATAAAAACTAAGTTTATGTTTAAACAAAGCATCATTAGATTGGATATCAAGCAATATGAAAGATATAGGAGAGTTAGGCTCCTCACACTCACTTTAAAAATATTTAGAATAATTATCATAATCATAATAATAGGTAGTGATAAGAGTCTCTATGTAATCATTGTTAGTCATATTAACATGAGCTATATCATTTTTTACATTCATTATCATAACTATAAGAAAATTTAAGATTTTTTTATCACATTTCTTATTAGCTATTAAATCCTCATAAGCAATGTATTGATCCTTAGTACAGTTGAATATTTCATTTAAAGGATGAGTCTCTCGAGGCTCGGCACTATGGGGACTCATCTTGAAAAATTTAAATCTAAACACACCCAAAAGGATAAGCATTAAATCAAGGGAAAATGAGATTATACATCATTTATGGTACACCCATAGAAAAAAATAGATCTATAAATAATAATGTAGTGATTTGAAAATATTATAAATATGTAACCCTAGGGAAAACTAGATTTTTCATTCAATGTTAACTAAAAGGACACACTCACTATAATGTTTTATCTAAAATGGGATTCTAAATAAATACCCTATATAAATAAACATTTAGGTGCCTCAAATGTAAAACTCATATTTAGATAATATCATATAATATTTGACAATAAATACATTAAATAATGTGTAATAAATATATCAATAATTATACAACTAAGAGTTTTAGGGTTAGGAGAGAACATATCTTATTTGTCGATCTGTATGAGACTATCAAAACTGTTAAGGTTCATTTTAGGATCATTTTCTAGTTGTGTGTCCTATTCATTTAGAATTTTATTGTTTCTTATGACCTATACACTTGCATCACCCTAAGGACACTTGCATCGAACTAGTATCCATCCTTCAATGCATCTGTGTTGTATAATATATGTAGTCTTTTTTGAAACTTCAACTAGACCTTTCTTGGGTTTCTATCTCCTTTTAGATTATGTATTCAAATTATACATAGAGGATCTTGATATCATAATATGGCTTAAAAACCCTAGATATTTGTCTTTGACCACCTATGACTTAATAGAAAGGGGATAGCACATGATTCGATCTAACCCTAGAAACTTGATTGTTTCTAAGTGATGCCTCCATTTCCATATACACCAAGGAAGGCCTTAGAATTGAATGTAGTTCTCCCACCTAGTTTTTATTGGGTTAGTTGATCCAAATCTTATTATTAGCATAGTTAGTAAATTAAATAAATATATTAGTAAATAAATGTTAGTTTAGTTAGTTGGGTGGTTAAACTCATTGGGGTTTCAAGTAATCACCTCATGAAATCTTATTAAAAGTTTTTTCACTCTTTGTAAATAAAATAATAAATATTTTACCTTTTTGTAAACTTTGTCATATTTATCACAATGTAGATTTTATATCTCCCTATGTATTCAGTCCTAATAGTGGTATTAGAGCCTTATTTATCACATGGAGGAAACCATGAATTGAAAGGAAGAGATTTTTTGGAGTATGCAAGTATTTTTTCTAAAGGTATGAATTTTTGAAGCTTTCTAATTTCAAAATTTTATTATATTGCCCACATATCACCCCTAATAGGAGTTGTGCAGCCTCCAAAACTGAAATATCTCAATTGTACTGCTTTTAGATTATTATTTACTATTATAAACCATTATTAATTTCAAAACATAGTTTTAATTCCCCAAAAGAGATTATTTTTCTATTGAATGGCCAAAATAATTCGAAAAGCTTCTTATATGGTTCAAAAGTTTAAAAATTTTAATTTGTATGGCCTAGATTTATTTTTTATGGTTTGAAATTCACCTTGAAGCATTGTTTTTCCATTTGTATTAATTAAACCCTGAGTGATATGGCATAGGGTCAATTTAAAATGGTGTTTACAATGATTAAATAGTAGTAATATGGACAAATAAGTTATAAATATAACATTTCAAACATTTTGACTAATTTTGTACATTTTTTGGATCAATAAACCCCTTTTAATGAATTTATATATCCTAAATCACCTTATACCTCTTCAAAGCTAACTAGTATAGATTTACATGTTACACAGAGAGGTTGTATGGAGTAATATAACCATAAAGGCATGACAATGTGTGGAATGGCATATGATATTCAAACATTTGATATTTTTCATAAAAGTATTATATTAATATGGGTTCAACAAGAGTTGAAAAACAATAATTTGAATATTTGAATATTTTTCATGGATGAAAATTTGAGTAAAAAATTTTTACATGTGCACATTTATATTTTTTTATTTTTCATGCTAAAAAAAATATAGTTTAAATACAAAATATTCATTAGTTATCTCAAGAATGGTTGTAGTGGAGTTGGTCAAACTTATTTTTTAGACCAGTTTCCAGGGAGAGGTCTCAAGTTCAAATCCTCACCAAGCTATCCTTATGATCAAACATTTTTTGGTCAAAATCAATTTTGAGAATCTTTTTTAAATATTTTATTTATACATTTTGAAGTGGTTCCAAAAGATAAGGGTGTAAATGGTGTAATGTTTTCACCATTTGTGACACTTTTGGTGTAAATGGTGTGATTTTTGTACCATTTGTAACATTTTTCAGACATTTTATGACTCTTGCATCTAATTGAGTTTTAATATGAAGGTGTTCATGTAACCAATTAATATATAAGTTTTTGGATGTTTTAGACACCTTAAAATGGTCAATTTTATCATTTGATGCTTATTTATATGATTTTTAAATTAAATTTATTTAAAATGAGGTATAAGGGTGAAATTTCAATAGAAACTAACACCTTCAAAATGAAAAGCTTTATCATGTCATCTCTTACTTATGTTATCAAAGTTATCACCGAAGCTTTCATAACACATATACCAAATATTATAGGTCCATTAGAATCCTTTTGATTGATAAACTATAAGCATAATAATGGAGGTTATAAGATCCATTGGAGGCCAAAGGATAATTCCCATTCTCTAGTTATCTAATCACTCAGATTTTAGGTAAAATTATTGAATAGCATTTTTGGTAGAAATAGTTTGTTTGTTTCAATTTGTTGTTGTTATCAATTTAGTTTTGGTTTTATTTAATTAATTTATATTCATGATGATTAGTATATAAAGTTTTTTTTATTCATTTTTTTGTTACAAGGGCTTCTCACCTCTCACTTAATAAGGGGAATAAACTACATGGCCTTCGATTAGCCATTAGTGATTGTATGAGTTGATATAGGAGTTGATAAAACTATAGTTTTGAGAAAAGGTTCATCAAAAAAATTTGGGCATCAAGGAGATGTGTCATACACAATATTAAATAGTAACTTATATTGGTTTCTATGTGAGACCTTATCTGGATCGATGTGGTTGAAAAGGCCTTGATCACGTTTTACTGAAGTAAAATACATAATAGTTAGAGGGGATGAGTAGACATTGATCATGTTCATCATTCGTGCCACAAATAATGGGTGTGGGCTTCTTTAAAGTGAAACCGGTTGATTAGTACCACAATATACAATGTGTTAATTTTAGGTGTGATAAATACTTTTTATGACTTCATAGTCATAACTCTAAATCATCTTTTGTACCCACTTTTAGATCAAGGTAGAGTTTTATTGGTCATTTAATCCAAGTAACAATATTAGAATAGTCAATAATTCTACTAAATTAAATAAATATGTTAGTAAATAAATGTTAGTTTGGTTAGTTGGGTGGTTTAACCCATTGGGTTCTTGAGCAACCACCTTTTGAAATCTTATTAAAATATTTCACTCTTCACAAATTAAATAATAAAGATTTTAAATTTATGTAAAATTTATCATATTTATCACAATTTAGATTTTAAATCTCCCTATGTATTTGATCCTAACAGGTGTGTATGTAATGGTGATAGTGTGACTATATGCTCCTTATGACATTTTAACCCTTGGTACAAGTAATGCAAGTGAAAATTGATATTTTTAATATCTTAGACTCCATATTTTAGAAATTTAGTAATTTAATGTAAAACTAAATATATTTTAATTACACAATGTATATGTTAATTGATAAGCTTGCTTGGTAATGCAATACCATGTCCTAACTTTGTGTATATGATGATCCTTTTGATTTTGAATTGAAAAAATTAATCATGCATGAAAGTAGACAAAAAAACAAAAAAAAATGGGGACACTATAATGGGAATAAAGTGATAAGAATGAGAAAATATAAGAAGACAAGGGTAGACATTTGTGTTAGTCTTTGAACACTAGCATCGACATTAGTGTTCAATAGTGAATGAAAGTGTCTAGGAACTCAAAATACAAAAATAGATAATAAATAAAATATGTATCCATACCAAAAGGTGGTTAAATTACAACACGATAATTATAAAGTAACAAAAAACTATAAACTATAATAAAAAACCATTAAACCTAAGGGGCCCATGCAAGACTGCATTGCTAAGTATTCAATCTTCTGTAAAAATTCTTATTTATCCAAAAGTAATCAAATAAATAATTTTTAAAAAGGATTATACCAAATATGGGTATCTACATTCCCCCACTCCCCTATTTAATATAGTAATACAAGGATGAAATTAAATTATTATAATTAAATAAGTTTGTACCTGGGTGTGTAAAACACAACTTAGACTTGTGGTAGTTCCAACTTGAATTATGTAGCTCCTATCCTATGTCTAAAATCATGTTACATTATAATTAGCATTTATAAAATAAAAAATGATCAATAAATAAAAATTCCAAGAAATAAAGAGCATGGATAGATTAAAAATGTATATAAGATAAATAGTGATGTCTTTTAGAATATCATCCTCATCATGGAGGATAGAGAAGTGGCAAGGGCATTTGGGTCCCAATTTATTTTTTGGATAGGAAAATGAATGAGTCTATAAGTAGTCATATGTGTTTTATCCTATGGATGATTTCATATATAAGTAGGGTTGGGAGGTGATCATGCCCCAAAACTAGTATAATGGGAGTAAAGATAAGTTTTTTGAGAGCACTAAATCTTAATTGTAAAAATACTCTATATAACCAAATCTAATCAATCTAACTAGTCTCTCCCAAGTTAAATGGTGTAACCATATCAACATAAAATAATAAAATTAGTTAAAATTCCATCAAGAACAAAAATTATTTATATCACTACTCAAAAGAGCCAACTGTTTAAGATAGATAAAATATCAAATGATGTTTCTTGGTAGGGTTGGTGTATCTTGGTAAATGAGAAAATTTATTCATGCCCCCTATCATGTATAACATGAATGTAATATGTAATTTAAACATATATTTGTAATTTGGTGTATTTTCATGGCATATGCACCTTGAATGTGTCTTAAGATAAAGTATCTATCAAAATTTAACCTATACTCTATAACACTATGTATAAAAAATATAAAAAAATCTATCCCAAACATGTACCAAATATACATTTTATGTCCCAAATGTATATCTAAATCAAATTTTTCCAATTTTATCAATTGTGTGTATGTGGAGTCATGTATTTATGAAATTGCCCCTTTTTGGGACGAGGGAAATGTACATTGGGGGTCACCTAATTTGAAAAGATAAAACAATCGTATTATGAATGTATAAATCATATAATAACCACTCATTAGATAGTATTATATCATAATAAATTGTAATTGTAATGGTTTAAGACTTTGTGATAAATATTGTATTTTGAATTATGAATTATCTCATTATATAAATTGGAACATTTATACACTTTTTGAAGCTATAAAATATATTCATAAAATGTGTACATGCAAAAAACCTCTTTGTATATATCCCAATGCAATTTTTATTTTTGATTTGGTTACATGGTGTTCGATATATTTTAATTTAAAGTTTTAAAATGTGTGTAATGACATGAAAATTCAACCAAGTATATATATTGATTTCTCAATTTGATTTATATTTCATTTTAATTTTTAACCATTTCAATTTTTGTGCTCTAGAATTTGGTTTGCCACCATGCCTCAGGGAGATCGGTATGTCCTATGTGATTTCACATCTTGTGAGTGGCCTTAGGAGGAAAATATTTGGATGAATTGATAAGTATAACATTTTCCCCTCTATTTTAAATTTTAAATTTGATTTTTTCTAATTTATTATCCCCCTTTTTTGGCCTTGAATGGTGTTAATGGATATTAGTGTTGACTATTAAATGTTAGTGTCCAATTTTCAACATTAATGTCCAATTTTCCCACATTATCATCCTTTGATACTCTCCAATTTCAATGATAGCTTCATACATTGGCATCCATGTAGAAATTAAAGTTTTATCATATTTTCATGCTAAAATTGTATTTTTTCATAACTAATGTGGCTTATTTGACATGTTTGTGTTTTGAAAAAGATTAATATTTGTGAGTTTCAATAGGGATAAAATATATCTACCTTAGTATAATTGGGTTTAGATGATGCTAATTAGGTTAGCATTGAGTATGACATACTTGGGTAGGTGGGATGATTAGGGATGATTCACTATGATGTTCACTTAGCTGAGAGGTGGAATGTTGATACTTGCACATTTTGGATCCCTATATAGGAGATGGTGGTCACATTAAAGGATGTGTATCACATTTTTCATTTACCTATAATAGGTGAGAGGGCCCAAGTGTTAGGGGATGGAATTTTGGGATATATAAAATTAACCCACACATATTTTATAGGTCATCAAGTAGAGGTGGGAGAGCCCTCTTGCATGGTTCATTTGGAGGACATAGTTCGATCTGATGTTTTGTGATTGTAAAAGTTTATTTATTATTTATGAGATTTTTTATCACTATATAAGTTGATGGGGTTTCCATATCATATTATGTATAATATTGATAAATAAGGTACCAAATATTCTTAAGGGTGCAGTATGGTGTCCCACTTATATAGTTATTTGTATATATATTTTAAATATATCCATGGTGGAATATTGGGTGAAGCTAATATACTACACATACATGCATATAAACACATTTAAATTTTACTACCTATCAGTGGAACCCTTAATAGATGTGCCCACCCACAAGTGTTTATTGCATGATGGATGTTACCTCATGATTACATACATTTTACTATGGAGTATCTCACTATACTAGATTAGTTGACATCAACACAAATTATTTGGCATCCTTATAGGACCTTAATTGGGTGGTATGAGGATGGGTTATAGTTATAATATATTTGTGTTAGTATGTGGTTAGTAGACGAAGTTCCTAGTATGTAAAAGTGGTTCTAGTTTGACTGTATTTTGTGTGAATTTGGAATTCAATAGGATGTCACTTCATATCCATATCCATGGTATTGGATTTTGAGAGTTGGGCATAGGTCTAATGATAGACCTTCCCTAATGGTTGTAGATCTAATACTATTTCTTGTTGGTTAAATAGATATTATTCTATTAGAAGTTGGATATGATGTCAAGTGTTCAGTGATATACATGCAATGGTGGTCTGGGGCTCGATGACTTCTTTTTGTTTCTTGTAATTATTTCCCCCAGTGCAAATCCTGAAACACAGAGTAGATATGGAGTAAATAGAGGTGAAAACATTCCCATAAGACCAAAAACTTTAGAAGAGGTAGTGATTATAATGACATGTGTGTAGAGTAATTGTATTTGGTTCTATTTTTATCATATTTGATAGATTATACTGAGAGATATATATAATTCATAGCTTGACTTTTTTTTTTAATTTTTCAAGCAACCAAGAATGGGTTACCATGATTGATTGTTCTATGCATTCATTTATATGCAGTGTGCCCATGGATATTTTTGGTGTTGATTTTTAGAGTGTGTCATTAATATTATTGGTGTGCATATACCACTTTTTTATCCTCTAGTAATGGTTTTAATTTCATACCATATAGTGTCCACTAAATGAGATAATTTAAGTTTAAGTGGGAGAGGTGAGATGTACCTGAGAGGAATACTATAGAGATTATTTGAACATTGATTAATAGGTATGAGGAATTAAAACATGAGCATGATAATACCCAACATGTTTTAGGATCCATAGATGAGATATTTCCAAGATTGGTGTCAATATTAAAGTTCTAGATGGGATATTGGAGATTCTACATCAAGATGGATTATACACCAAAATGATGATAATGATGATTCATAAATGTATGGGTATATTCCCCCAACATATGATTGACATATTTTATAAAATTTATATGATTTTTTGATATATATGAGAACATTTTTATTGATATTTTAACATAATTTATATATTATCTTACACTAAATATATTGTATGTAAAATGTTTACGATTTTGATATTTGTTATTTTATATATATTTTAAGTTGAATTTGAATGCTATCATCGTATACCATGGAATCCAGTTAGAAATAAGAATGTCTAAATATAGTGATGATACTATGATTAAATATATACTTTCTAATTTAGTTCTAGTATTTCATCCTATTGTGTGGAGAAAATAGATGTTGATGCATGAGAGTGTGACTCTATCTCTAACTTTTTGCCTTCCCCAAGTGCATCTCTAATATATTTATCAACTAATGATTCTTTGGTAGGATTAGTGTGAGAAAGATCAATTAGTTTAGAGGATGTCTTAGGGGAAGGACTTATTCCTGTTGGAAATATTGTCATTGATGTCAAAGGTCTAGTATTATTGGTGATAAAGGCCCCATTGCATTTAATGTTGTTTATCTTGGCTAATGTGAGTTAATATTTATTTAATATTAACAAATATATTTTTTGTTGCATATGAGACAAAATAAGGGCCCATGGAGAAGTCAAAGAGCCACGAGGTAATTAAGTGAAGACAAAAGAGTAAGGGTGCAATTTCTCATGATGGGACACTTTAAGGAATACAAAAAGTCACCAAAGATAAGGACAAAAGTGGGAAGGAGACTTTTGGTCATGAAGGGTCACCACATGACTTTTCAAAGGCTTGAATATGAAGGGTCATACAAGTTTGGTGCCATTTTCCATGAGGATTGAAGGGTCACAAAGGGGGAAGGCCAAAGGTCATTTGGAAAGCTATAAATAAAGGTTTGAGAAGCCATTTGTAATATGAGAGATAGAGGTTGATTTGATATTGTAATATCTAGCTTAGAAGAGCAATTGTGAGAGATGAATATGATTTGTATTTGATATATCTATCTTAGAATAACAAAGGTGAGAGAGAGGAAAGAGATGTTGTATTGAACTATCATTTGTTGAGATAGCAACATTGAGAGATAGGTGTGTGGTATACACAAAGGGGTTGGTGCTCCTGTGGGTTGGTGCTCATGAATTGTAGCTGGGTTGGTACTCGGTAAAGGGGTATGGTGCTCCTATGGGTTTGTTCTCATGAATATACTTGAGATTGTTCTCCATGGTTTTTCCCACATTGGGTTTCCATGTTATATCTGGTGTCTCTCTCTATCTTGTGTGATGTTTATTGTTTGAGTTTTATTGCATATCTTGAATGTTTGATTAAGTGGAATTTGATAAAGGGAAAGTTTTATAAGATATATGATATACTGATTCACCCCCCCTCTCAGTATATCCTGTGCTTAACAATTTGTATCAGACCAGGTTCCTTCAAAAAGGGTTTAACAGCTTGAAGGTAGATCAAAGAAAATCATAAGATGGCCAAGTAGCTAAAGAAGGAGAATCAAGAGTTAAAATCTGTAGTTGAGGCTCTTAAGGAAAAGGTGTGTATATTGGATTGTAAGTTGGCTATAGAAGCAAAAGAAAATAAGATATTTATTCAGGATCTTAAGAATCAGTTAGAGGTTGCAAATTCAATTTTAACATCAAAAGAAGAAGAGTGTAATCAGTTGAATGTTGAGTTAGGATCTTTAAAGGATAATCATGAGAAGCTTATAATCAAGGTTGAGAAAGATCATGAAATATCAGTCCAAGGAAAGAAGGATGTAGGTTTTGAAGGCAAATCAAAGAAGTCGATCAGATAGCCCAATGCTTTCAAGTTTTCAAATTATTTACATGGCCGTTATTTTTTTTGTCATCATGTTGGTCATAGGGCAAGAGATTGTATGAGGAGAAGCAATGAGTCAAAGGGAGGTCTCAATCACATTCAAGAAAAAGGTATGAGAAATATTGTCTGCTTTTGTTGTCATGAGGTTGGCCATATTGCTAGATTATGTCAAAATAAAGTAAAGAGATATTCAAGGTATGTCAAAGGATATAGAGACCCTAAAAAATATGAGAAAAGACAAATTCAGGTTTGGAGACCTAAAATAGTAAAGGTTGATCAGGTTGAGTTTAAGAGTGAAAATGAATTACTTTCTATAGTAGATAAAGAATCAGAAAGGAAGGATTGTGCAGAATCTCTTGTTACATTTGAGCATGAGCTTTGTCAAGATAAGATAGTTTCAAAAGTTGAGAAGATGAATAACATCATAAATGATAAGGTTAGTAAGTTAAAAAGGTTAGACAAGCTTAAACAGATTCTAAAAGAAAAACACAAGAAGATCAAGGAAGAAATAGAGGAGATGTGGGAATCTCTTGATATTTGTTTCTAGGACCCTTTTGTGTGGGGGTGTCTCTTCTAGGCTTCAAGGAGACACTTTTAAGAAAATTGAAGCATGGTGGATGCTATTGGGTCTTGGTTATGTTGTATGACAAGAAGGCGAGTTGGCAGATTAATTTGTATATCTTTTGAGGGAATATATTTTTTAAAGAAAATTTTGCATCAGTATTATGATTCTTACATATGCAGTGTTTTAAAGTGTTTCAAATGATTATGGTCACAAGAAATTAGAATGTTTAAAAAGAGCTAATAATTTCAAAAAGAAATAAAATGATACTCTTGCAGATTCAATCAAGGAGGATCAGAGTTTCAAAGCTCCATTCATCAGGAAGAAGGTTTCGACATGTTCATGGCAGAAGAAACAACTTGAAGATTCTATGTTGATACAAACAACTTTGCATGTAAGAAATGAAGATCAGCCATGGTTCGTTGATAGCGGATGTTTTTTAAGCATAATCTAGTGAGTATAAGTCAAATATGTGATCAAGGATACACCTTAAAGTTTCATGCAAAAGGTTTTGAGATTAGAAGAAAATATTCAAATGAGTTGATTGCAGATGCTCAAAGGATAGGGAACAATGTATATGTTTTGTCAAATGTCTTCTCAAAGGCACGATCAAAGGATACATTCAAAGATTAGTGAGAGGATTTGGGAGTAATTTCTATTACTTCCTGCCATTGATGTTCAGCATCAAGTGAGGGGGAGCTAAGTGTTAGCTCCAGGTAGGCCCTTTGCCATTGATGTCAAAGGGGGAGAATAATAGGTATAGGTATAGGTGTAGAAAATAGGTATAGGGAATAGGTACAGGTTGCTATAGTAAGGGGGAGTTACTGTATGTTTTTAGATGACAGGATGTGTAGGTGACAGGATGTGGTAGTTTCAAGATTGAGGTTGCCATCAATGACAAAGGGGGAGATTGTTGGAAATATTGTCATTGATGTCAAAGGTCTAGTATTATTGTTGATAAAGGCCCCATTGCATTTAATGTTGTTTATCTTGGCTAATGTGAGTTAATATTTATTTAATATTAATGAATATATTTTTAGTTGCATATGAGACAAAATAAGGGCCCATGGAGAAGTTGAAGAACCACGAGGTAAAGACAAAAGAAGGATGGGACACATTTTCCCATGAAGAGTCATCTTGGGGAATACCAAGAGTCACCAAATGAAGACAAAAGAGTAAGGGCACAATTTCTCATGAAGGGACACTTTAAGGAATATGAAAATTCACCAAAGATAAGGACAAAAGTGGGAAGGACGTTTTTGGTCATGAAGGGTCACCACATGACTTTTCAAAGGCTTGAATATGAAGGGTCATACAAGTTTGGCTCCATTTTCCATGAGGATTGAAAGGTCACAAAGGGGGAAGGCCAAAGGTCATTTGGAAAGCTATAAATAAAGGCTTGAGAAGCCATTTGTAATATGAGAGATAGAGGTTGATTTGATATTGCAATATCTAACTTAGAAGATCAATTGTGAGAGATGAATATGATTTGTATTTGTTATATCTAGCTTAGAAGAGCAAAGGTGAGAGAGAGGAAAGAGATGTATTGAACTATCATTTATTGAGATAGCAACATTGAGAGATAGGTGTGTGGTATACACAAAGGAATTGGTGCTCCTGTGGGTTGGTGATCACAAATTGTTGTTGGGTTGGTGCTCGACAAAGGGGTTGGTGCTCCTGTGGGTTGGTGCTCATGAATAGTTGCTGGGTTAGTGCTCGGTAAAGGGGTTTGAAGCTCATGTGGGTTGGTGCTCATGAATTGTAGCTAGGTTGGTACTCAGCAAAGGGGTATGGTGTTCTTGTGGGTTTGTTCTCATGAATATACTTGAGATTGTTCTCTGTGGCTTTTCCCACATTGTGTTTCCACGTTATATCTGGTGTCTCTCTCTATCTTGTGTGATGTTTATTGTTTGAGTTTTATTACATATATTGAATGTTTGATTAAGTGGAATTTGATAAAGGGAAAGTTTTATAAGATATATGATATATTGATTCACCCCCCCTCTTAGTATATCCCGTGCGTAACAATTCCAATGGTTTATTTATGCATAGGTCAATAGACCATTCACTCCTTAGGAGGAGTATCATGGGATGTTTTGGACTTGTAAGAGTGACCTATGAAAGAGTTACGATAATAAAATATTTTTATTTCATTCATAAATGTTATAACCACTCTATCTCCAACTATACAAACTTATGGTGTAAATTATAACAATCATTGTTACATGTGCATTAATACCATGATAAGTGAAAAAATGCTTTTTTTTAATCTTTTCCAATTTGTTTGGTGGATGATACTAGTTTGGAGGAAGAGTAATCAAACATTTATCCAATAATATATATTTTATTTCATATGGTTGATCTTTAGTGAGATCAAGCATAAGTGGTTGATTCTTATTAAAAGTATATGCTCTTAGTGTATGAGGTATGTGATATGTTGATTCCTTCCCTGTATGAAGTACCTTTAATGGTTGCTCTTCACTATGCATACTTTTATATTACTTATAATCCTCTATAATGGGTATTTTTCCTTTGTAACAATTGTTAGCAACCCGTTTGTCTTTTAACAAAGATGTTTGGAATTTCATGTTGTCATTCATGAGTTCAAATACATAGTAGTTTACATCTAGATATAGGATATAAAATTAGGTATAAGGTTGATGCAATGCTCTCTCTTTTAATGGAGAGAGAAGACCCCTACCAAATATTAATTGTACTTCTAAATTTGAAGGTCTATATATCAAAGAAGATAAGGGACTTTTAATTTTGATAGTTTAATTTCAGAAAGTTTCATCATTTAGTTGCTTTATACCTTGTAAGTTTTATAGTGTTCTAAAGGTATTGCATAAAGTAACACTCATAGCACTTGATGTATGTAATCAAGAAATTATATCATATTTATGATCACCAAGGTTTGTATAAATATTATGTAAATAATCATTGCATATGATTTCAATTGACATATCATACATAGTATGTTGATTTTGCCTATTTGAATCTTCCTTACATGAAATAAATGCCATTTCACTATTTTTATCACCATGCATCAAAAATTTAGAAGAGGTGTGAGGTGAATGAAAATAATATTACTCATCACTATGAATATTTTAATTATTATCATTCCAATCAACACTATCATAAAAAATTACTTCACTTTAATATGCATCATGTATACTATTTTGACTAATGCTATCATTTTCAGATTTCCATTTTACAAGAAGAGGGTAAGAAAATTTTCACACATTTGTATTTTTGAGAGTTTGTAAAATATAAAAATATTTAATTTTTGTATTTTATATGAATGGAAAAGAGTCATCAATATGATCAACATTTATTAAAGAAGGAATAAATTCAACATATGTATCATTTGAAAATGAAAAAATGCATTCATATGTTTTCATGCACACATCATGAGATGCATTTAAGCATGAGAAATTAACATTTTAAATAAAATTCATCTTTATATTTGTAATCATGTATATTTTATAAGATTGAATTTGATGCAATACACTAGCAAATTCTAAATAAAAATTAAGTTTGTGTGTAAACAAAGCATCATTAGATTGGAGATAGAGCAATATATAAGATAAAGGAGAGCCAGGCTCATAAAACTCACTTCTAAAAATGTATAATAACTATCATAATCATAATCATAGGTAGTCTTAAGAGTCTCTATGTAATCATCATTAGTTGTATTAGCATGAGATATTTCATTTTTCCATTCATTATCATATCTATAATAAAAATTAATATTTTTATCACATTTCTTATTAGCTATTATATCTTCATAATCAATGTATTGATCCTCAGGAAGGTTGAATATTGAATCTAAAGGATGAACCTCTTAATGCTCTACGCTATAGGGACTCATTTTGAAATTTTTAAATCCAAACATAACTAAAAGGAGAAGCACAATATATAGCAAAAAAATGAGAATAAACATCACTTATGCTACACCCATAGGAAAAAAATAGATCTAGAAAAAGTAATGCAATAATTTAAAAAATTTAGAAATATGAAACCCTAGGTAAAACTAGGGTTTTGAGTCATTGTTAGTTTAGAGGATGGGTTTGAAATAATATTATATATAAAATGGGATTATAAAAAAATACCATATAAAAATAAACATTTGAGAACATCAAATGTAATAATCATATTCAGACAATATTTGACAATAAATACATTTAACCATGTGCAATAAATATATCAATAACTATAGAAATAGGAGTTTTAGGGTTAGGAGAGAACATATCTTATTTTTTACCTTTTAAGTACTATCATGACTGTCAAGATTCATCTTAATCTCACTACCTAGCTCTTTATCCTATTCGTTTAAGATTTTACTACTTCTTATTACCTGAACACTTAGTGAAGCCTAGTATTTGTCTTTTAATGCATGTGTCCTATACAAAATATGCATTATTTTATAAAAATTCCACTAGACCTTTTCTAGGTTTTTATCACCTTTTAGATTATATATTTAAATTATATGCATAGGCTATTGATATTAGAATATGGCTTAAAAACTATAGATATTTATCTTTGACCAAATTTGACATAATAAAACTAGGTTAGCACATGATTTGAGTTAACCCTATAAATCCTTTTATTGGTAAGTGTTGCCTATATAGCCATATAGTCTAAGGAGGGCCTCAGACTTGAATATAGTTCTCCCACCTATTTTTTTCTTGGTCAGTTGATCCAAATCATATTATTAGCATAGTTATTAATGTCAGTATATCAAATAAAGATGTTAATAAATAAATGTTAGTTAGCTGGTTGAACTGGTTGGGGTCACAAGTAACCACATTGTGAAATATTTTTAAAAGATTTTACTCTTTATAACTCAAATAATAAAGATTTTACCTTTATGTAAACTTTGTCATATTTATCATAATGTAGATTTTAGATCTCCCTGTGTACTTGGTCCTAACAATGGTATTAGAGCCTAGTTTATCACATGAAGGATCAAGCCATGAAATTAAGGGAAGATATTTTTGGGAGAATGCAAGTATTTTTGACAAAAGTATGCATTTTTAAATATTTCCAATTTTCAAAATTTTGATTTCTCTATATTGTCTATAGATGATCGATAAATTGCTATGAAAATAAATACTATATGCTCTTTCAAATTCCAAAAAGATTTCTCATGACACATAAATGGACTAAGATATTCATGTATTTATAAACTTATTAAATTCAAATAAAAACATTGTTGGCATGTAAATTGACATCAAACATGAAAAAAAAGTGGACAATACAAGACCACAAACCCCCAGGGGACCCCAAAAAACAAAAATATGCAATGCCTCAAAAAACACACCATGTACACATTTATGGGCCCCATAAATGTATCATGCACATTAATATAAAAATGAGAGAGAGAGAGAGAGAGAGAGAGAGAGAGAGAGAGAGAGAGAGAGAGAGAGAGAGAGAGAGAGAGAGAGAGAGAGAGAGAGAGAGAGAGAGAGAGAGAGAGAGAGGAGAAGAAGAAGAAGAAACTATAATGACCAAACTAAGAAAATTCCTCCCACGTCACTACTGCCACCTACGCCATCAACGAAGATGGGAGGCTATCAGAAGGACCCTTTGGAGATAAAAATTTATACAAAACCTTCACCCATCATTGAAGACTCATCCTCTTCTAAAATATGTTTTTTTGGAGTGAAGACCTTTCTCATACCAACCTCTTCCACCATTTATTACATCCTCTACTACATATACATGAAAAAAGTTCTATGAGTGACAAGTTTTAAAGAGAGATCAACCAAACTATCCTTTCTACCATCCAAACTCTCCATAGTAGTGATCACTCCCATGTATTCACAAAAATCCACCAAAATCTAGGCTGCCAACACTATCCTTCATGAGGAAAACTAACCCAATATTGTATTAGTGGAGGGGAAGGGAACTAAGAGCTCTTATATGAAAAAAGTCAGCTCCACCACTCTTACAGGCCTCTCAAGAATATGTATAATAAAATATCAAGTTTTCACAAACCTTTTTGTTAATTCCCAAAAAACTAAGAGGTGAATCAATCCCAAACAATTCAAACCAGAGAAAGGAAGGAAAGGAGAAACACCTACCTCAATTCTACTTAGCCAAGCACAAAAACTACCCCAAAGGCTAGGCCAAACCAAAGTTTCCACCACCCTACTAGTCACATCTTCATCCTTTATAATGCAAACCAAATTTTTCACAAATGTAGAAGCCAAATTTGAGTTAGTCTTCTTACACCATAATGCCTACAATTACTCTTGGCCAAGAATCACTTTTATATCATCCAACACTTCCACATTCAGAGTCAAAAAGATGAGTCTCAACTTGTGGTTAGATACACATTCCATTAAGGCCATTTCATATTTTTCTACCCCAAGGCAGAGTATAGGCTCAATCACCACCACATTTTCCAACACAGAGTTTATGATCATTGCCAAAGATAAAATGCACCTAAAATTTTATATATGGATATAGAAAGTGCTTACCCAATTAACCATTCAATAATATAAAACATAGTACCTGTAATGAATTTTGATCACATCAAATAATTAAACATGCCCAAAATTAATATCCCATCATGTTTGCAATAGACTTGATAAACATCAAATCTCATGATTAGCAATCCCCAAAAAGAACCAAATTAACTTAGATTTTATCAATCAAATATAGTCCTATCCAAGTGTCTATATTATTATCAATCATTTGGTCACTCATCTAATTACCCCCCTGATTTGTTAAGAAGGTTGTTTGCTTGCCAGCTTCTCTAAAATAATGCACAATCATCAATGATGATAACTCATCTAATAATGATATGAAATAACTAAAACATTATTAAGCACCCATTCATTATCATGATTATTTCAAATGGATTCCATAATTATCTTGAAATGCCCTTTAATCAAAATATGCTCAATGTCACATTGATGTGCCAACTAAATACCCAAAATTGTTGCTTGATCTTTTACCTCATTATTTGTACTATCTTAAAGCTTTATCAATAGATCCCTAACCAAATAAATTGAACAATCCCTAATAATACAACCAAATCTTAACACTCATAGATTACTTCTTGTTACACCATCAAAATTTGGCTTAAAAAATCCCATAGGGGAGGAATCTAGGAAGCGATATTGCAAGTTAGTGAAGATTTCATGCATACTCTTGAACCAATAGTAGGGAGATGTTTTTGATTGTTAGGACCCATTTATATTAATTATTTTTTATTAAGTGTTATTATTAAAATCTTGGATGAATATGATTTTTAAGTCATCCCATTAACTATTTGTAATTATCTCACAAGTACAGGGAGTTGTAGTTATATAGATTAGATTAGTTTAAATAGATAATATATGTAAAGGAAAGATCACTTATTTAATATTTTGTAGGGATTCATGATCAAAGGAGGTTACTCCCTTAAATAGGCCTACAATAATTTTTAGTGTGCTTCTATTATTTAAATATAATATTGCTATATTATTTCAGTTCGGTGTATATTTGTTATATTTCTATTAGATTAGATTAATTTGTGTGCAAGAAATTTATTAACATTTGATAGTATAACACTTTATAATTTTGTGTTATGCAACAAATTAAAAAAAAATATGGCTTTATGTGAATATCTGCCATATGCTCTCACCTTGCCCAATCAAGATCTAAGTGGTAACATAAGTGGTGGCATAAGCTTTTTGCCCCAAATCAACCCACTTTTTTTACTGTGACTAGTTTTTACTTTTTAGGTAAGAAAATGCTCCATAAGTTTTAAAACTAAAATAAATATATAATTTTTTCTAAGTTAACTCATTATTATCAATGAAGTGAGAGTTGTCCCCCTAATACCCAAGCCTTGTATAACATTGCATATGGATTTTAGCTTCCATGTATAATTTGGTATAAAATAAGTGCATAGGGTATTTATTTAGGCATCAAGGAACAAACACCAAAATAAAATAAAAAAATCCTAGACACAAACAAATACCCCAAAAATGGAAGATAAAAAAATCCAAATATCATTTTCCTTTCTAACTAGGACATACCGCTAAACAACAAAACAAAAGAACATAAAAAAGAAATTGAAACTCCCATTGCCATGTCAGTAACCACCTCAACTCTATTAATCCTTGCAATGATTGAATTGGTAAAAAACCTCCCACTTCACCACTACCACATAGGCCATAAACTTGGATGGGAGGTTGTGCAAAATATCCTTTGAAGCTAAAAATTTACACAAAACTATTAACAGATTCAGCCTCTTTTCAAATACATTTTTTAAATTGAAGACCCCTCCTAGGTTGATCACATCCACTACTAAGTGCATCCTTCTTTTCATATGAACTGATATAATTATGTGAGTGATATTTTTTGAATAAATATCAACCAAACCATCCCTCCTACCATCCAAACCCTTCAAGTAGCCACCAATCCCCTGTCTTCACAAAAATACACCAAAAGTCAAGCTACTAGCACTATCTTTCATAAGGCTAACTGACCCAAGATTAATATAAGGGAGGGGAAGGGTGACAAAATCTCTTCCATATAAAATTATAACTCAAACACTCTTACAAGCCTCTCAATAACATGTAGAATAAATTCTTGATTTTTCACAAACATTTCTTCCAATTCTTATAGAACTAAGAGGGGAATCAATCTTAAGCAACTCAAACCAGAGAAAGGAAGGAAAGGAGTATCATTCACCTCAAGCATACTCAACCAAGCACACACATTTCCCCAAATACCAATATAAACCAATGTTTCCACCACCCTCCTGGTGATATCCTCATCTTTTACTATGTGAATAAAATTACTCATGAATGTAGAAGCCACATCTGAGTTATTCTTATTATTCCATAACACTTGAAAGTAATCTTGGCCTAGAATCACTTTGATAATGTCCAACACTTCCACATTCAGATTCCAAAAGATGAGTTTCAACATGTGGCTTGATACATATTCCCTTAAGGCCATTTCACATTTTTATGCCCTGAGGGAAAGCACAATCTTAATCACTACTATATTTGCTAATGCAAAGTTCATGATCAGTGTCAAAGATAGAATGCACCAAAGAATTTGCATAAAAATATAGAAATAACCAACCCAATTAACCATTCACTAATATAAAACAAAATCCCAATAATGAATTCATATCACATCAAAAAAATCACACACAACCAAAATAAATGCCCCATCATGTTTGTGATAGACTTGCCAAACATCAAATCTAATGATTGATGATCCCTAATGGGAGGTAAAATAACTCAAATATGATCAATAAAATATATTCCTACCTAAGTATCTATATTTTTATCAATCATTTGGTCACCCATATAGTTGACCCCTATTTTGTTAAGAAGTTTTCATGTTTGTTATCTTCTCTAAAACAATACCCAATTGTCCATGATGATAACTCATCCAATAATGTCTAGGCATAAATCATAATATTATTAATCCTCCATACCTTAACATGATGATTTCAAATGTCTTAAATAATTATCTTAGAATCCCATTCAATCATAAAATTCTTAATGGTGCATTTATGTGCCAAATAAAAATGACCAAAATCACTGCTTGAGATTTTACCTCATTATTCCTACCATCTTGAAGCTTTGTTGATAGGGTCCTGATTAGAGAACCTAAATAATACCTAATATTAAAAATATCTCATGATGAATATATATTACCTCTTTTCATACCATCAAAATTTAGATTGAGAAAGCTCATACGAGGATGAATCTAGGAAGCAATATTGTGAGATAGTGAATATTTCTTGCTTATTTTTGACCCATTAACGGGGAGATAGTTTTTATTGTTATGACCC
Source organism: Torreya grandis (assembly GCA_037957365.1). Lineage (NCBI taxonomy): Eukaryota > Viridiplantae > Streptophyta > Pinopsida > Cupressales > Taxaceae > Torreya > Torreya grandis. The sequence continues at coordinate 4,644,304 of JARHVA010000163.1, forward strand.
CTTTACCTTAACTCTTTTATTTTTTATTAGGTATTATTAATAAAATCTTTTATGCATATAATTTATAAGTCATACCATTAAATATTTATAATTATCCTATAGGTACAAGAAGTAGTAGTTATCTTGAGTATATTAATTTAAATAGACAACTTGTGCAAGGAAAAAATATCTTATTAAATATTTTTATTGATTAATTTTCAAAGGAGGTTTCCCACTCAAAGTGTCATGCAATAATTTTTAATGTGCTTCTATTATTTCAATACAATATTTCTATACTTTTTCAATTCAGTGCATCATTTTTATATTTATATTAGGCTGGATTAATTTATGTGCAATCAATTTCCTAACATTTGATATTATAACACTTTCTATGGCTATATTATAAAGAATCTTTAACAAAAATATGGCTTTATGAAACTATTTACTATATGCTCTCACCTTTCCCAATCAAGATCTTCATGATCAAAAAATTGTAATAGAAGTGGTAGCATAAGCTTTTTTACCCAAATCAACCAATTTTTAATCATGTAAGTAGTTTTTACTTTTTAGGTAAGAAATCATATTATATAGGTTTTAAAACTCAAATAAATCTATCATTTTTTCTAATTTGAATAATTCTTATCAATGAAGTGAGATGTGTCCCCCTAATATCTAGGCATAAATAACATTGTATGTGGATTTTAGCTTCCACTTATAAATTAATAAGAATTTCCTAAGGTATTTATTTATCCATAAGAAGCCTTTAGTCATTAGTATTATTTTATGTATTGATAAGTAATTATCCCTGATAAATTACTCATGTCATACCTCAAAAATAGGATAGTGGGACACATAATGTTTTAATTCTTCATAGTTATCACTATGAATATTGGGCTAGTGAACAAGATAAGTAACACTAACACTCTACAATCATAAATCTATAGCATATTTTTGTTGAAAAAATAGTAACAACATCAATCATAAAGATTCATAGTATTTTGAAGTGGTCCATAATACTTTGTTTTGGGATTTTATTATTTCAACATAATATTATTATCTTATTTCACTTCAGTGTATATTTTTTATATTTATGTTTCTCAATTAATCTATGTGAAATCAAGTTCCTAACATCACTTTTTAGGAGAGGCTCAATGATTACTTAAAAACCTTTTCTACTAGGTGATAATCAAATTTCACGTCATGGCATTTTAGGAAAATTGATCGTGTCTGAATTTCACTTTGGTAGAAACTAATTTGAAACTATGTTGTCATATATATGCCTCCCTTTTGAGGTGAGAGATGAAGAACCTATTTCTACAATCACTCATCTCAAATTAAAAAGTCAGTTGTATCATTGCTAAGAAAGTAATACACCCAAAGTAGTAAATATCCTAGAACATATATGTATTGATCATGTGTGACAATGTTGTAAAAAGTTGGTATCTTATAAGGTTACATAAAACACATATAACTATCAATATATATATACATGTTAAGCTCCATAATAGGATGGATAAGATAGGAAACTATCCATGCTCTTAAATAAGTCTTGATGTATAAATCTAGTGAGTGATCATGTCATGTAGTGTGTCACATGGCATAAAAAGGATACTCACCATGTAATGCACAATGCAAGGATGATAAAGACAACCAAAAATGCCTCAAAATGTGATTTAATTGTATAGTATATGTAATTCCATATAAGGATCAATTCAAAAAGGTATAATTTATCTTATTGTAGGATAAGGACAACTAGGATGCCCCAAGGTGTCAACATTCTGTCAGGTAATGTTTTTAGTGCTCAAAATGTGTAACTTTATGAGTGTTTGCATATAGAAGGATATGTTCATGTGACACTTTTTAGATGTAATTAGCCTTATATGAGGATGATCTAATGAGAGGTGGGAACACATGCCTTATTGATATATGTTATAGATAATTGTAGGATAATATCTGCAAGTGGATACATCCTTTAACCAAGATGAAGACATGCACAAAACAATGACATGCTCCCAATAAGTGTGATTGCTCAAGATTAAAAAGATAATGCTATATATGTATCATGTGTTTCAATTTATATGCATTATTCACATTTCTATAGTTAATTTTGGATCATAAGACACATGAGTGTGATAGTAACCATATGCAAGATATATATATCAATAATGATTTTAGAGAGATATATGTGGGTGTGATGTCCCCATATCCAAATGTAGGTATAAATGTCATCAATAAAGCACATAGGTGGGTATGATACCTTCATAGGTGGATATATGTAAATATTTTATCAATAAGGCTCATGGATGGGTATAATTCCCCATAGGTAGATTTAGGTACACATATAGATAAAAAATATCATAGGAGAAGAATAATTGTTATTATTGCTATAGGATATGTCAAGTGGATATCTCATAAGTATGGTGGAATTATGATGCCCTTGTTGACAATGCATAATCCATGTATAAAAATGTATAAGACAAGGTCTCATATTTAGTAAGTATGACAATCATGATATATCGAGATGTAAATGGTGCTTAGGTCATAAATCCCACTAGTGTGATAATGGAAGACATATATAGGAATATGACTCAAAGTGAGATAGTTTCAATGTGGTCCAATAAATGGTATTGTGATATGTGCCCCTATGGATTAATAAGAGATGTAAAATATGTCTAATCATGTGGCCAAGAAATGGTATTTTAATATGTGCCCCATGTGGGTTAAGAGGAGATGTAGAGGATGTCTAGTCACATGTCCCAATCTTGATGTAGAATCCTAGGTAACAAGGTCATGTTGGCCCATGGTGGAAATGTTCAATATTCTCAATTGTAAGAGGGTAAAATAATGTGGTCCAATATATGCTTCAATTATATAAGATGTATATGATAAGCTTGATAAGATATATGTGAAAATATTTCCCCTTGATATTAAGGCAAGGTATATCTCATGTATGCAAATTGTGTCCTAGTTAGCTAAGTATATCAATGAAGCCTAAATCATAGTCGCAATAATATAGGGGGTACAATCCCAAAAATATAGACACAAGTCAATCAAGGCATATGATATAAAGTGTAATCATCCATGTAGAAATTGATATGCAATAGTAACATGTATGTATCCATGTAAATAGTCAAAAAATGTATACTTCGTTTAGGTAATAACAAGATATATGTAATATATGTGAATTGGATTTATATATAAAATGGAAAATCTAAAAATATGTCACCATGTAAAAATCACAGTTGTATGGAAATGCCCTTATGGGTAAGGCATGAATGAATCCATAACCATATATTACTTTGATATCTTGAATCATACCCAATCAAAGCATATAGTGAGAAACATGTCTGGAAAACATGAATATGTTAAATCCTCTAGCATAGAAAAATAAGCATGATATGTATCATATGACTAAGATAAAATCAAATAAAAAATTGGATTTTTTTACATTTGTTGAATGTTTTTGTAATTTTAAGATGTTTATAGCAAGGTCACACAAGATTATATATGGCATGAGGGTTTATTTTAACTTAAATATTTATTAATGAAGTATTAGATATCATGATGTCTAATGTATTCATATATGTTGTTCCAAGCATAATTTTGTAGACATGAGTAAATTTAGACAGTAAAATCAAGTATTATACACTTGGTAATGTTATTCTTGACATACATTCACCTTCCCTATCTTGTGCATACACATATGGCTCTTACACACCCTTCTCTCACATCCACATGATTTCCATAGGTCTAACCTTCCTGATTTGCTATTAATCACCTATAGGAATTCCATAGTATGCATCTAGCCTGTTCAAAATCATACTCAAACTTTCTTCAGATCATTAGATCTTTATTCATACCTTCTATAATAGTATGTTATAGTTATATTCCTATGTAATTCTTTGATAAACTTGTCTCCACACTAAAAAATAGCCATTTTTTAGATTCAAATAATCTTCATTGGTAGGCATGTATATTTTGCATGTCGATGGCATGAAAAAGTAACCAAAGAGTCCCATATAAATACACAATAGGTTTAAACCTATTCCATATCTAGAAATTATCTATCTCTCACATGAAATCACTTGCACATCCCAAGGGACTACCCTATACTTTATAATTTATCTATTAGTCATAGGGATTAGGATCTAGCCAAATTATGAAGTACTCAAAACAAGCTAGAGTTGTCATTTTCCAAGTGTCAAAAACTAGATCACATGTTGCATCATTAAAGGAGAACTATTGCACACATTCACCTTATAAATATAACATGTGGTTTGACTTTCCTATTCAAAATATTGAATATGTAGGCAATGTTCAACCATTCATTAGAGAGTAGTTATGGTTAGCTCAACCCACCATTTTACCCTTTATAGATCCAAACCTAGTGTCTAAAGTAGACTTAGGGTTTTAAAGAGGAGATAATTTTTTATATGTGTATATATCCATCCCTAATATTGTACGCAAATATTTATTACATGTAGGTGCAACACCCCATTCTAAAACAAAGAAGTGTTATACCCATAGATGAATCCAACAGAAGATAAATGTTAACATTTGTCAATAGTGTTTAGACACTAAGGATTTCATTTAGGCACATATAAAGCCCTGGTTCTTGATCTAAATGACTCTTGATCTAGTTTACAACACTTTTTTCCACCTACATCAAGTCTCAAACATGCACACACAAAAAACACTCTAAGAATATTAATCCTTTAGGTCATTTCTCTTTATAACAAGTACAATTGTTTAAATCATATTATGCCTTTTACATTCATATTACTCTTAATTTTCATACCTTAAACAACCTAAATTAGTCCTTAATTTTATCTTGTTTAGGTTCACTAAATAAAAATAAGGTAAAACATGTTGGTGAACCCATTTAATTGGTAAGCACATCAAATCTCTAGGTTCTCCTCAGGGTTTCATCCTTATTTCTAGTTTTTTTAGATTTTTGTATATATATATATATATACATATATATATATATATATATATACATATACATTATATATATATATATATATATATGTATATGTATATATATATATACATGTATATATATCTGTATATATATATATATATATATATGTATATATATTTGTGTGTGTGTGTGTGTGTGTGTGTGTGTGTGTATATATATATATATGATTTTTAGACCTGAAGCATGATTTTCCTTTCTTATTTTTTTCTTCACTTCTAGGGTTCCCATCACTAGAACCCCTAGTAATCTATGTTAGCCCTCATAGTAGGAGTAGGTTTGGTTCTTGTGTTTGCTTCCATCTTATAGTTTGATATAAGGTGAAGTACTAGGTTAAGTGATATGGATAGTGCACATAATCATATTTAAATATATGCTCCTATATGATATGTTTATGTAGTTTTTCCTCATGATCCATCGTCACCCATGCCTACTGCATGATCCCTTGTGAAAATCACTCTAGATTTGTAAGATAAGGTGTTGAATTTTTAAAAAATATATTTTCTAATGATTCATCTATTTTATTTTTCTCCAAAGATTAGAGATCTTACTTTGACCCAATGCATGATTTCCCTTATCAAAGATTGCATTCTACCAACATCTCCGTATTTGACATGATAAGGTTTTGGATTAAAATAGTACAAAATTTTGGATATAATGGACAATGACTAATAAAACATTCACAAGGCATAATTGAGCCTATTACTATATCTATTCATAAAGTACGATGAGGCCTAAGATACATAGATGATTCACAAGTCAATAAATAAATTAAAAAGACAAATCTACACAATGATACAATTTTTATGTTCATATAGATCTTGAAAATAATAATAAGAGTGGTTGTTCTAAAATTCATTTATTCAGCCAAAAATTAAAAACACACATTATATATTCAAGAAAAGTTATTTACAAAATAATTAATCATATGTTATGAGAAAATTATTCATGGATAAACATGTGTAACATAAAATGCTTACAAACTTTAGAAATTAACGTAGATTGCATTTACAAGTTGCATCAACCCATAAGAGGATTTGATGATACACCTTAATAGGTATTTGGAACCATATCATTTTATGTGACTATAACACCTAATACTATGTATACCTTATTTCAAATAATTCCCTATCATCTACATTACAATTTGCTCTTTGGTAATCCTTGGATACATGTTATGGAATAAATACTATCTATACTACATAGATGCATGAAATTAATGCACGATGGAGATATATATACATATAATGTAGACAATGACCCCTTTGAGTATTGTACCTTACCAAAAATCTACTACTCAACTTGTTAAATTAGTTCACCAAAGGAAGAAGTTTCAAGCTTAACCGAACCACCTCATAAGTTATTGCCTCAATTAATTCAAGATAACCTTATATCTCTCCCTCCCCCATATGAGATTGATATGAGTAAGTTGTTACCTAAGGGACATGTTGATAATCCATATTGTGATTATCATAGATGTAGGGGGTATTCTATGAATCAATGTTTTTTAATACACCATAAGATTCATGATCTCATTGATTATAACAATACTGATCTTTATGATATTAATACATTCATGCATGATTTGAGATAATTTCATAATAAATGCAAACATTTTATGTATCCATACATGATAGTGAGGTAATTATTACAAATATTTCATTCAAAAAACTTACACAAAAAATTTGGGTATGATAGCGATGAGGGATGTTATACATCATATGATCACATCAAATATTTTGAGATGGATATATTATATACATCTAAGGTTTTTTATTCATAGAAACACACATTTGTACCACTTGATACAGGGCCTATACATCCAGGTTATTTTAGTTTATCATCACATAGTCCATTATACATATATTTTTTATGCTTTCTTGATTATTTATTTCCCATGATCTTTTATTTTTGACATGCATATGTTCATATGTTCTTACATTGATCATTTTTATAGTCATTACTCTTTTTTCACTCATCCTGATTCAAATATCCTTGACATTTATCTTATGATGATGCATCCTTCATAGCAATATCATCCTAGTCCACATCCTTTATATCATGCCACTTAATCAATCTATTCACTATTTTATGATTATATATCACCTCATTCTTATATACTTGGAAAAATCAAACCTTGGTTGTTCATCTTAGTTATATACCTTTCCTGCTTCTACAAGTCTCACATCTACTCTATCTTGTGCTGGTTGGCCTATATCTCTTTGTCTGACCAATCTTATGTTGATGACCTAGGTCTTCTAACTTTCCATTTATGTAAGTTTTGAACCTATACCTACTTTTTTGATTCCTAGACACTAACATATGAGATAGACACTAGAATCAACATTAGTGTCCTGACCTGATACAAGTGTCCAATGCCCTAAAGTCATCTATATTGTAAATGAAACATATCCTAATGGTTGACTTAAATGCTTTAATGTAAGTTATTACTCTAAAGGGGTTGATATAAATACAAGATCAACCCTCATTCAATCCTCACTTATAAAAATACCAAAGAGACCAAGGAAACTTATCAAAATCACTCTATCAAACATTCAATTGAATGAAGCTTCCATGTTTCCATTCCAGTCATAGGTATAACACATCTACAAGTTTGAAGTACTAAAGGAGCAACCCAAGAGCCTATTTTTACAAATTATAAGCTAGGTTATTTTTATACTTGATTTGCACATATTTTAAGTTTCACACACAATTTAACACATAGGGGAGAACTACATGAGTCTGAGGCCTTCCTCTAGAGCAATGACTATGGAAGTATCACTGACTGATAGTGGGGTCTTTAGGTTCAACTCGACATCATGTGTCCACTAACCCATTTTCCACCAAGGTCACTATGAGGATGGAGAACTAGGGTTTTGCCATTTCACAAGGAGTGATAGTCCATGACCCAGTTTGAATGCAATAAAATGAAGGCAAAGCAAAACCCATAAGCATCTAAGAGATCACATCATTTTCTAGTGATATTTTATACATGACACTTACATTGAACCCAAAAAATAATGTCGATGTAACCATCCCATATTTATGTTAGTGTCTAGAATGCCAAAATTTTCAGATCCAAAATCTAATGACTATTATAAATTCTCTTTCCAACCCATTTTGTTTTTGTTTCAGATCTATAAGAACATTAGCATTAAAATAAGCTAAGTACATTACTTATTTGTCATTTCTATATGTAGCATAGTTGTACTTTTCATATTTAGACTATACTTGGCATAATAAATTCAATGTATGTTTATATATGAGTTTATAATCTAATTGGCTTGTCATATATCTAATTATTACCCTTGTGTCATTTCATTTTTATATACCCGTTTAAAAAAAATTAGGGTTAACAATAAGATCACCTAGATTGCATTTTTAGGGTTAAATATTTGGGAAACCCAATCTTTGAACATCAAACCTTAGGTTAATAAGGGTTTTCCATTTTTTCTATTGCTACTTCTTGATTGTTATAAATTATTATTCATGTTTACCATGGACATCTCTATTAATTATTTCATGTCCCAATACCTCATAGTGGTTATTACTTGTTATATCTCATGCCTAATTAAATCATTTTGATTTATAAGGGATTCAAAACCTACATTCCTACATGTTCCTTCTTATTCTAATGTTTATAATAAAGGGGTTTTAAATCACAAACAACACTTGATCTCTCATCAAAATTCCTTTTGCAATGTTGCAGAGCTAGAATCTAAGGGATATGACATTATTGACCAATTGAGTAATAAGAATACAAAAATTTAAATCCTTAAGCTCCTAATTCAATCCAATGTCTATAAAGATATCTTATACATGAATTGCATGAAACACAAGTTCTAAGTAATATTGAGACCACTTATTTTACAAATATTATGAAATATCTCAAGAACAATAACAAGCTTATCACTTTTGATCCAATAGATTTACCATCTAAATATATTATTGACCAATTTTTTTCTTTGTCCATACAAATGATAATACAAAGTAAAGGTATCAAAAGAGTTCTCATTGATAATGGATTAGGCTTAAACATTTATATCATGAAAATCCTAATCACCATGGGTATTAACACAAACCTTATTAAAAACATAATTATGCACATAAAAGGGTTTGAAAATTCACATAGCTCTATATTTGGTCAAATTACATTAAATATTACCATGAGTCCTCATACATTGCCTAATTTGTACCAAGTTATGCCAAATAATTTGAACTGTAACATTATAATAGGATGACCTTGGATACATGAAATGTATGTGGTTCCCTCTACATTTATACACATGATTAAAAATTTGTCATTAAGGATTCCCTTACACATGTCCAATAGATCTTAATCCCTTAAAACATTATGAAATGGTACAATAAATAAATAATCCTAAAATGCAACACTCTAAATATGAGTCTAAAATTGACACACTAGTACAAGAACCTAATCAGGCTATGTTTTATAAGGTACCAAAAAGACAACTCTCATGTTTACCTGAGTCCCCAACTTCATTACTCTCATAAATAATAGAGTGTAAGCTTATATATCTCCATCATATCAAGGTTGATATGAGTGTACCTCTACCCAAAGGATATGATGCAAATGTTTATTGTCACTATCATTAGGGACCTGAACATTCTATGAACTATTACTTTACCTTGAAGCATAAGATCCAAGATCTGATCAATGACCAAAATATTATATTTGAGGATCCTCCAAAGGAATTAGGTTCATAATAACTTGAAAAACATCCATTCCAAAAAGATTTATCAATTACACTATACATGGTTGGTGCTTATTTTTAGCATAACAATATTGATCTTACACAAAAAAACCACTTACCATATAAAGCATTTTTAGTATCTTGGTTTTGATCTACAAGATTTGAAAAAGAAGGTCAGTTGGAAAGAGTCCTTGGGAAACATAATAATACGAATTGTTTATGTTCCTAAATCAATTCAAACATGATTTTGGGTTATGCCTCCTACATATCCATATGCATTTACTCTATGAACTCTTTGGCTATACCAAATGGAAGAAAAAATTGATCCAAATCAGCAAGGTATTTCCTTTCCTCATAAAGGCAAATTAATACATATTCCAAATGATATAATTATTATAATAAACATGTAAAATGTGAGGAGCAACATGTTATATACCTTTTCAACTTAGCCAATCATGATGCAAATAATGTAAAAGACCTAAATTAAGGTTTTCAAGAACCAAGTGGGGAGATACATATGACCATCCATTGGATGAGATCATATAATAGTCTCTTCAAAAATTCCCAAAATACCAAAAAAAAAAACATTAAAAAATCCAAAAATATTTTTGTCACCTACATGTTCTATTGGCTCCTTGGTACCTATGTGTTAGTTTCATGTTGATGGATGTCATATTTATTTAGATCTACATATAGACATATATGTCACACTCCTACTAGAGTGTGATACAAGCATACATAGATACATGATATATTCCTATTTTGGATGTTGGGTCTTCCCTCTACTCATGTCATGCAGACAATGGGGGCATCTGATTCTTTAATCTTGATACAAATAAGTTATATAGCTCAATGATCAGTCTACATTATCATGTTTGAGCTTACATATGTACTTACACATGTCGTTATCCATGATCATATCTTACACATGGTACTTTATGTGATATACACTTGAATTTTCTTCCCAACACATTGGATCCATGGGCTACTATGACTTGTTTATGTAGGTTGTTTATGCTTTAATTTATGCACTTCCTTAAGTGTCTCTCCTTGCCATTGTATTTATTGTTCATGAATTTGAATATGTTCCTTTTTTTGACCCCCATGCCTATGTATGGTTTCATTTCCATTTGTATAAGTCATTATTTTTTGTATGGACATTTGAATATGTCATTCTTATTTTTATGGACATTTGACTAAGTCACATCCTTCTAATTATGCAACATTTAAACATGCCCCTTGTTTTTGATCTCCTTGGACCATTATCTTTTGACTTACTTTTGAATTATCTTGTGTGTGTGCTTGTTTACATATTGATATTGTATTATTATTATCTAGACATTGTCATGATCCTTATCATGCATCTTAGCCCTACATGTGATCACATTGGTTAAATACACGTCAATTCTATATCTACTTAAACATGTTACTTCTATATGCTACATGGTTACATTCATAGATTATATAATTGTCTTATCCTTTTGAAGTGAGGTAACTACCAGTTCTTATCTTTTTCTCACCTCAAATGGGGCATATCAGTGGGGGCATGTCGTAGAGGCATGTTCTCCACACTTGTCACACTTTATAGATTCAGTGGGGGAATGTTTTGGAAGCATGTTCTCCACACTCATTAAGTATATGGTACTTATATAATTTTTTAGATTCAGTGGGTGCATGTCATATAGGCATGGATTCCACACATTCATAGTTCTCAAATTCAGTGGGGGCATGCTTTGAAAGCACGTTCTCCACATCCATTCAATATTTAACATCTCCATATTATAGTGGGGGCATGTTTTGAAAAGGTTATCCATGTTGGTACTTATATCAACTTTTATATTTCTCCATATATAGTGAGGTCATGATTTAGAAGCATGTTCTCCACATTTACATAGTTTTATGAATTCTCCAAAGCACAAAATTATATGATTCAAATTCAAAGTTGTGGTAGAATTCTATACATTGGTACTATTTTTATACATATTTTTAATGTGATACACATATAAGGTGCATATGCTATGCAACATGTGCCTAATATTACAAAATCTAAATTAGTTTCATATTCCAAGACTCTTTTATGGATTATTACCAAATCACATATTTTTTTGTATTGATACCTTACAAATTTTTATAGAATTTATTGAGTTAATCTAATATAGTAGTTGGTTCACTTTTTGGTATGGTTGAGGTGATTAAATAACTTAATATTTCCAAGTTTTTGCATTGGACTTGATTATATAATCCAACCTCACTAGGTTATAAGTATCATTGTGTTACACAGTTGAGATAATCTCAATTTATAGGTGGAAACTCACCTTTTTCTCTAAGGTTAGTGGCATGTGCCTTCTACTCTCTCTCTCTCTCTCTCTCTCTCTCTCTCTCTCTCTCTCTCTTCTCTCTCTCTCTCTCTCTCTCTCTCTCTCTCTCTCTCTCTCTCTCTCTCTCTCTCTCTCTCTCTCTCTCTCTCTCTCTCTCTCTCTCCCTCCCCCTCCCCCGCCCCCCTTAGATATATGCACTTTCAATATTTATTTATATTTGTCCCATCTAAGTTTTAGAGCCTTACAATGATACATAATTTTCAAAATAACTTGCCAATAGGTAAGGTGATTACATTGACACACATGTGTACTCTTTAACCTTGCTCTTTCAATTTCAATATATTTCAAGTACTTTTGATCCCAGATTATATGCACTAATTTTATATTGTAACATGCTTTTGGTTGTAGGTCAGTCACCATCAAAACACTCAAATTGGGAAAACATAAAGATAATGTGTGTATACACACCCAGGTATGTATTCCTTTCCTTTAAACTAATATTTTCATTACTAGATTGAAGGGGGAGGAATGTAGACACTATTTTATGATTATATAGCACCTCAATCTTGTACACTAGGTAAAATTAGACCTTGGTTGTTCCTCTCATTTCTATACATTTCTTGCTTTTATAATTCTCGCATCTACTCTATATTATGTCACTTGACCTATATATCTTAGTCTAACCATTCTTATGTTGATGACCTAGGTCTTATATCTTATTGAAAATGCTTAAAATGTACTTATCTTCCATCTTTACAAGTTATGGACCTATACTTGCTTTCCTTCTCCTTGGACTCTAATGTTTGGGATAAACACTAGCATTGATGTTAGTGTCCTAACTTGTCATAAGTGTCTAGTGCCCTAAAGTCATCTATCTTAAAAATTAAATGTATCCTAATGGTTGACATAAGTGATTTAATATGAGTTATTGCTCCAAAGGGATTGATAGAAATACAAGATCAACCCTCATTCATTCCTCACCTAGAAAAAGACCAAAGAGACCAAAAAAACTTATTAAAATCACTCTATCAAGTATTGAATTAAACAAAGCTTCTTTATTTACATACCAATCATAGGTACAACACATTTACAAGTCTGAAGTACTAAAGGAGCAACCCAAAAGCCTTATTTGCCAAATTACAAGCTAGGTCATTGTTGTACTTACTTTACACCTATTATATGATTCACACACAAGCCAAAACATAAGGGAGAACTACATGAGTATGAGGACCTCTTCTAGAGTATTTTATATGTAGGTAACCCCCACTAATTGTGGGGTCTTTGGGGTGAGATATATTGTTGGCAGTGGTTCTTAGGGTTCACTAGAACATGCAAATTATAGGGATAACCATGTGGTTTAACTGAGAACTTATGGAATGTATAAGTAAATATATAATTATAACTTATAGTTGAGTTCACAGGTGATTAACATGAAATAATACACTTTCACAGTAATCATATCTAATTATGCAATAGATAGAGTATTATTATTAGAAACATAGATAAACACATGCTTACACACATAGTTTTGTAGATATAGATTTAACAACATGAAATAACATTAATAATTAGAATAAATGTCTATTATAAACATATTGCTCAAATAGAACCTTGGATAATAATGGTTAAACACAACATGATATACAATCTTTTGAGAACTTTTTTTTCCTTTGCCAAACAAGCAGCTAACATTTTCCTTACTACAATCCAACCCCTTTTCCTTAAAATATTGAGAATTATATATGCATGGAAACTAATTCATTCTAACATTTGATCTATTCTTGATGCACTGATATGCCAACTCATATGTTATTATGTCTCAATTTCATGAATCATGGTATAGGTTCAAAATAGAGTAACCATGCAATAACTAGAAATAACTATACAATAGAAAGGAAACTATGGTTTTGTCCATGTGGCAGATATATTCAACCAAGTGGTTTGATACTCACAATCACTTTTTAACACTTTCCCAGACTTAAATTATTATCTCATCCTGAGGTAACAACATGGAGATAGTAGGTCTAAGGCACAAAATATAGGTTGGACTTCCATGATTCATAGATCATTTAGAGTACCATTTACCAATTTTCACCCATTATGCACTAGTTATCCACTTTCACAAGTTTTCAACTAAATAACATACCAGCCTACCACCCTTATAGCTTTTTAATAGGCTAACATAATCAAATGACCACCCTTTATGGTTTTTAAGCCATCCTGGTCTTATGATTCACACCATGCTATCTTAAAACCAAAAGTGGAGTGGACAAATTTTAAAATTTGAAACCTTTACAATACCTAACTAGTAGGTGGTGACATTTACTAAGTGCATAGAGATGAAGAAGTGTGTTATGAAGTCTATGATGCACTATTTTCTATTGAATAAGTTATTATAGTTGGCTTGGAGGGATGAATTATGGTGAGTTCACCATAGGTGTGATCATACTATCTAAAGTAGTATAGTCTACCTTAAACACCTACCAGTCAAGCAAAATTTATAGAATGTTGCACAATAGAGTGTGTAGTGGAGTTTGAGAGTGATGTAACTATGAGATATCATCATTTTCTATAATAGGCAAGGCAACTTTTTTAGTGGCAATATTTTAAACCATATCTTGTTGAAGTGTAATCAACTTGTTAGCATGTCAGTGCACTTAGGATCTAATAAATGTGTTTTATAGTGTTTTATTTTACCATGCCTAGAGTGGTTGCATGACTATGTCCCTTAAAATATTAGACTCTTTCAATGTCACATCTATTTCTTCAAACATGATGGCCTGATTCTTCATGCTTATCTTTCCTTTGCTCATTATGATAAATTAAGGATGGGTATTTCCCCAAACTATGTGGATCTATTACTTCCAATTAAGTATCTTGTTGCCCATATGAGTTACTTGGACTGAGGAAACATGTAAAACCTACTAATATCCTACAAAGAGCTCAAATAGAGCCTCAATATTTAATTTGATGGCTTGGCCCTACACTTATATGTTTCAAACCTTTTGGATGCATTGTTAATCTTGTATAAACTATGTAATGAATAGTGGTGACTATTATTGGTCAGAAATAACTTAGTTACCATTGAATTGGGCACACAACCTTAGATAGGCATCCTCAATGATCTAGGTTGCATTACAAATCTGGTGTCTCAAATCTACATTTTGATCCTACAATTTTTCCACCTCATTCTTCAATGATATAAATTTTTATGTGATTGATTCTTGAAATGCAGCTACTCCTTCAACCTATTTAGCTAGTGGTAACTAGGAAACATTTGAAGATGCCTTGGTGGTAGGTGGGGCAAGCACAAATATTGTAGTTGATGTGGTCATAGGTACCTATTGTAATAGAGTGATTGGTAGTGAGAATGTGGTGTGCCAAGAAGATGAAGTGGGGATATCCCAAAGATAAATATTTTTTAGTGGTTATGGCTAAAAATCCACTTATTATTTCACATTGCTAGTCTTTTGTTGTTCCTTTTTCTGCACTACCTCTTATATGACTTTCTTCTTTGACAAGGCTTCCTCTTCTTTCTATTGTCTCACAACCTCATCCTTCTTTTATTTCTCAGTGGCTTCTTTCTCTCATTTTTTCTTACTTTACTATGAATTTTCATGTGCATTTCTCTTTTTCTCTAATTCTACTTATGTCTTACTTTACTCCTTATTAGCTTGTTACTTCTTCTCTTCTTTATTTGCTTGCCTCTTCTTCCCTACTTTTATTGCTTGCCTCTTCATCTATACTTCTATTGTTTGCCTCTTATTCTCTATTTCTTCTTGTTTGGCTACATCCTTATTATATTGTGCCTCAATTTCTTGATCTTCCTTGTTTTGTTCATCTACCCCCTCTCTCTTCTTTACTTCCTACAACTCTATTTTCTTGGCTACATTCTCATCCTTGATCTTTTTCTATTCTACATCTTTATTTTGGTTGTGATGTTCCTCAACCTCCTTAGCCTAGTGCTCCACAATCCCTCCATGTTGCTTTTATGGAGTCACTTCCATTTGTATCCTACCCTTAGCCTTGGCATGATGCTTATCCTCCTATCAGGCTCATCTTTGAGCTGCCCTTTCTACTTTTATACATGCAACTTGTTATTCTTCCTACATTTGATCATCTAAAGCCACATCCTTAGTGTTAGTGATGGGATCATAATATTTCAATGGTGAATAAGAAATCATAGCCTCCTATACTATTTGCATCATAACATATTCCTTTGTATGATAAGAGCTAAGTAATACATGTGTGTACCATTATGATGTTTCTTCAGACTATGGATCTATTTATATGGTTGGATTGGCCTACGAAGCTGGCATAGCTTCATTTTCTTCCTATGCATGGGTTGTATGAGTTTTTTATTCCTCTTCTTCTTTCATGTTTGGCATGTCGTATTGTAGTGTATTTTTCTTACATGTAAGTGATTCAAGAGGACTTTCTAGTATAGGATCAAATGGCTATGGGTGTGAGTTACTACCAAATACCAGTCTAGATGAAAGATCCACTTGAATTTTCTAAATTTTAGCCTCATCATTGACTATATACACCCTAATCAAAGGAGGAAAAACATGCAGTTCCACCCACAAATGTGATGGTAAATTTTTATGCACGTAGATAGTATATATAACTTTCTAAAATAAAAAATCCTCTTCTTCCCTCTCGTATAAGTCTCTAACCATGTTGGCCATCATCATTTTATATACCTCTTATTTATCCATGTACATTTTGGGCCATTGACATTAGGCTATAATCTTAAAAACATGAATATCATTCAACTAGGACCTTTGAATCCTTGTCTTCCACCTGAGTGGATAAGGAGATCTATAGTTTATCAAGACCTTATATTTTCAATAGTTCCATGACATGGATGTTATTATTGGTGGTTGTGATGTTGAGGAAGTTTGGACTAGAATGCCCAATGGTATTATCTTTAATGGCATTGCTCTTGTTATAGCTAATGTCTTTTGATTTTAAACTTTTTATTGCATTATTTTCATGTCAATAAAGAAATGTAAAGGCACATTTAGTACCTTGAGAAGCTCATGAATTCTATTAGTTTTACCTTGTATTATTTTTTAATTACCATATGTTGGCCTATGTATTGAATCACATCAGAAGGGATACAAGGATTGATAACAACAATCTCCACCAATTTATCCCACCATATATTAAACTTCCATATATGTGCAAAGTATGTAATCTCTTCCCACTTCCATATGAGGCTTGTGAATGTTATATTAGGCTAATATTCAACATCTGGGTGTATTATGCCCTCAAGAGATTTCCACTGGGTAAATACCAGTTATGAGACTGAGAATTGGTATTGAAAGTTTTATTTTACTAAGGCCAGTACCTTGTTAATATTATTGGTGATTTTTGAAACTAAAAACTTAGGGTAATTAAACTCTTCATTGTGGTGAATCATATGATGGGTAATATCAATAATGCCTTTTATTACTTCCTTTGTGGCCTTAGTCACCTACTAGAATATTTTTATGATGTAGTCCATAATAATTCAAACTGGCTCATCTATAATATCCTTTAAGGGGACCCATCAATTACCTCTAGTATATGCATCTCTAATTTTGGGTAGGATCAGTGGTGATTTTGACTTCTATGGACCCAATAGTCTTCCCCTTATTTCCATGCCCATAGCTCACACCATTGCAGCTTATATATGGTGACATATGAGGAAATATAAATCTTTCCCTCACTATATCTATCTAGTAACAAATCCAATTTGTTACCTAACTAGTCAAATGTAGGTAAGAAAATAAAGCACTTGATGTTTATATTTCAAAGTCCATGTAACTATGCCATTGATAAGGGTTATGCACCTTGAGCTCATTAATGCATAAATAGGCATGTTTTTACAACCTTGATGAAATCATATACATTCAAGTTTGTGAACCTTATTTAGCACATATTTTTCCCAATCCATATATTATTTTTATGCCATTGTGAGTCTTTTACTCAATTAAGAATGATCGAGCTCAACCATCAACACTACTACAATGATCTTAGACACTACTTTTTGTGAAATACTTGAAAATAATAACTCAAAATTGACTAAGTGTAAAATAATGAAATGATCAACAAGTTCATATATTTATAAATATTTATGCACCCTTCCCAAAATTAGCTTTGAATATTCTTTGTTGTCCCTTAACATTATTTTGGATATCATTAAATTATCTAGATTGCCTTTTATTGAGTTGGTATCCTTTTTACCAAGTTGTCATTCCATTTTTGGTAATTTGAATAAATGATGTGACACATCACCTTACCATTATCTTTCCATACTTGATTAGTCCTTCCTCAATGTTGACCTATACCCTTATGTTATCATTTAATCAACCATAAATAAACATTAATCATTATCTATTTAGGATCCCATCACTCATGTCTTTCCTAAACTTAATTGTTGATGTAGTCAACCCTTCTTTGGCATGACATATTTTTTATTGTTGGATGGTAGATCTTGATCTTATTTTAATTCCTATTTCTTGACAAGGGGGTATGGGGGAGCAATGACCCCCCACTAGGGTTTACATGGGGATCTCAGGGAAGCACCCCCGAAGCAAAATTTTATGTAAAATACACTATAAAATATTATAATTTTATAGTTAATTTGGACCATTTACTATTAGGTTTTAGATCTAACGATAGAAATTTAGTGTATTTTTTTCCTAATTTTTAACCCTCCTTTGATATGAGGGCATTGTAATTAGGAAAAATTGTGTGAGAGTGAAGAAGATATTGTATTGGATGTATTGTAGGTTTATCCCTTCATTTGTAGGGATGAATAATAAGTACTAGTATTTTCTATGTGGATGTAACCCATATTGGGTGACCCACATTAAATTTGTGTTTCTATTATATTATGTTTTCTAAATTTTAATTATATCTTTATTTCATTATTATTTCTCTACATTCTATATTCCTAACAAATGGTATCAGAGCTGAAGGTTTATTTGGTAGATAAATTCATAGGAAAAGAAGTTTCTTAGTTTGAGTGGGAGCAATGGCAGAAGAAGGAAAGTTTAAGGCTGAGAAGTTTAACAACCAAAACTACCAGCTATGGAAGATACAAATGGAGGACTATCTATATCAGAAGGATCTTTTCCTATCATTGGGTGAAATACCAAAGAAGCTAGTGACTATGAAGGATGAAGACTGGGAGGTTCTTGATAGAAAGGCACTAGGAACAATATGATTGTCCCTGGCAGCATTGGTGGCCTTTAATATTTCAAAAAAAGACAACAATAAATGTGATAAAGGCATTAAATAGAGTGTAGGAAAAATCATCAGCCTCCAATAAGGTATTTCTTATGAAATGTTTATTTAATCTAGAAATGTCATAAGGTGGGTCTATTGCTGATCATTTAAATGAATTTAACATGGTCATACATCAGTTAGTATTTGTAAGAGTGAATTTTGATAATGAGGTTAAGGATTTTTTGATTTTATGCTCATTATCAGAAAGCTGGAATGGCTTGGTCATGGTTGTGAGCAATTATATCTCTGTCTCAAACACTTTAAAGTTTGATGATGTTATTGGTGTTATCCTTAGTGAGGAAATGTGATAGAAAAGCACAGGTGAGACATCAGGTAATTCTTTGACTATAAATAATAGGGAAAGATAAAAGGATAAAGGAAAGGGCCTAGGGAATCATGGGAAGTATAAGAAGGGTATATCTAAATCTAGAGGAACATTGGTGTGCTATATTTGTGGGAAGAAAGGACACCTAAAGAAAGATTGTTGGTTTTGAAAAGGAAAACAAGGAGATGGAAAACAATGTAAAAACCAAGAAGCAAATGTATCAAGTGATGTGTTACAAGATGATTTAATCCTTTATTTAGATAATATTAATGATTATTTGGTGTTTGATTTAGGGGCTTCATTACATGCTACACCCCATAAGAAATATTTTCAAGACTATGTCTAAGGTGATTTTGGTTAGGTTTATTTGGGTGATGGTGAACCCTGTAAAATTGTAGGAAAGGGTAAGATATAGATAAATTTATAGAATGGAAACAAATGGTTGATAAAAGAGGTGAGGCATGTTCTTGAGTTAAGAAAAAATCTAATTTTAGTAGGGCAGCTGGGAAGTGAGGGCTACATAGTTACATTGACAAAAAATCATGGAAGGTCACTAAAATATCATTGATAATAGTAAAAGGAGAGAAGGTAGGTACATTTTATTTATCTAATAGAGATGTTGACTCTTATATTACTTTAGCTTATATAGAAGTAGATACAAAATTATTACACCACAAACTTAGGCACATGAGTGATAAGGGAATACAAGTTCTCCACTTGAAGAATTTGTTGCTAGATTTGAAGAAGGTGGATTTGGATTTCTATGAGAACTTTGTGTATGGAAAATAGAAGAGATTCATATTTCTCAAAGTTGGGAGGACAAAGAAGGATTAAAAGTTAGAGTTTGTGTACTAGCTCAGGTATCATCCTTTGGTGGCTCTTCTTATTGTGTTACTTTTAGTGATGATGCAACTAGAAAAACTTGGGTTTATTTCATACAAAATAAATTTGATGTTTTTGATACATTTAAGAAATGGAAAGCTTTGGTTGATAATGAGATGGGAAATAAGTTGAAGTATGTTAGATCAGATAATGGAGGTGAATACTACAATAAGGAATTTAATAATTACTATTCATCCCATGGGATTCATAGAAAGAAGATGGTTCCAAGAACACCAAAACAAAATGGTTTGTTAGAAAGGATGAATAAGATAATCATGGAGCATACAAGGAACATGAGATTGCATGCAGAGTTGCCCTTATAGTTTTGGGTAAATGATGTGGATACTATTGTTTACTTAATAAATAAAGGGCCTTCAAGTCCTTTGGATGGTGGTATTCTAGAGGAAGCATGGATAGGTAAAAATGTAGATTATTCCTTTTTAAAGACTTTTAGTTGTGAAGCATTTCCCATATTGATAAAGAAAATAGAACCAAGCTTGAGACAAAATCCAAGAAATTTTATTTTATTAAATTAGGAGTAGAGATGTGATATTTAATTAAAAGGTCATGTATAGAGATCAATTGTAGGAAAAGAAACAAGAAAATTCAAATACAAAATATGCAGTACTTGACAAAATTACTAGAAAAGAAATTTCAAAAGTGTCAAAAAATTAGAATGTGCAACAATTACAACAAGTACCTCAAACTCCTAGAAGTGTATTTAGAAGATATACTAGAGTAAGTATACTCCCTGAACATTACTCTCCTTCAATTTATTATTTATTATTGACTGATGGTGTTGAGATAGAAAGCTATGAATAAGCAATGCAGGTAGAAACCAAAAAGAAGTGGGAGTAAGGAATGAAAGAAGAGATGGACTCCTTGGTACATAAACAACTTGGGATTTGGTTCAATTGCCTACAGGTAAAATAGAATTGTAGAATAAATTGATTTATAAGTTGAAGGAAGAATATGGAGGCAAAAAGAGGTACAAATCCAAACTTGTTGTAAAGGGGTTTGCACAAAAGAAAGGTATTGACTTTGACAAAATATTTTCTCCAGTAGTTAAAATGACTTCTATAAGAACTATTTTAAGTTTGGTAGCAATAGAAGATTTGCACCTTGAACAGTTAGATGTGAAGATTTCATTCCTTCATGGTGATTTAGAGGAAGAAATATATATGGAGCAGCCATAAGGATACAAAGTCAAAGGTAATGATAAAATGGTGTGCATGTTGAAGAAGATTTTATATGGCCTAAAATAAGCTCCAAAACAATGGTATTTAAAATTCAACATGTTTATGATTGAAAAAAGTTATATTAAATGTCATTCTGACCACTGTGTTTACTTTAAGAGATTAGATAATGGTAGCTATATTATCTTGTCATTGTATGTAGATGGAATGCTTGTTGTAGGGTCTAACATGCATGATATAAATGAGTTGAAAAGAAAACTAGAAGATTCATTTATAATGAAGGATTTGGGTGTTGCAAAGTAAATCCTTAGTATGAAAATAACAAGAGATAGGAAAATAGGAAATTGACATTATCTCAAGAAGAATACATCAAGAAGGTGTTAATTAGGTTCAATATGAAAGATGCAAAACCTATGAGTACACTTTTGGGAGGGCACTTCAAATTAATCAAGGAAAAATGTCCTAAAACATAGGAAGAAATCAATTACATGACCAAAGTGCCATATGCTTTAGTAGTTATAAGTTTAATGTATGCTATGGTGTGCACTAGACCAGATATTGTTCATGTAGTGGGATTTTTCAATAAATTTATGAAAAATCTAGGAAAAGAGCATTGGGATACAATCAAGTAGATTCTTAGGTACTTGAGAGGGACCACTGATAGACATTTGTGATATGAAGGGTCAAATGTTACCTTATAAGGATTTGTTGATGCAGACATGGCTAGAGATTTAGATGGTAAGAGAAACACCATAGTTTATGTATTCACTTTTGGTGACACAACAATTAGTTGGATTTCAAAATTATAGAAGATAGTTTCTTTGTCAACTACAAAGGTAGAATATGTTGTAGCTATAGAAGCTAGCAAGGAGATGATATGGATGTAATAGTTCATGAAAGAGTTGAGCCATAAGTAGGAAGATTTAAAGTTGTATAGTGATAGCCAGAGTGTAATTCATTTAAAAAAGAACTCAGCATCCACTCAAGAACCAAACATATATAACTCAGGTATCACTTCATTCATTTATTTTTGGAGGATAGTCAACTAAAGTTGGAAAAAATCCATATGAATCAGAATCCTACAGATATGTTAACAAAGGTAGTCACTAAAGATAAGCTTGAAAGTTTTTTAGCTTTAATAGGTCTTCAAGGATAATAAGGAAGATGAGAAACATGCTAGGGTCAAAGTTTAAATAAAAGTCCAAGAAATAGTTATAGTAGTGGAGTTGCAACAATTAGTCTCCAAGTGGGATATTGTTGGATGGTGGACCCTGATCTTATTTTAATGCCCATTTATTAATAGGGGGATATGTGGGGGTAGCTCCCCCCCACTAGGTTCACCATGGGGGTCCAGAGGGTGGTGACCTATTTTGGAGCCTGCCTAGTGGGGGTTTGGGGGCAGTGCCCCCAAAGCAAAATTTTATGAAAAGTGCATATAAAATATTGTAATTTCATAGTTAATCTAGACCATTTACTATTAGGTTTTAGATATAATGGTATAAATTAATTTAGTGCATTTTTTTTCCTAATTTTTAATCCTCCTTTGATATGAGGGCATTGTAATCAAGAAAAATTATGTGAGAGTGAAGAGGATATTGTAGTAGATGTATTGTAGGTTTTTCCCTTCATTTATTAGACTGAATAATAATGACTAACAATTTCTATGTGGACATAACACATATTGGGTGAACCATGTTAAATTTGACTCTATTTTATTATGTTTTCTAAATTTTAATTCTATCTTTATTTCTCTACATTCTATATTCCTAACACTTACTCCATTCATTCTCTATCGATGCCACTTTTTTTGATATGGTCTCTTGTTTCACTTGTGAAAAGTTACTCAGACACACTTATAATCTATGCACACAACATAAATTAAAGAAACCGAACCTACACAATATAATTAAAACTAAATCTTAGACTAAAGTGGTACAATTCAACACATGTTTAGGCTTTCATACATAACTCAGTGGCAACAAGGTTTGAACCTATTGTCATTCACCCTTACAAGTAAAATGATGCCCTATAAATGCCTTAAGACTATCATTCCTAGATAAAATAACTCATGGATAATTTATGGTCCTTTCCATATGATGTTGAGTTTGCCTAAAAAGGTTCTAAACTGACCATCATAAAGTAGGACCAACTGATCCACATGAAAGTCTTTTATGTATAAATTCTTATCGTGCTAGGATTTATATCTTTGTTTATACAACTCTTATGTCTAATATTTTCTAAATATATCTTCAACCATTTGATTTATCTCTAATAACCTATTTTTTAATGATTGTTGATCACTTATGCACATGATTATTATGATTTATAGACTAGGTACTACGTACTCCATGGGCATATAACTTCTAAACCATAGACCATCTAAAATGGAGTGAACCCTTTCACACACTTATAGTGGGTGCGATATGACTGTAGAACTATATAAAGTTGATCCTCCCAATCATCCCTTTGAACATCATAGATTTTAGTAAGCATCTTACCCAGTACCTTATTCATAGCTTTAACTTGGTTATTAGCTTAGGGATGATATGTGGTAATTTTATGGTGTGAAATAAAAAATTCATCAGTGAGAATATTTAAAGTCTTATTTAAAAAATAGGTTCCTCTATCACTTACCAGTTTGATAAGATAACCAAACCTGATAATGATATTTTCATAGAGGAAATTTTTTGCATCTTTAGTACCATAATTAGGTATCACAACAATTTCCACCCACTTTGTAAAGTAATCCATATAGTAAAAATATATCTAGCATGACTGCATTTATTGGGTGGATTAATGGACCCAAAAAAATCATTCCTCTTTACTCAAAATTCTATTATTTTAGCATTGGTTGTAAAGGCATTTCATCTCTTTGGTTTGGTTTTCCCATCCTCTGACATATATCACACTATTTCACAACTCTATAGGCATCTTTAAATAGATATGGCCACCAAAGGCCACTCTATAAGATCTTCCTTGTAGTTGTATCTCTTATGAAGTGACCCCCTATGATCTTTTGATGTGCCTCCTCAAGAAATTGTGGCCTTTTATGCTCTAATGTAACTATGCACAACACCTCATCCTTGCCTAGATAATAGATAAATCCATTGATGATACTAAGTAGCAAGACTCTAGTAATAAGTTACTTCCTATATTTTTCAACATAGGTTTATGGAAATATACCTTGTTCAAGAAAGCTTGTGATATCTTGTCATAATTTTAGGATTGTAAACACATGAAATAAATGTGCATCTAGAGACTCATCTAGGATATCCTCTGGTTCCTCACCATTTTAAAATCTATTCAAATGATCTCAACCCATGTTTTGTTAACCTAGCCTAACATTTATCTAGAATTGAAATTGTTAGAATAACATAAACTAACATGAAATCAATCTTCCTAGCATGGGATTATTAACCAGTTATCACAATGTTTGATGATAGACGAATAACTTGAAAGGTGTAACCAAAAGGAAGTGATGGAACTTCTACAGTGGAAACACCATAAATAGAGTTTCTTGCTTGGTTGTATAGTTTTTACTTATATAAGACAATTTCCTAATTGTAAAATGAATAAGGTGATCCAAATTTCCCTCTCTTAGTTGTTCTAATACTGCTCGCCCTATGATTCCTGATGCATCCACATGGACATGATACGGTTTACTCCAGTATGGGAAAATTAAGATCAACATAGTCACTAGTCTCTTATTTAATTCAATGAAATTATTCTATCCATACAAACTATGTTATTTTTCACAATAACTTCATCAGAAGAGTTGATATGGCTACATACCCCTTAATGAACTTTCGTTAGTATCTTGTATGTCCCAAAAAATATCACATGTTTGTTGAACTTGTTGGTGGAGACATTCCCACAATTATTGTGATCTTATCTTGATCTACCAAAATACCTTTAATAGAGATTACATATCTTAGTAGGACCCCAAATGGCATGAAAAAAACATTTATTAAAATTAAGCATAATTCATAGTGCCCTACATCTTTCTAACATAATTCTAAGCTTAGATAAATTATTTATAAATAGAGAAAAAACTACCCAGTCATCCAAGTAGACTTCTAGAAAAGCATGGATAAAATTCTTAAATGTAGTGATTACATCTCTATAGAATTCATAGGTGAGTTATTCAAAACAAATTACATTACCTTATATGTGAAGGAGCCCCATTCAGTTGTGAAAGTGGTCTTGGCCCTATCCTCTTCTATAATTAATATTTGATGATATCCACTCAAACCATCTATGAAGGAATGCACTTCATGCCCTATAACTGATTCTAAAATTTCATTTGTGAATGGAATAGGAAATGTATCATTAACACAATCCTCATCAAAATGTGTTAGTCTCCACAAATTTAAATATCACTAGTCCTCTTAGGTTGAACAACTATAGGACTAACCTAGTCAGTTTTCTCTATAGGAAAGATAATACTAGCTTCCAACATGTGATCCAACTCAGATTTCACTTTGAGTTTCATATTTGGATTCAATAGATAGGTTATTTTATTGATTATACGTGTAGACTACTTCAAATCAATGTGCATTTTCCATATGGATGGATCTACACCCTTAACCTCTATAAATTTGGTAGGGGATACATCTTGGTAATCGCTTAAGAGTTGTATAACTTATGATATGTATTTTTGAGACCAATAATCTCCAATGTGGGATAGCTGAGGAATGACCTATGTTTTAATGTTTCCCCACATATTACCTTAAAGGTTATTGATAGATTTTATTTTATCCCTTAGGAATGGAGTCACACAACATCTATTGGTCTTGTCATTCTAACATGTTGATATGTCACGACCTTTCTTCTTTTGTTTTCCCTATGAATGTGTCTATAATTGGTTTGAAATTTTGTTCAAGTTAAACTATATGAAATACATCCATATCATCCTCATTATCTGAATTAGATGTCACATCCTTTTGATCTTGTATCCTATGACAAGGATAAACTAGGATTTGTTCCTCCCCCTTTTATATTTTGTAAATATGTAAGGCTTCATTCAAGTCATATGCTCTATTTTATTGTGAAGATGACTCACCCATACTGTCTAAATCCTCAACCTACCCATGATGTGAAAATATTTTTAACTATTGCAATGCCTTGTGCATCAAAGGGTTATCATCTTCAAATTTGAATGTTTAAATGAAGTCACTTTAGACCTATGCCTAATGTTTTATCTCTTGTATGCACTCCTAATGTATGTATTAGGTAGTTGGGAATAGGTCTACTATATATTTAAAAATATGCATCTAATACTTTAGAGCCATAGCTTCAGTAGTCTAGACTTCAACACATCGGTGGATATGAAGTTATAGATAGTTTCCTTCTTTAAGGATTGGCTAGTCTTTTCTAACAACCTCAAGTAATTAAAATCATGCTACAAGTATTTTGTAAGTTTCATCCTAGCACAGTTTCTCATCATGGTGAATTTACCACCAATTCAAAATAATCCATTTTAGTACATAATTGAGAGCACTCACCCTCTAATCAACATCTGGTACATGCTATTGAAATCATAGAATAAACTAGCTGACATCTTTAGTGGAAAAATAGTCAGGTATTTGGTGCTCCATCACAAAGATCATCCATAGAAGATGTATCTCATGATCCCCATTGACCTGATTGAGAATGTGTGTATTAGAATCCCCACTCACTAAATAATTTATATCTCATGGTAGGATGCCTTCTAAAATTGGTTCTACGTAATATTTATTTATATGAGCAATTTGGTAGATAAAATCTATATCAAACCAAGATGGTGACCTTATAGATAGATCACACATCCTCTATTTCTAGATTAGTGATCCCTGTGTGAATTAACACAAGTTTTCAAAGTAAATTTTCCTTACACAAAGAGTATATGGGTGGGATGGAGCTATTATAAATAAAGCTACATTTAGTAGGTCACAGAGCTTGATGTTTATCTTCTACATTCACTTTCATCCAGTTAGTTTCTCCATAAACATATGGTGAATCATGATATTTGTCAGGATCTTGATCCACCAATTAGAGCACATATGATTACTTCTTGTATTAGCAACTAAACACGGAATTTAACCAGAATGAATAAGTAACTAGAAATATGAAACAACACAGGAATATGAGAGACAATACACAATTGTATTAATAATCACTTAGAAGAAAATACAATAAAGAAGATGCCACTTCTTCTTCCACCTCAAAGGCTCACCACACCTCAAGACCTTCTTCCCTCTCTCTCTTAGTCCCAACAATCAACTCTAATATAGAATTGATGTTCACCTCCACCAGTCAAAAACAACGCTGCCAGTACACCAAGTACACAACCGTACTCCAAGTAGATCTCACCATGATCTTGCTCCTGATGTATTGATGTCACCTTGATCTTGCTCCCCCACTGATCCTATTCTAACCCTCGCATACACACATCCCTGCAGACCAACCTTATCTTACTTATCACATGTAGATCTCCACCATGATCCTGCAATACCCTGCATATCAAACCTGATCTTACATACATGGGGAATCCTACTTGATTCCACCATGGGATGAACTCTCCAAGCTCCACACTTGGATTATACAAGTTCAAAACTTAAAAATATAGCCCATGAGTCTATTATATAGATCTCATGCATACACTAATTAGACAAGCGGCTCAAAGACTCGAACTGGTCTTTAACATGCAAACTCTGCATTCACTTAACTGACTATTCGTCAATAACAGTTCTAACCACCACAAGTGACTGACATCGGTCTCTACCTAACTGGAGGTGACCAATACCAGCTGATCTTCTGTCGATGTCGGTTGCTTCTGCACTTCCCCTGACCGATGTCGGTTGTGGCCTGTCGACGCCGGTGACTACATACGCTCAGAAACCTCCTGTTTGCAATAAGGTGAAGCTTTTAGCTCCACACCCTAACAATATTTAGGGATGTAATATGGCCTTTTCCCACATTTATTTAGTGTAATTAATATGATTTTATCTCCTTTATAGTCTTATAATTGATTCAACATTGTGTTGATGGTCATCTAGCCATCATATGCCCACTTGTTACCTATTAATGCAGGGTAGTGATTCTCTTCCATCTTCATGTCAATGAATTCAAAGTCACACTATAGACTCAACTATGTTACTTTTATCTCCATGCCTTTTAGGCAACCAATATGTTCAACCAACCATATTTTGTGAGACTATATAGTGATATATCTCAATACAAGTCATCTAATAACTACCCACATTGATCTCAGGATCATGTTAACTGTGTTATTGAAATCAAATACTAAATTTGGTATTTCATACCTCACTAATTAAATATCTATCCTAAATTCTATATCTTAGGGTTTCTTAGTCTTTACATACCATATCATTATATTTTTTTATTATTGGCTTTTTTTTCACACTCTAACAACTTATGGAGTAGGTTTGTGATATTATGTGAGATATCTTCATTACATAGTGTCATGATTAACTTCATTAAATCTATCAAGGTGGTGACAACACCATCTTGTCACATAATTCATACTTTTTGTCCATTCATCTATGCATTTTTAGCCACATCATTATCTTTAGTAGTCTCCTGCTATTAGATTATTTTCAAAATTTGGATAGCTTCTTGCATTAGTCCTTTCTTAGCGACTAGTTCAAGATACTTGTCTTGCCAAGCCTTTCTTATCCCTTGATCCTATGACATCTCCATAGGTGGTAATATTTGTTTCACATGTTGTTTTCATCTAATTTATTATATGAAGGCCTCTCATTAGGGATATTTTTAATCATATTCACATTCCTTACTACCTTCTCTATTCATTGTTTCTCTAAAACTAAACAATATTTTGTGTCATGTTGATGTAAAACCCTAAAAGAGGAATAATAAGATTATTGATAATGATTTGAAGGATAATTCCTTTATTAATGAATAAATTATCTACATAGATAACACTCAATTGGAGGTCATTGAATGTTATTTCCCCTACCTCTTTCTGCACTACTTCGATATCCCCCTCTGTATTCTCCTCTATATCTTCCTCTATTTTCTTGGAATCCCTAGCCATTTGACTATTATATCCCAAAGATTCATAAATATATTTATGCATTCTACCATCGATATTATTTTATGCCATCAAACCCACCATATCAATATCGAGGAAATGATGATGCCCAAGGTGTTTATTGTGTCCTGAGAATTAGAGGTGTCTAGTTTTGGGATGGAGTTATCCATGACTAAGATGGTGGTGTCAAACCAGTATACACATAATATTTTAAAATTTTATCAAATACTAAAACTTTACATCTTTTAGGATCAAGACTAAATATCTTTGAGTACATGCCCTAAGGGGTGCACTAGGAAAGGGGTAGGTAAACCATTGGTGATTCATAGGATTGTTGTCCCATATTGCCACATTATTACCAATCCAATTAGCTCTTAAAACAATTACCTATGATATTAATCCTTCTTTGCACACTCAATTTTTTTACCACTTTCTATCCTTATTTTCTTCACCTTAATCCCATTTTTTTAGTTGGTTGTACTAGGTCGACTGGGTTGACCCTGTATAGTTTTGGGTGATTTACACTTAGGAACTAGTTTGGCTCTTGGTCGACCTAGCTCATGCCCTAGTGAATAATTATCTAAAATTATGATAGGTCAATTGGGTTAACCTTGTCAACAATATTTTTAGAATGTTTTAGGGTCAAATCCACCTATATATTCAATATCATTTCATCATTATTTCATATGCAATCAAGAGTTATTATTCACTTGCATTTCTTTAAAATATGTTCTTCCACCATTATACTTGTGAAGTTTTAGTTTAGGGTTTCTACTTGAAGAATATAGTATTGTGCATAAGTATTATATTTTTTGGAATTTAATAGTGATCTTTAAAACCCACAATAACCTCTTTTAAAGCCCCTTTGGCCAAGGGAGAGATTGATTCTTGATAGGTTCATCATTCAGGTAAGTATTTTATAACTTTGTTCCTCTCTTTAGTAGATAAAAGTATCATAAGTATTGGATTCAAAATAATAATACTCTTCTTATTCCATTTATTAGGGTCTTACTCATACATAACTTAATTAATATTCTCTTATACATGTTTATTTATTTAGTAACCCCTCATATTGTGCCACAAGCTTTGGTGAACACTAGATTAGATTTGCTTTACTTGTTATTATTTTAGTGAGATATCAAAACACAGGACCCACTTAGGGTTATTACATGATTGTGATTGACTAGATGCTTTGAAACCCTCCCTAGCATAATGTATTGTGATAAAATATCCCATAATTGGGTCTAGTAGATCCCCATATTGGTCATGTTTCTACTTAATAAATGTGTACCTAATCAGAAGTGTATGGTATGATCTATCTTCTCTGAGTTAATATTGATTTATAGACATGATACATTTATAATTGCATACATTCTAGTGAACCCAATATGAATCTAAACCTTTTAGGTTTTTGTTTCACTTATTTCATTATTTCATTATTTCATCATTTTTATTCTCATATATTTGCAATACTGGGTTGACTATATCAACATAATTCTAACTTTTACGTGTAAGACTAGCAATATAGTCACATCTATACAACTCTATTCTATTTGTGAAGGTTTTCCAAACTTCAATTTAGACTAATAAGTCAACCCAATCAACCTTGTTCATTTTTAGACTTCCAATTCAGTATACTAGGTCGACCCAGTTGACCTTGTTCATTTTTAGACTTCTAGTTCAACACACTAGGTCGACCCAGTTGACCTTCTACATTTTTAGGTTTTCAAAAAATAAGATCTGTAAAGGTAGGTCGACCCAATCGACATAGTTAGTATAATTTTCAAGTATAAATTAAGGTTATTAAACAACAATTTCATCTTTATTTGCATCCTCTAACCCACCAAGGTTCCTTTCTAACCTTCTTTATTATTTTTAGCATTTGTTACATTTTTATTTTTCACAGTTTACAGTCTTTAAAACTACCCCTGTATAGTCAACTAGGTCAACCCTATTGATGTAGTTATGTATTTTGTATTCTATCTAAAAATATAGGTCAACTCTATCAATGTAGTTTATTTTTAGACCCTTTCTTCTATAGTACAAAAGTGACACTGGTGACCCTATTTTTTATTCTCTACATATACTATTAACTGAATCGAAACTATACTATGTTTTAAAGTTGGAATTAACCCTTATACGCTTGTAATTAGCTCACACTTTAGTTTATTATTTCTTCCATGCTTAGTTTAGATCACATAGTCTAATTAGGTGGTTTTCAATATACCATTTAGTTTCACTATTTTCTCTTTTATGCATAAACTACCACATCATCAAATCTCAAAAAACATTTTAATAATTGTCTATCCAAGGCCAACCTATTTGGATTTCATCACCAAGGGGGAAGCTAACTTCATTTTCTGGTCAAATATAAACACATGGTTAATGGTAAATTTTGTCTAAGCACCTGACACTTTTATCGTTACAATGTATGAAGTGAAGGAATAAGCTCCAATACCAAGCTTATACCATTACCAATATAGATCCCTTTCATCCCAAACATCCTAAAACCATCCTTAGATTACCTTCTAGTTCCTTGCTTGCATCAAACTTCCTATCACTTCTAAAATTGTATTCTAATAATCTAACAACATTCAAGATGACCACTTAGTGAGCTTTTACTTTCCAAGTTGATTACTTGCTCTTTACTCAATTATATGTTGTATTGCAAAAAATTGCATTAGCTAGTGTTGGTGTAAGGTTTTGTGCTATCTATTTCAATTGGATCAAACCCATTGACCTAATTGATTGTGTATTTCCTTTCATTTCTTGATTTCAAAAATTACTTGCAAGATATTTCCTATTTCAATAAATAGTCATTCATATTGACATAGTCTCTTATAGATTGTCTATTTTTCCTCTGATTATTATATTAGGTCAACCTTATCAACTCTATAGAGTTTCCAAACCCTATTTTATGTACGAGGTCAGCCTTGTCAACTCTATACAATTTCCAGCCCCTATTTTTTGTACTAGGTCAACCCTATCAACTTTGTATAATTTGCAGCCCCTATTTTCTATAATAGGTCGACCCAGTCAACTTTGTACCTATTTCTAATTTCTCTATCTACCAACCTAGTTTTATGTTTCTCTTTCTTATCACTTTTTTCATTTCTCTCAAGCATCATGTCCCCTATTAGAATCTTCTTGGACAATTTGAATCCATTTAGATATTATATGGGGTTCTCTTTGATTCTTATCTTTTCCTATCTTTTCTTCATCTTTTTAGCTATTGGGGCATCTTTTGATGCCCATCCACACATTGCTATATCCTTTGAGGCCTATTATGATTCCCACCCTCATTTCATTTCATAATTTGGGGCATCTTGTGGTTTCCATCCCTACATCCATTTACCCATTAGGGCATCTTATGATGCCCACTCTTATTCTCCATTACATGCTACCAAACTAATTCAACTTCAAAAAACCTTTTGAGACACCTAGGATTGTCTCTCCCATGCTCATCCTTGATATAAATGTTAGTGTAGGATCCTTTCCATCTTTTCATGATTTCTATTCACATCTATCTAACACTTTTTGCAAGTTACTTATATGGGTCTCTCCTTCTGTAATAGTTATCTCTTTTCACAAACCTTTATTCCTTCTTATTTGATCTTTTAGTTTCCCCATTCTCTCATGAGTTTCATTGTACAAGTAGCCACAGATAGGACTCAGTCTTCCTCATGATGTACCATAGTCTTCTTTTTTTTCATATTCTTTTTACACACTTTTTTTACACCTTGGATCTCTCTTTTGTGAGTTGAATTGTAAGACCATGGATAGGACCTAGCCTTCCTCACAAAATATCATATTTCTTATCTCATTTATTTTTCACATGCTTTTTGGCACCCTCATGGGTTTCTCTTTTATGAGTTATAGTGTAATACCATGGATAGGACCTGACCTTCTTTATAAAATTACCATCTTGTCATTCATTTTCTAGAATGTGATTTTGATCTTTGTTCTGACCTTTAGTTTTTATTTATTTTGATAGATCGAACTTGCACAATAATCTATGTTAGCATGTTTTCCTCCACTTCCCTTGTTCTTATGATAAATAATCACACTTTATTATAAATGTATCCCTTTTTCACCCTTTATCAATTTTTTTGCAATTTGAAGTAATTCAAATTTGTTCCATGTGTCATTCCTCTTGATTTCATTTCCTTTCATTCGACATTAGATAAAATAAGGTTGACGTCAAGATATCACTTTTATTTTTCCTCGATTTACAAGACTCTTAGACCCCATGCTCTCTAAAGTTATCTATATTAGTAATTAATTCCCAAGTATTTAAATGAAAGTCATATTGAACACCCATGTTTGGTTTTCCAAATCTGTATGGAAGAGGAATAGAAAAAGCCATCAAAAAAGTTAAAATCCAAATCATTTAAAACAAAAGGCAATGATATACAAAAGGTAACATACAAACTTTAAAATCCAATATCACACCAAAAGACATGTTTACAATCACATATCTTATCTCTAATCGAAGCTCAAACTCTATAGTTGGCCTCACATAAAGCTAAGGTCCATTGGGGTACAATAGGCCAGTAGATTGGAATAGAAGAATTCAACAAACTCTATCATGCTACCTACTTTCTCATGCAAGTGCCCAATCTTTATAGTATACTGATGGCTTTGTAAGGGGTCTTGAAGAATGGGGAATAGATTTTGGGAAGGTAGGTCTATTTTAATTTTCATGCGTATAGCCTTCATGGGATGATCTATACACTACATTTGTTGACTTAAGACTTGTGTGGCTAAGAGAATTTCTTCAGAGTCCTTAAGGTCGAAAGTTCTCTTGTTTTAACAAACCTAATTTGAGTGTCTTGACTTCAACAAAGAGTTCCTTTGCCTTGGTTTTTCTTTCATTCTCCCCTCCACCCATTTCATTTCCCCCCTTGATAGTAAAATTATGATTCTAAATATATTTTCCCTTCTTCTATATTCCCTTCTTCACCTCTTAAAAACATGCTATCACTACTTTGTTTCAATTTTATCTATCCTTAGAGTGAAACCATATGTTTGAGTAACTTTGGATTACTTTATTTATACCATATAATTATATTCTTAGACTTTTTCTTCTTATTTTTACCATTTTTCAATGTTTTACTACCCTTATGTTATAGGCACCTGAGTATGTACCTTTTTCCATTGTTGAGTGAGATAAGGATTGTTACTGTTCACTCATCAATGTTTTTTTACCATTTTGTTACTACTTTTACACTTGATGTTTGATTACCATAATTTTTTACATGTATCCTTGGTTTGACTTGGTGAGTTTACCTTTATTACTTGAGGTTTAATTGTTTGATTTTTTTGATCTTTAGTAGCCTTGGTTTTTTGCTTACTTGATTTACTCTTGTTTTTAACTTGGTCAATTAGTTTAACATAACATTTTTCACCCCAGCTTACCAAATTACCAAGTACATCCCATCTACATAGAACCAATTATCTTGACTTTATTATGTTTGTTTATTTTTGATCTTTATTTTTTTAATCTTGGGTTTGTCAAAAGTAATCTCTACACCCTCCACAATCAAAACTAACAACATAATAAACAATCATCCAGTGATAAAGTTAGTCAAGGTACATATCACATTTAATTTTTAGTTATTTTATGCTTTAAAATACTAATTTTTTTTTAACATCAACATTATGTGTTCGTATGTTCTTTCTCAAGGCACCATCCCCTATTTCAACTTAATGACATGTCATGAGCTTTGAGTGGGGCATATGTATACACATAATATTTTAAAATTTTATAAAATATTGATGCTTACATCTTGCAAGAACCAATAAAAACTCA
This sequence comes from Torreya grandis, assembly GCA_037957365.1. NCBI lineage: Eukaryota > Viridiplantae > Streptophyta > Pinopsida > Cupressales > Taxaceae > Torreya > Torreya grandis. The sequence continues at coordinate 4,679,843 of JARHVA010000163.1, forward strand.
ACCTCTCTAAGTTCACACCCTAAGGGGTGCATCATGAAAGGGGTGGGTAGACCATTAGTGCTTTGTAGGATTGTCATCCCTTATTGACACATTATTACCAATCTAACTAGCTCCTAAAATCATTCCCTAAGTTATTAATCCTCCTTTGCACACTCCTCCAATATTTTCCCACATTCCATCCTTCTTTCCCTCACCTTAATCCCATTTTATTGGTTGAATATACTAGGTTTATTGGGTTAACCTTATATAGGTTTGGGTGATTTTCATTTAGGAACTAGTTTGGCTCTTGGCTAACCTAGATCATCACCTAGTGAATAAATTTTTGAAATTGTGCTAGGCCGACTATGTTGACCCTATCAGTTGAGATTTTTAAAAAGGTTTAGGATCAAATATACCTATATATACAAGATCATTTCATCATTATTTCATATGCAATCAAGATTTATTATTTGTTTTCACTTCTTTATAATCTACTCTTCCACCATTCTACTTGAGCAGTTTTAGCTTAGGGTTTCTACTTGGAGAATATAGTCTTATGGATAAGTATTGGATTCTTTCAACTTTATTAGTGATCCTTACAAACCAAAATAACCTCTTGTGAATTCCCTTTGGCCAAGGGATAAATTGAGTCTCAATGGGTTCATCATTCAGGTAAGTATTCTCTAACTTTGCTCTTCTTTTTAGTAGATAGAAGTAGCATAAGTATTGGATTTGAATAATATTAATATTCTTATTATATATATTAGGGTCTTAATCATACATATATTAATTTATATTCTCTTATACATTTTTATTTATATACTAATCCCTCATATTGTGCCACAAGCTTTGGTGAGCACTAAATTAGATTATATATACTTTTTATTAGTTTAGTGAGATATCAAAACACAGGACCCCCTTAGGGTTATTGTGTGATTTTGATTGAATTGAGGCTTTGTAACCCTCCATCACACTGTGTATTATTATTAGAGATCACCCAATCAAGGCTAGTGGATCCCCATATTGGTCATGTTCTCGTTTAACAAATGTGTCCCCAATCAGAAGTGTATGGTATGATCTATCTTCTCTGAGTTAGGATTGATTTATAGAAATGATGCATTTATGATTGCATACACAACATACCATACCTAAAGGTTTATGTTAGGGTAAATTTGAAACCCATATCACACTTGACTATTTTGTGCTTATCATGATAACTATTGGTTGAGAATTTGTGTGAGTTATTGCATTTATTTTTTATGCAACAACTGTAAAAAAATTATTTGTAATGTCCTTATATCTTGGAGTGATTTATAACTTTTTCAACATGATTAGGTTATTTTTATAATTTAAAATACACATCTTATATATTCTTGACATATTATTGTATAAGATGACAATGAGATGTCACATGTCCTATCACTCTATATATTTCACAAAACTCTATTTTGATTCTTGGGCACTCATTCTTGTGATACCCTTCCTTCCTGCACTTTATGCACTAGAGGCCTGACTTAGGAATTTATCCCACCTCTTTATATTTATCCATACTTATTATTAATGTATGTATAATGTTTTATATCTTTGAAATTGAGTTTGACATATTTCCATAATCATTGATCTGTTAGACCCTTATTGTAACTACCCTTGCATCTGCCTTATTATTAAACTAAGTCTGTGTGAAGGAAATATATATTATTTTTTTCATACCTTCCATAAACTAAGATACTTTATCTTTATCTTCTAGAACAAATTATACTTTATTCATCACATTAAAAAATCTGTGATCATATTAAAAGACACTTTCTTTTACTCCATTTTAGATTTATTTTAAATCCTATATGGCATGAATAAAACACTTTTTAATCTAAAATTATGTGATAATCATGTATTTTAACTACTATATATCTTATTTATTAAAATTTATATAGTATATATATTCTAATGTACAACCACACAAAGCTCTAATTATTTCACACTTTTTTACTGCATCATTGGTAATTCCTTTGGCATATCATTTCATGTCATAGATGAACAAGTATTATTCAAGGTTTTCAAACCCATCATAGGCTGATATATTGAAAAAGGCTCCCAAATTAGATTCTATACTAATGTTTCTCATAGGTATTACAATTAGTTATTGAAAAACTAGTATTTACTTATTTAGTGTGATAGAGGAAAGTACCTAAGATTTTGATGTCTGATGTACCCCTTCCCATTTTGGTGATGACATAATCTCAAATGAATCCTCATGCTCTTCTTATTATTCTAAAATTTTGATTTGTGTGATGAATTCTTTTACTTGTGCCATAATCATGAGATCTATCTCTATTAATTCTAATGCTTATATATTCTTCTTCTATTATTTAGAAAAACATCTTGTGACTTCAAGATGTGCTACCTTTTTTTCCTCACTACAATTTTGGTGAATTTATTTTGTGAATGGTCATTTATAATCCTCATTTTATAAATTTTTATTATGTTTTCTACAATTTTGAAAAAATAAATTTGGGGGATGTATGTGTTTCAAATAATTTTAGCTTATATTTCAAGAAAGGAAGAAGAAAGAAACTAGATACAAGTATGGTAGAAAAAACTATTTAGTTGTGTGCGTGTTGATCAAATGAATATGGAGAGATCCTCTTTGGCTTGGGAGGAATGACCTATATATAACACGACACTGAAGTAAATGGTTGGTTAGATATATAGTTGGGTGGATCACCTAGCGTTAGCTAGATCCAAGAAGCAAGATCTCCCTAGGAGGTTATCAATCCACACTTTTTAAATAATTAAGTTAAAAAATCAAAAGATAAAGTACTTAAATAAATCACAAAAGATACTAAAATTAAGTACAATAAGTGATTGATAAATAAATAGAAAAAATTGACTAATTATAACAATAAGTGGGTCAATACTAATGCTAATAGGTTAGGTATGCTTCAAAAAATAGGTTGGGGCTCTATGAATAGGTAGAGACAAAGAAATTTGGATTTGGTTGAGGGCAACTGGGTGAAAATAGCTTGATGTTATTTTGTCACATAGTAACCATCGATGGTTGAGGTGGCCATCAGAGGTTAGGTTAACCATTGATGCTTGAGATAACCTTCGATGGTTAGGATAGACTGTCAGTGGTCAGGGTGACCATTGGTGGTTACTATGGGTTGGGTCTAGGTAATAAAAAGTTAGAGGTTCTAGAATGAGATTCTAGGAGATTTTCTTGGGCTAAGTTGATTACAAGATACAAAAAAATGATTAAATAATTAAAATAAATACTTAGCTTATTGACATTTAATCTAGTGAACAATTAATGAGGATTACTGATAAATCATTGATGGAGTTTGGTGTAATCTCAATAGAGTAATGGTACTTAACTATTGGCCAATTGATGGTAGCACTTCAACTTTCTATCATGATGGCTAGATCATTGGATTACTAGAAGAATGGCTTGTAAAATAAACCCTAGATATAAAAATCTCTTGATAGTTGCTGATATTTTTCACCTTTTTCTCTTCTCTTCTTATATGCATAAGGAAGAGGTAGAAGTGTAGGTTTAAACAAGGGGTTAAACTCACTTTTTTTATCTTAATTCAGACATGAACTAATTCACACATAGATTTAGATGAGATAATTATAATAAATCAAAGTAGAGTGATGTGGTAGTTAAGTGATTAAGATGGTATAACTTGACCATCAATGGTTAGGGTGACTTTCGACAGTTAGTGTGACCGTTGATGGTCAAGGTCAAGTTGGGTTAAAAAGATGGGTTTGGCTAGTAGGTCAATCTAACTTGGGTTAGGTTTGGTTTATGGTTAAATAGTAAAAGTTGGTCCCAAGGGGGTCTTAAGGTGGTTTAAGGGAGTTGTGATATTCAAAGCCATTATGTGCAGATTTATGGTGTTTATATTTACCCCTTTTTGTTATGTAGTTTGTATCAGCAAGCTTTAAAACAAAAATGGATTACAAGTTGAAGGTTTGGTTGCCTCAAGTATGGGAGGTGTTCCCCCTCAAACTAGGAAGTGATGAGGTAAAATAAAATCAGGTGTGGGTTTGAAGAGTGGTGAAGGTGGTTGATAGGTTAGGCATAAAAGTATGAATAGGCACACAAAGTGAGACAAAGGTGTAATAGTCAAGATCATACATTAACTAGGCTGCCATATTTGATAAAAAGTAAGGGTAGTGCTAGAAAGACAAGTGACAAGTGGATTGCATGATCATGTTTAGGCATGGCATTTGGGTACACTCATAAACACAAGTTAGAGTTTAATGGTCAAATGGGAAAGTAGGGTAGGGTGATATAGTTCATAGGAAAAGTGTGGTAGTGAACTAATTTTATTTACTAATGAACCTTACAAGAATAAGAGTAAATCTAGATGTGGGATCTGATGCCTTGGATCTTTGATGAGATCCATCAAGGTATGATTGTTGTTGTCTTGGCTCATATAGATGAGTTTGGCCTCAGTGATATGATACATTACCAACATGTGCCATGGGATGTGATGATGATAGTGGCCCTCATCGAGAGATGAAATCCAACCACTAACACTTTATTTCTACCTATTGGTGAGTGATGATCATATCGAAGGATGTTCATAGGATTACTCAATTACCCATATGGGGTGATCTCATTTATCACATTGAGAGGGAAGAGAGAGATGACTTTATGGAACTAATGTATGGAGATGACCATACTTAATTAGGTGGCACATGGGAGGTTTTAGCTACACTCCATTATATAAAGGGATAGAGGTGAGAGGAGGATACTCATGCTGATGATGGTGGTGGTATCATGGGCTACGTCCATGGGAGGATAGGTAGGGACCTTGAGAGGATAGGCACCAAGAGGTAGTGGTGCCCCTGGGGCATAGTCTTGATATGAGACAATACACTTACTGATGTATATGATTTGATATTGGCCTACAAGTTGATGCAGTGAGATGTATATTTATTTTGAGATACATATACATACATACATACATATATATATATATATATATATATATATATTAATGAATATATGATGATGATTATGGTTATAGACTTATGATTTATAGATATGATGCTCATTTATTGATCATGGTTCATGATTGTGATGCTCATGTTTGATGATTGATGATGTAATTATTGATCATGGTTATGGTCATGATAATAGGGATATGAATGCTAACATAGACACACCTATCTAGGCATGTAATGAGATGGATTTTTGTTTATGTTTATGATGATATTGATATGATGGTTATAGTTGGTGCATTTGAAATGATAATCATTTGTATGATGAATAGATAATCCTATAATGTTTATCACATGGACTATTGTTTATGGTTTGTTTTTATTGTTTATGCTGATGATGTTGATGGTTATGACTATTGTTCTTGATGATGTTGTTTATGGATGGCTTTTGTTATGATGTTGATATGCTGATATGGTTGTCATGAAATTGGTTTATTGCTTTAATGAGTATATGATTCCTCATTTAGATTTAGACATGTGGTGAGAAATGATTTATTGTTGTTTATTCATGGATGTTAATATGATGTTGATGATTTATGGTTATGCTCATGGATATGGTTTATGCTAATGACATCTATTTTTTTCATGATATAAATGATGATGTTTTGATGTTGACATTATGATTTTGTTGTAAATTTTGATGATGATATGTGATGTGGTTATGATTATGGTCATTTGGTTCAAGATGAACCACATAAATTAGGTTAAATAAAAAAACCAGATGTGAAAAAGGGAAGATAATCAAGAGACAAACATCTAAGGGAATATATCAACCATTTATGAGAGGATAAGAAGAGGGCACGATGCTTCTTATTTGGCAATGACTAAAACAAAATTGAAGTTGGATTGGCTTAAGGAACATAATCCCATCAAATGCTTCGCATTAACATTCATTAGTTGGTTACAAAGGTGGTTTGATCACATAATGTTAAGTAAGCTCAAAATCCCTTGCTTATATTGTATAAAGGGGGGATGGATGGAAGTGGAACCTTCTTATGAGACTTAGCATGTCACTTCTAGAAGTTACCAAGGAGTTAGTATAAGCAAGTCTATGTCATATGAGGCATAGAATGACCAATGCAATAATTCTACTTATGAAAGATGATTATGGCTTCCACATGTTTTTTTATTTGAGAGCCGATTGTGGCTTTCAAAATTAGTTGCTTTCATTTTGATTTTGATAATAGGGATGTTGCTTTTTTGTTGTGTAGGGAAGTTGATTGATGTAAGAAGTCTCCAAAAAAAATTAATTTCTATGATTTTGACAAATGCTTTGCTCAACCATCCTTCAAGGGAGTGGTCTAAGCTTTAATTATTTTGATAGTTATCCTTCAAGGGAGTAATCTACCTTATTTTGAAAATTTTTTTATATGTTTTCAATATCTATCCTTTAAGGGAATAGTTTGTGAATGCTAGGAATGACCCATGATTATTTTTAGTTATGAATTTCTTTTGATTTTACTTTACATAGACTTAGTTATATAGGATTAAAGGTTCTCCTTTTATGAAGGCAAAACTAAAAGAACAAGAATATTGAGTAGGTTTAGGTGACAATGACCATGGGAATCCATCCTATGAAAGGGGTGGAAAGTAACATGAGAATCATACCATGGGTAGAGTCATGGTACCCATTGTTTAAGACTAGGCTATGATTATGATGGATAATCACATGATTTAGTTTTAATCGGTTACCCCCTAAAATAAGGAGATAAATATGGTTGGGAAGCAAGGGATGAGCTTAAGTTAGAAAAAATGTGAGTTTGATCTTTTTTAATAAAATAAAGGACATATATGTGAGGCATTGAGGGGCTTAGGATCTAGGTTTCCCTCAAGAGAGGATAACCGGTAAGCTCTTGATCCATACATATGCATTATGATATAAGGTCCAAGCCATTAAAAGAAAGTTTGACCCACTTCCTTTTCTCCATATTGGTGACATGTTGATTTTAATTTAGGATGAGGCCTCTGATATTTAATGTTTGAATTTTAAGGTGTTTTTTATAAGCTTGTTCAATGCATTTTTGATAGACACGAAGGTGGGTAAGGGGAGTTAAATGGTGCTTGTCAAGTAGCTCAAGCTGGGCTAAATGGTACTAACAATAATCATCTTTATAAATGATATCTTGTAGGGATATACAAAGTGAAGGAATTTGGACTTCAAGGAGGTAAGATGGCCTCTAATCCAAAAATTAGAGAGAAAGGGGTAGCATCCATAGGAGTTTTAATGCTAATATGATATGCCCATAAGGGGATGTACAAATGCCAATCCTGACTAGATGCATTTACCATTTTACTGAGCATGTTATTGAGAGTTTTGTTAGAGGCTTTTGCCTATAATTTTACTTAAGGGTGATAGGGAAATGAGAAACTTAACTTCATAATAAATGCATCACAAGTACCTTGGACCTATTTGTTTTTAAAATATTTGTCATTATCAGTGATAATTTTGTGAGGAACACTGAAATGATAGATAATGTGATGATTAATAAAGTCAACAATATTTTATTCTTTGGTTAAGACAAGATGAATAACCTATACCCATTTGGTATAGTAACTAGTTGAAGTGATGATATAATGATTTTTTTGTGAATAATGAGGGTTAATTTCACCAATAAGGTCTAGACCCCATTGTGACAATGACCAAAAATCTATGGATATGTGAAGACTATGGCTAGGTGCATGATGTAAATTGGCATGTTGTTGACACTTAACACATTTTTTCACATAATCATAATAGTCTTAGTTAAGGGTAAGATAATAATATCCAAGGTGAAGGATGTGTTTAGTGACAACTAGGCCACTAAAGTGTCCTCCATAGATCCCATCATGTATTTTCATGATAGCATTAGAGGCCTCACAACTATGTAGGCAATGGAAGAGGAGACCATCATAGCCACATTTATAAATAATTCCCCCTAGAATGGTATAATGTGAGGTACTCTAGATAAATTCTCTTTGAGCATTCCTGGAAAGACTAGAGGGAATGATGGCAAGGTTGAGATAGTCAAAGGTCTGCTAATACAAAGATCAAGTTGGGTCTCTTCCACATTAAATATGGTAGGAGAATATGGTTTGACATAAGAGGTTTGGGTAAGTCTATCGTTAATGACAAGTAGCTTAGAGTTAGAGGGTATAGATAGGATCTAACAAGTGAGGGAAGCCATGGTGTCACCAAACTTATTCATATATCATGAGGTGGTTTGGATATGGTAATGTTCAAATGATGTTAAGAGTTCATCAACTAGTTGTTTTTAATATTATAAAACATCATTATTACATTGGTAAGAGCCATTTATTTAATTGACCACTAGTTGAGAGTCATCAATGATTTTTATTTTTTTGACTCCCAAGGTTAATACAATTTGAAGGCCTATCACTAGGGCTTCATACTCAACCATATTATTGGTACATTAAAAATCTAGCTTGAAGGATAAAGGAAGAGGTTCACCATAAATGGGAATAATAATAATGTTGGCTCCCCCACCATGTTGACACTTTGATCCATTGAATAACATGGTTACTTAATAGGTGAAGTCTACCTATGAGAGAGTTACAGTGGACTCATCTAGAAACTCAAGAGGAGGAGGTTGGTTATCTTCTAATGGTGATTTCACCAATTGGTCAACAATGAATTTCCTTTAATTGAATTTTTCTAAAGAAACTCAAGGTCAAACTCAGCCAAAAACATGATCCACTTAGACATACATTGATTTTGGTATGTCTTGGAGTGCACATACTTGAGTGGGTTGGTATTGGTTATGACATAGGTCTTGTGGTTGAGAAGGTAGTGGCAGAGTTTGATGGCCATGAAGACTAAATATAGGCAAATTTTTTTCATATGGGTGTATCAAGTTTCATATTCTACAAGTGTTTGGATAATGTAGTAGATGGCTTTCTCTTTGTGTTATTCATCCTAATGATCAAGCATTGCCCCTAGGGAATGGTTGGTGATGAAATATAAAGGTAAATAAGTTGATCATCCTTATGAGGGGTGAGGATAGGTGGAGATAAAAGGTAATTTTTGAGTGAATCAAAGGCCTTTTGAAAATCACCATTCCACTTGTAAGAGACACCCTTATTTAGGAGGTGATGGAAGGGTTGACATCGATCTGAGAATTGAGAGATAAAATAATGAATGGATTGGATCTTCTTTTGTAAACTATGGATTTGCTTGAGGTTAATTAGAGGAAGCATATCGATGATGGATTTGATTTTAATAGGATAAACTTTGATTTCCTAAAGGGAGACAATAAAGCTAAGGATTTTTCCTAATAAGACTCTAAAAATGCACTTCTTAGAGTTAAGGTTGATATGGTAATAGATGAGTTACTTAAAGATCATATTGAGAATGACCAAATGATCCTTATGATATTTGGATTTTCAAATAAGGTCATCAACATAGTCCTCAATGATTTTATGGATATAGTCGTGAAATATGTAGGTCATAGCATATTGGTAGGTTGCACTAGTGTTCTTCATTCCAAAAGGCATGACCCTTTAGAGTAAGGTCCCCCATAGGGTGATAAAAGTGGTTTTGTGTTGATATTCAAGGGTAATTAGGATCTAATTGTAACTTGAAAACCCATCCATAAAAGATAACATCTCATGATCAGTTGTAAGATCAACTAGCTGGTCAATGCTCAGTAGAAGGAAGTCATCTTTTGGGCAAGCATGGTTGAGGTCATGAAATTTCACATAAACACATAGTCCCCTATGGCTTTGGTGATAGGTATGACATTTAAGGCCCATTGGGGATAGTCAATGGGTTGAATAAAACTGATGGGTAGGAGACATTGGAGCTCTTCTTTAATGAGAAGGGATATGTGAGGGTACATTTTCCAAAGTTTTTACCTAAGGGTCTTAACATCATGGTTGGTGACTATGTTATGGGTAGTGATTGAGGGGTCAATTCCTATCAAGTCACTATAAGACTAAGCAAATACTATGCTATGGTCTTATAAGGAGGGGAAGTCCTAAAGCTCTTTGAAATTCAATGATTGGCCAATTTTTAAAATGTGAGGTTTGTTTGGAGTGCCTAAGTTGATATCCATAGTGGATTCATTCAACATGGTTAAAGTATTTAGAGGAAGGGATGTGTGAACAGAGGAATCTAGTGTACCAAAATAGGTAAGAATAGAATCATCATCCTAACACTAAATGGTATTAATGGTAGGATAGTCTTCTCCTATCATCTCAAGATAGGTCAAAGGGATGGCTATGAATACCCTATCCTTTTGATAAGTTAGGGGTCTAAGGCTGATCATGTTGATGAAGAAAAAAAAGTTAGGGGGATGATATCAGAATATTTAGCTATTGATGGGGGAGTAGATTATAAGGATGGGATGTCCTCATCAATGATAGTAATGGGATGCAGGTTAATTTGTTATTTATGTGGTGTGAAACTAATGTCATGTTTTTCATTAAGTTTTTAAGTTTTGTTTGAAAGCAACTCATGCGGCATGTGTTCATACTGACCTAGACTAAATCCCTTTTAAGCACACTAGTAGAGTTATGTTTTGGCAATGTCTGGTTTGTCCAGATAGGAGAAGCTAGAGGTGAATGGTCAAGGTGAAAAAGAGGTGGAATAAGTGTCAAGAGGTTTATCAATTCTCCCATAGATGAAATTGGTTTGACAAGTTGAGGGTCTAAAATGAATAACAATTCTTATATTGGGATCATAAGCAGGTTGGTGGTCAAGTTTCCCATACTCTTGAGGAGTAGGGAAAGCATCAAGGGTGAGAAGGTGATACTCCCATAATGAAATATGTTATAAGGTTGATTCCAAAGGGTCCATTATGGGGATTTGGATGGAAGTGATGGAAGAACTTGTGGATGCTTCATTGGTAGAAGAATATAGGGTTTCATCTTTTTCTAATGAGGGATAGTTGGATGGGAGGAGGACATCGTTGGGTCAGTACATCATGTTGCATGATGTGAAGGGGCTCAAGCCAACTTGTATTGTAACCATTTGACCTTTGTGTTAAAATTTGATGCACTGGTGTAGGGTAGATGGCACACAACCCTTGAAATAGATCCAAGGGCATCCTAACAAGATGTTTTACTAGAATTCATCTTTCACAACATAGAAGAATTTAGGAAGGGTACAAGGTCCTATGAAAATGTGAATGATGATAGTTCACAATGTCATGGCCATGATATCATTGAATTATCAGAGAAATACCAAGGTTTTGGACATGATGTTCTTTGGGAAGTCGAGTTGGTCATAGACATGGGAGGAGATGGTGTTAATGCTAGATCCCTCATCAATCATGACCCTTTTGATGTGGGTTCAATTTATATAGGTGGTAATGAAAAGGGTAGAATATGGGTCATTTAGATGGATGGAAGATATTTACATATCCTTGAAGGTAATAAGGTTGTAAATGTGAAGGGCTCTGATAAAAGTTGTTAAAGGTTGAGGGTCTTTCAACCTAACCTCTATAGACTATAATGATTCTATCATTACTTGGCGATGGTGTGGTGAGGTGTTGATCATTTCATATAAACTCATCTTCATTGGGGTTTGGTGAGGTTGTTTTAGAACTATTTATTGGATTGATTTAGATGGATTGAGGTGAGAGGGTCCCAAGATATATACTTTGGGTTTTGTCGAAGGTGAAGGTGTTTGGGTAGTTGAGGAGGGATATGTCCATGGAATGGACACCTTTTCTTTTCCCTTATCTTTTGGTTGAGCCTATGATTTTGTGACCACATGAATGGTATGGATTGGGGGAGGAGTTAGACTAGGTGATTGCTTTAGTTCCTCTTCACTCTAAGGTGAGAGTGGAGGGGTAGGTAGGTTTTGGTTGATGATTTGTGGTTCTTGGGTTTATAATGGGCTTAGAGGAGGTTCATTAGATAACAATTCATCCTCATGATATAAATTATGGACTAATACTTGGATAGCCTTACAATTATCTATATCATACCATGGTGTCCTATGGTATGAACATACTAGTTTGTCATTATACTCAAATGGTTTAAGATTCTATGGGTCAAATGGTTTTATGGGTGGTAAGGTTAAGTACAATACTTGAAATAACCTCTGAAGGGTGGTTGAGTAGGATTCTAGTATGGGAGTGTTAGGTTTGGTGGTTGGGGTAGGAGCCTTTTTAAGATTAGGCTTAACGATGGGAGTCTTGGGTGAGGGAGGTTTCCTGGTGGATGTTTTGGGTGTGGATAGCTTGGTAGTTAATGACTAGGAGGTAGAAGGTGTTGGGGTAGATATCTAAGGGATAGCTATTTTATTTATAAGAGGTGTGTTGAAAATAGGTGTGGATGAAAGTAGGAGTGATGGTGTAACCAAGAGTGGTGGTTGGGTTTAAACTTTGCTTGGGGTGGCTAGCTTCTTTGCTAAGGTAGAGGGGTAAGGTCCCATAATAGAAGACAAAGTGGATAGGGGAGGTAAAGTTTTGGATTGTGGGATCTTGGGTGGTTTTACTTTCTTGGCTGATTTGGTTAGGGGTTTATTGGGTGGGCTTAGTAGGTTTAAATCCACCTTTACCAATAGGTGAGTAAGGTTTTGAGCAGGGAACATACCAAGATTCATGGTAGGCTTGGTTGGAATGATGAGGGGTGATTTCGTTACTTCAAGTAGGGTAGATTGAGATTACTTGGAAATGGTTTGGTTGGTAGAGGCATCTAATGGTTTGGGTGTGATGGTGCTAGGTTTTCCAATAGAGATGATAGGTTAGTTTGATAATGATGTGATTGGGGATTTTTACCTGCTTGGGTAAGGAAGTCTGAGATGGTACCAAAATGTGGCATGATTTATGTCAAGTTGGGATAGGCATTTCAAGTTTTGGAATAGCTAAGAAAAAGGTTTTTAGATAGGTTTGATCCCCTCTACATTGGTCTTAAGAGGTAAGTTATGGGTGGAGAAATGGAACTAGGTAGCTCTTCCTTTGTCTCAATCAAAGGTTTTGAGGCTTAGGAAGTTAGTTCCTTGATGAGAGGAGTATGTATAATGATCTATTCCTTAGGGATGATTTCCAAAGGGAGAGTAGACTATTGTAGGATAGAATAAAAATGTGTGGTGGGAATGATGGTTTCCTCTAGTATGTCCTCCAATGGGTTGATTGCTTCATAGTCCTGACAAATAGAGGAAGGTAAAAAGTTATCTCCTTTGTTTGATATGATATTGATATTCAACATATGCAAAAATACCCTTAAGTTAGGGAAACACCATATAATACTCCTTTAGGAAGGAATAACTCCATAATGTCTCTTCCAGGGGACAACCTCCAATATCCTCTTACAATAGAAGACTCAATGCTTACTTCATATCTTTACCATGATATTCATCTTCTATATATATACATCTATCTAACCCATGGATGGGTAACCTCCTAATCCAATGTAGGCCGACCATTACCCAATGTACTACCTCCACAAGTTACTCTATTACCCTAATATATTGTAACCATATAACTAACTAAGGGGATATGTGCCACATGTCAGCATCTCCATCAACCCATATATCATATCCCTAGGTACATAGCATTCCTTCCCTCCTTGACATGTTTCATCCTCGAAGCATAAGAAGAAACCAAATAATGAGTGTGCTTCAAATCATTTCACACTTGTCTCTAATCTCGATCATCTAGCCATCCATATGTGATCTTGGTAGGTGATAGCTCTCCAAGCTTGTTTCCAAATTTTATTGTGTTCCTCTGATTTCATTCATGATCATAATTATACTGCTTTGGTGTCCAAAAATAATTATTCCTCTTTTTATTCCATGTACCATATTCCGTTGCGCTACTTTGATTCCAACCATGACCATAGTAGGTATTCTTCCATGCATAATCATAGTGTTTTACCCATTCATTCCATGTGCCATAGTATTTTTTATTTGGATTCCATGCATATCCATAATGATTGGAAATTTTATTTCTTGTATAGATAAAATGATTGTTATTATGACACTTCCTCACCTGGTTCCATGATTGTTTCCTCTCATGATGATGTGGGTGTCTAGATACCTCCACCTTTTCCAATACTTTGACCTTATCCACCTTTTCTTCTGCCTATTCCACCTTTTCCTTCTTTGTCTCTTGAGTAGATGAAGTTCTCATTTGTAGTGTGTCTTTATCTATATCATCTGAATCTTCAACATGTTCTTCATCACCTATTTCCATCTTATCATCATGATCTACCTGGATTGTTATTGGTGCCTTTTTCACTATGATATCTTGTAAAGTGATCTTCTTTTTCCTATACCAAAACTTAATGAAATTTTTATGAACATTGATATTCATTGTTCCCAAAGTCTCTAACCATGGATATCCAAGAACTATATCCATATCATCCATATCCAAAGCATAAAAATCTGAATGCAAAACATATTTTTCCATAATGAGCTTCAGATCTTCAAACATTGAAATATTCTTACCATCTACTTGAACCTTCTTGATATTATTTGATTGAACATGTAGATGCTTAGCCACAATCATGTTAATGAAGTTATACTTGCTGGTAGGGTTTATGGACACAACTACCTTCTTCTTTTGAATGTATCCATAAAATTGAAAAATTGACCCAGATTTCTTTGGAGCCAAACTATTTGAACCCTTATCTTCTTCTTCTTCTTCTTCTTCTTCTTCTTCTTCTTATTCTTCTTCTTCTTCTTCTTCTTCTTCTATTGCTTCTTCTACTTCTTCTTCTGCTTGTTCTTCTAATGATTCTTCTATTTCTTATTCTTCTTTTTCTACTTCTTCTTCTTCTTTTTCTACTGATTCTTCTTTTTTTTCTTCTTGTTTTATAGCCCATCGATCTAAAAAAATCTATTTCATTTCTTTCCATGAAGAAAACCTTTCTGTACAGCTCAACTGATCAAACCAATCTAGTGCAGGCCCAGACAAAAAAGGGGTTAATCATCTTTGCCCAAATGTTTTTCTAAAATGATTCTCCAAAAGGATCCACCATTATTTAGCATCAATATCATCTTCCTCTAAAAATATTTTCAACTCCATGATCCACAAAAAAATTAAGGTTCATGAAACCCTAAAATGTCAAAACTGATCCATAAAATTGCAAAAAATCACTCCAAACAACTCAAAAAATTCTGAATTTTTGACTGTATTTCTCTTATATCTGCTTACATCTCCATTAAAAATTTTGAATAAAAATTCCCTATTTTTTGGAAGATATAGTGAAATTATTATAAACCCTAAAATATCAACAACTCCCTCAAAACAAATCAAAAAATTCTGAAATTTTTACTACGCTTCTATTATATTTTTTTACATCTTCAGTAAAAATTTCAAATTAAAATTTCTTATATTTCATAATATATAGTGAAATTAGTGTTTCACTCCACACAAACTACCCAAATCGAAGCTCTGATACCACTTGATATGATATTGATATTCAATATATGCAGAAATACCCTTAAGGTAGGGAAACACCATATAATACTCCTTTAGGAAGGAATAACTCCACAATGTCTCTTTGAGGGTACAACCTCCAATATCATCTTACAATAGAAAACTCAATGCTTACTTCATATCTTTACCATGATATTCATCTTCTATATATATACATCTATGTAACCCATGGATAGGTAACCTCCTAATCCAATGTAGGCCAACCATTACCCAATGTACTACTTCTAAAAGTTACTCTATTACCCTAATATATTTTACCCATATAACTAACTAAGGGGACGTATGCCACATGTCAGCATCTCCATCAACCCATATATCATATCCCTAGGTACATAGCATTGTTTCAGTTTCAAAGGAGAGGTTGGTGACTCCACAACCTCAATAAGTGGAGGGGATGGTAGGGTAAGTTGGGTAGTGGTCCCCTTAGTAGTGAGTTCACTAATCACCATGTTAATAGTATGTACCTCATGGGAAGATTTTGCTTTGTTTTCATTATTGGTAGATGGAGCATGGTTGGGAAATTGTTGTCTAAAGATGTTAAGTGATTGGTTCAGGGGTGCATTGGGGTTATCCAGTGCAAGCTCCCCCTTGTCAATGAGATTTTGGAGAAGACTCTTGAAGGTGTTACACCTACTAACATTGTGTTCAATGACACTGTAGAAGGCACATAGTTCATTCTCTTTATACCAAGTAGGTGCAAGATGAGAAGAGTTGAATTATTATGGAGGTTTGATAAAAGGAAGTTGGATAGTTAGATTTTAATAGTTTCTCCAATACTCAATCATATAAATCCCCTAACAAAGTGAATTGTCTTTGATTGTTATAGTTTGGATTCCTAGTATTTTTATTGGAGGGATTGGAAGAATTAGATTGGTTAATAGTGGGTAGAGGGGAAGTTTTAAGGACAATCACATTTACGGTTCCCTTATTTTTGAGCTGAGTATTACTTTGGTTGTTGGGTTTAGAAGATGAAGTTTCACTTGATTTAAAGGAGTTATTATTTTTAACTTTAGTTTTCCATCATCAATGACTATGTTTTTTAGTTTACAAGCCATGATAAAAGCCTCATCAAAGGTTATGAAGCTCTGAACTCACAAAGTAGAGGAAATGTGTTTGGCACAAGCTCAAGAAAAGAGTATGATCAACTTGGGTTTGGGTAGAGAGAAAGAGAGTTGGTTGATGAGACTTCTTTAATGGGCCATGAAGTCAGCAATAGACTCATCATCAAATTTCTAAATGTATTAGAGATTGGTGATGGAGAATTTCTTATAAATGTTTATATAAAAGTGATATAAGAAAATTTGAGCTAGTTGGGCAAAAGAAAAGAGGGATTGTTTTGTAAGGGCACTATACGAATCTAGTGCTAGACCTGATAGAGATATAGGGAAGGTATGAAGAAGGAGAGCATTATTGTAGGAAGTCATATAACATGAATGCCCAAATTCTCTTAGGTGCTATTGAGGGTCTTCCTTACTCTAAAACTTTTAAAACTTTGGAAGTTCTCATTGAGGAGGATATGGTCGAATGGGGATGGATGGGTGAATTGGTTCATTATAGATTTGATCATATGACAAGATATTAAGATCTCTGGAAATAGATGACTCTAAAGTAGTCACTTTATCCATTAACATTTTGATAAGGTTAATTTGGGGTTGTGCACTCTTGTAGTTATAAGGTAGGTTGTGTTGGGTCTGGGTAGGTGCAACATATGGATAGTTGGTGGGTGGTTAAGAGGTTACCACATACTGGTAAGTGGTCATGGGTGGTTGAGATGATGCCATGTATGAATATGTGGATATAGGTGGTTGAGTGGAAGGTAGAGGTACATACCCATATGGGTTAGGGTTGTATCTCAATTTCTATGCAATGGGTATTTTTTGACACATTAACTCAAGTTGGGAAGGAGGTATGGTTGGGTTAGTAGATAGAGGGTAGGTGTCCAATTTGGTACCGATGGGTGGAAGGGTAGAAGGTATAGAAACCACAAAAATATGAAATGGTGTTGAGCTAGGTAGATTGGAAGTGGAAGGATTGGTGGTGGTACTAACATAAGGTAATCCTATGGTATCAGTGCCTAAAAGTTGCATTGCTCCTATACTAGGAGGGTTGTTAGTTGAGGAAGAAGGTGGTTGGGTATTGCTTGGTTATGTGGGTTGGTTTTGAATGGTAGTATTGATGGTGTTATTGGTGAAAGATGATTCCTAGGTGATTATAGGTTGGGTAGAGATGGTGGAAATAGAAGTATGACCCATAAGGTTGGATGGCATGCCATAGGGCTAGTCAATAGGTGGAACTGAGGTAGGGGTATGGTAAGATATGGTGTTAAGGTAATGTTGAAAGGATATGGGGTTGTTATCCAAGTAGGTGAAAAATCTACATGTCCTTGGGAAACTATCTGAGGGATGTGATGATTACTAGAAGGGTGGGGGAAACCATCTACATCTGAGACATAATCTATGGATGAAGAATAAGATGGATGGTCAAGAGGCAGATCCTAGTTTGTTTGGTTCCTTACTTGTTGGCTAGTTAAAACCATGAAAAGAGGGGAAATAAGAAGATATAAGAAATCTCACAACTCAAACAAAAATAAGATAATAAAAAGTCAAGGAAAATAAACACACTAAGGTACGTTAATCCTAATATTTATTCTAGTCTTTATTTTGGCTTATGCCTTAAGCTTTAAGAACTATGTGACTAAAATTGGTTTATAAAGTGGGTACTAGAAAAGAAGTCTATGGTTGGTTTTAGGTTGTGTTTAGGCTCTCAAAGGGATATGTATTATAAATCAGTACATGGATTGATATTGGGGCCTACCACCTCACTTTACACACTATAGTGATAAGGGTGTTAGGTGCTTAGCCAAAATATATTGATTGCCAAAATTTATACTCAACTAAAGAGTTGAGTTGGCTCTCCCTTTGGTGATGAAATCCAAGTAAGATAGCTAAGAAAGGTGACTGCTAGGTAATAAAATTGTATTTGGGCCTTATGTAAATGTTTGATGCTTATTTATATGTGAATGGTTTGATATTGTGTGTGTGATAAGAGTGAATCTACAATTGAATTACTTTGCTTTAATTTAAACTATGCAAGCTAAACTTGCAAGAAGCCAATGTATGTAGTTAACTTTAAGCCCAAAATGAAAATTTGATTTTTTTTAATGAGCAGAGAGATAAGAATAAGAAAGCAACTAGATGTAACTATGAACCCAATAAAATACTCAAGGGTCCCACTGGGCATGCCAAAATGTTTCATAGAATTTCAGCTTCTATTCTAAGAAAGGAAGAAGAAAGAAACTAGATATGGGTCTGGTATAAAAACCTATTTGGTTATGCATGCATTGATTAGATGATTATAGAGAGATCCTCTTTGGCTTGTGAAGAATGACCGATAATTAAGACAACACTTAATCAAATGGTTAGCTAGATAGATAGTTGGGTGGATTGCCTAGTGTTAACTAGATTCAAGAAGTAAAAGCTCCCTAGGAGGTTGTCAATCCATGATTTTTAAACAATTAAGTTTAGAATTTGAAATATAAAGTACTTGCATAAATAACAAAAGATAGTGAAATTAAGTACAAGAAGTGCTTGATAAATAAATAGACAAAATTGACTAATTATAGAAATAAGCAAGTCAACACTAATGTTAAATAGGTCAGGTATGCTTCAAAAAATAGGTTAGGGCTCTATAAATAGGTAAAAAAAAAAATATGGATTTGGTTGAGGGTAAGTGGGTGAAAATAACTTATTATTTTGTCACATAGTGACTATTGATGGTTGAGGTGACCATCGGTGGTTAGGGTAACTGTCGATGGTTGAGGTAATTATTGGCAGTTGGGATAGACCATCGATAGTCAAGGTGATCATCGATGGTTACAGTGGGTTGGGTATGGGTAATAAAAGGTCAAAGGTTTTGAAATGAGATTCTAATAGATTGGTTTGGGTTGAGTTGATTGCAAAATACAAACAAAGTGACTAAATAATTAAAAGTAGATACTTAGCTTGATGATGGCTGATCTAGTGAATAGTTGATGAGGATTATTGATAAACTCATTGATGAAGTCTAGTGAAATCTTAGTAAAGTAATGGTACTTAGTTGTTGGCTATTGGATGGTAGCACTTTAGCTCTCTATCAGGATGGCTAGATTATTATATTATTTTAAGAATGCCTTACAAAAGAAACCTTGGATATAAAAAGCTATTGATAGTTATTGATCCTTTTCACCTCCTCTTCTCTTCTTATAGGCATAAGAAAGAGGTGAAAGTGTAGGTTTAAATAAGCGGATGAACTAGATTTTATAATCTTAACATAGACATGCACTAATTTGCATTTGGATTTAGATGAGCTAATTATAAAAAATTAAGGTAGAGTGATGTGGTAGTTAAGTGGTTGAGATGGTGAAACTTGACCATCGGTGGTAAAGGTGGCCATCGATGGTTAGGGTAACCATTAGTAGTTGAGGTAAAGGTCAAATTGGGTTTAAAAAGGTGGGTTTAGCTAGTAGGTCAATCTGAATTGGGTTAGATTTGGTTTGTAGTTTAATAGTCAAGGTTGGTCCCAAGGGGGTCCTGAGGTGGTCCAGAGGATTTATGACATTCAAAACCATAGTGTGTATATTTTTGATTTCTACATTGCACTTCCATAGCGAATTATCTATACCTCTAACTACATATTCCTCAAAACTTGAACCTATGTTATGTTTGTGACTATATGGAAATCCAATTTATTCTCCATAAAATACCTTTCTATATATTTATGAACTCTTAATTACTTTATCAACTTCTTCATTGTTTTCTTCTTCTTCTTCTTCTCTTACTCATTTCTCATTGCTTTCTCTTTCTCTCTCCATACTATGCCCGGGATCCTTACCCTTTCTCTCATCACCTATCTCTTCTTCCATTTTCTCCTTCTTAATAGTGTATTATATGATACTATAAATCCTATTGAAAACCTTTTGGGTCTCACTCTATTTATTCCACTATTTTTGTCATCATAATTATCTTATTAAATCCATAATATTCTTCTAATTTTTCTCTATTTAATTCTCTACTATGGACTCAAGTTCAAGCTCTCCCTATTATAATTTCACCATTCACCCTTCTATGACACACATCCCCATGGCACTCAAAGTGACTATTGAATGTTGGATGGAATAGGCACCAAGGCCTTTTCTATATCCAACATCTTGATCAGCAAAGGGATCTGTTCTAAAAATGTACCTCTAATTCCCCTAATAAATAGATCCTTTTCCACTTCAAAGGTTATATACCCTTGTACTTCAAACTTAATTATGTATCCATCAATGGTAGTAGTCATATTTTGATCGATCACGTGATTCTAATTAGTGTCTAGATTTTATATCCACCCTATCTTCTCTTTAGTCCACACGATCACACCTATATCTCTCAATCAAGAACAATGATATTATAATAAATCTAACCAAGTAGCTAATAGCTCAAGAAATTTACACTAAAATATCTCATCCATAGATATGTTCTCATATAATTTCCTCTATGGTACATCTTATCCTTTGTGCTTCCTTCTCTACAAATTTATGAATCTTCTACTCTAATTAACTTTTTGCCTATCTCTAACTAGGTAACCATAGAAGCATTTCCTTAGCTGATGATATCCATGCTCATTTCACCATTATTGATTGTGGTTCTTGGGGTTCACTAGAACATGCTAATTATAGGGATAGTCATACACTTTAACTGAGAGATTATAGGAAGATCTCATAGAGGAGAATGACATGCACCTTGATGGTTCCTAATGATTGTTTACTCTTGGAATGTTTAGGGCCTTATTGATACTCCATGTAAGTATGCTATCAGTAATAGTTATCAATTTTTTAGTAGTATGAAAATTCTTTACTTGTAAGAGGTTAAGATTTTTGGGTTTTTACTACATAATGCAACATGAATAATTTGGCCTGGGACTATATGCCAAGCTATTGGGCATGAAGATGGGCATGGTGGGGTCATCACTTTATTAGATCTAGACCTTTCTTAAAACATAATTTCTTAGTGTTTAGACCCAACCATCAAGTGGTTTGGACCCTTTTTAAATTTAATGATTACATCATTAGGTTGGCTAACTTATATACCTCTAATGATGTTGTGGAACAATATTCTATATGGATATGGTTATCCGCCTCACTTCCTGATGTGCATTGGGTCCTCTATGGTGAATTAAACATGGTTAAATCAATTAAGGATAAGGAAGGGTACCTTCCTATGCATTGGTGTTTTGGTGAATAAGAAGCTTGGTTCTATATACATAACAAACTCAAGGTGTTTGATCCCAATCATCACTAGAGGAAAAACTCATCTACCCCCTAGTTTACTTGGTTTAAATTTTGATAGGGATAAGATAAGGTGCTTCAAAAACTAGATCAAGCTTTGTCAATTAAAAAAGATCTCTTCTTTTTTGCCTTAGTTCATAATCAGCCAATGTTAGTCACCCCTGATACTTTTTTATCAAATCATCACCTTATTTGTTTCAATATTGAGTGGACCACACCTTAAGTGGAGCCTACCTCTACTCAATTTTATCTCAATAATTCCCACCTTAAAAATGAAAGAACAGTGGGTCATATTATTAAAATACATAAACTGGTTTCCCAAATAAAAGGGGACACTAGTTAGATAGAATGGTTGTTTTATGCTCTTGATCACACTTCTTCCTTTCTTTATATATATGGAAAATAAGTGGCCTATTTTTGACGACATCTTCATAATGCTAAAAATGTGAATATATTTTAGTTTCATAAGAGATAGAATGGTTTCCTTTTAATATTCAACTTTAAACTCAAATAACCCATTAACATCATAAGCTTCAATAAGAGGAGGCCCATAAGGCTAGAAGAGATAAAATGTGAGCTTGTATGTATTGGTTGAAAATAGGAGACAAAGTCTCTAAAGACTTATTTTCCCTTCTCTATTCCATAAGAGCTACCAATAGAATTAAATTTGTAAAGGAAGGAAATAATCAACTTACCAAACTTCCTAACATTCTACAATATTTTATTCATCACTACCATGGAGTTTTTTATCCTAGAACTCCTCTCCAAAATATGAAGTGACTCTCTATCAATGCCTTCAGGTTTTTCCTTTCAAAGTGTATAATTCCCAAAGGATCACCTGTGATAGGTCCTTATCTCTTAGTGATCTCCATAAGGTAGTTAAGTAGATGGTAGTTGACAAAGTTTTAGGAATTGATGATTTATTATGTGAGTTATACCAAACTCTTCTGGATACTATTGACCTTATCTTCATAAGGTATATTCTAAAGTTATTTTTACTATTTCTTTGGGAACCCTTGTAAATTAGGGTAATATTAAGTTTATTCCCAAAGCTAGTGACCATAAAATTATCACCAATTAGAGACCTATTACTCTTCTCAAAATATTCTACAGTATTCTTGTTAAGGCTTTAGCCTTCAGGGTTAAACATATCCTTCTTTTAATTGTCAAAAGTTAAAAAAATTGCTTTATTCAACATAGGTTAATTCTAGATAATATCATTGCTATCTCGGAAGGTATGGAATGGGTTCATGTCTCTAATCAAAAAGCTTTGTTTGTCAAGATTGACTTTGAGAAGGCTTAAGATTGTATTGAGTGTGTTGGGATATTGATCATAGGTTTTTTAATTTATGTTTATAAGGCATGTGTAATGACAAAGTGGTCTACCAGGTATAGTGAGATGGAGTATGGTGGTCTAATATGCATGATCTTAGTGCTCAGTTTAGTCTTGGTTACTAGTGAAGAGTTTATGGGAGTATTTGGTTGTATGGAGGTTTTTGAGTATGTCATAGAACATAGAGAGATAATACATGGTAATTCCATGTGGTTGAGAGATAAATTTGAGTCCTTCTAGGTGGTCTTCAGGTGGAGTGCAAGTCATTTTATGCCTTGTGTGATTGACCTTGCTAGATTGCTTAATGAGGTAAGAGGTATATGCCTTGTGTATCCTTATTTTTTGGTTATAGTTCTTGGAATGAGTGCATTTAATATTTATAAGGTGTTATGATCTCATTAGATAAGTTTCCAAGTACTTTCAAGAGACAAGTTGCCCTAGTGGTTCTATGCCTAGTAGGTAAGGTGAGCTAGTGGGGTCCTTATGAGTAGTCCTGATAATATTTCAAGTTGATAGATATGATATGATCATGTAATATGGTATATAATGGTTGGTCAAGTATTTTTACCAAGTTTCAATCCTTGAGGAGGAAGAGAAAGAAAGATAGTATGTTAGGAAGTATTATGTTCATGCAAAATGGAGGTTTCCTAACCCGAGAAGAAGTTTGTGATGGTCATTGGAATGTGTAGAGTTCTCATGGTGACTTGATCCTTTTGTGAGAGGTTTAACATGGAACCAAGAAGTATTTATAAGTATTTTGTAGTGAGAAAAAGGTATATAAATATACTTATTTATAAATATTTTGGTGCTACAGGAAGGGTTGACTGAGTCAACACATGAGAATCATTGGAGATTGAAGATAAATAATTTTTATAGAGGTATATGGAGTCATTTTGGCAAGTTATGTGCTCTGTCTCAATTATATAATTTAATAAAGTTTCCCTAGCACTAATTTATTAGATAGTGGAAATAATGACAAAAAGCCAGTCAGAATGAAAACCTATTTAGGGATTGATTTCAAGTGTTTAGGGATGGAAAAAATGGTTTGGGTTCTTATTTAAATACATATCCATCATATTTAATGTATGTTTAATTATTGATGGTGCTCATAAATTATCTAGAAGGAGCTAACAAAATGACTAGTATGTATAAGACAAGATAGTAGAACCCATGACAGTGAAAACGGTTTATAGTAGCAAAGTGGCCATTGAATAATATGAATTTTATGTTGTAATATGTTATAAGAAGGTATTATTACCTTTTACATGAATTATAAAAACTTTGAAGTGATCTTATAGGATTTAGGAGTCATGCTCAACATGACTATGTTTTGGGTCAAGATTACTACAGGCATGCCAAGGAGAGTGAATTGTTTAAGGTCTTATGAAAAATGGTGTTAAATAAAGTGATAATATTGGTTTTTTTAAAATATATAATTTATCTAATAAATATTTTTGGAAGATAGTGAGTCAATGTGAGGTGTTGAAATGTGAAATACAAATTGGCTTGTCAAACTATGTTAAGACATTGAAATAGAAACTTGAGTGATTGGTCTATAAGACCAATGAATGTTTCTAGAACATGAAAAAAACCTTTGGAGGTTGATATATAAGACTCATATAATCCAATAATGTGAATTAGGAGTGTTTAAATCATCCTTTCATGTATAATAGATAATCTTATATATGACTATACTTTGACTGAGTATGACTTGTCTAAGTGGTCATCTTGAGAGAGTTGTTTTGAAGTTATTTTGCTTATGTGATAGTGAATAATGGATTTATTAATGTTTTTTAGGTCATGGAAGAACTATAAATATTATTTTATTATGAGTTTGTTTTATAAAATCATTTGCATGCTTTAGTTCTAGAAGATAGTGTTTTTTGTGTTTATAGGCCTATTGGTGAGTAGGCTAGAATGGCTTGGTTCAAGGTATGAATTAGTGTTCCAAGTGTTTTGGAACCATATAGGAGTGAGAAAGAGTATATTTTAGGTATTTTTGATGTTTTTAATTCATTTATATAGGCTAAATATGATCCAAGAGGTTCAAGGTGTAACATGTACTAATGAAGGGTTAATGAATTAGGCCTAATTGAGATCTAAAGGAGGATTAAGCTTGTTTTGGGTTATGACCGACATATGGAGAGATTTTACCATCAATATAACATGAATGAGGATATATTTTAAGGTTATGGTAAACATATTTTTTGACCAAGATTGGTTAGAAGATGAGAGTGGTATAAGTACAAGGCCTAATTAGCCTATTTGTGTGTGTTGAGAGGGTATGGACAAAATCAAAGAAAAAGAGATCAAGAAAGGAGTTGAGGTAGGTAATGAAGGACCATCAAAGGGTAAAGAGGATCAGTCATTCTTGTATTATCAAGTTGATTTAGAAGGACACATAGGTCATTGGTCTTAATGAACCTAGAAGAGCCAGATTAAGCAAGTTAGCCCTAGAGGTTGTTTGAGAATGAATTAGGGTGTGAAGAAAATAGAAGAAAGATTTACATAGGGGTGTGAGGACATGTAGAGCATCAGAATACCTTATTTAATATCTAAATAAGTTTTACAAGTGGTTTTTTATTTGGAGAGTTAATGGTATGCTTGTTTCAAGGCTAAATAGGCTCAATTGTCTATTTGAGTGATGTAGAAGAGGAAGAGACTTGTATGAGGTTGAGAAGCAGGTTTAAAGGTGTTAGAGAAAGAGAAGGTCATCATTAGGTGTATAATAAATTAGAGTAGTGTTAGACATCATAGCTAATGTGGTTTAGTGGGTGTTTAATCATCTAGGGGGTTGTAGCCTCCATCCTAGTTAGAGTTATCTAAAGGTCTAGTAGGTACCAAACTAAATTAAGGGGTGGGTGTTCCTTGATCAGTTGATGCTAATCTAAAAGTCTCATGTTTTTGATATCTTTATAGGACTATAGTCCATTTTTTTAGGCTTGAGAGTGGGTTTTCTCCCCTAGAGGGTTTCCCACATAAATGATTTATTGATGTGCTTCTCGTGTTCATGATTTGTATTTGATCTCTTTATCTTGATGCTTGTGCAAGTGCTTATAATTTTTGATGATGAATCATGAATGAATGATAAGTGAAATAAAAGAAAAATTAGATATCTAATTCACCCCCCTCTCAGTCATCTTGTACCTCCAACAATTGGTATCAGATATAGACCTTTGAAGGAGGCTTAATAGCCTATAGGTGATCCTAGTCATCTTGAAGGTGATTTTGTGAGTATCTTGGTGATTGGTGTGAGCCTAGTCAGCTTTTTGTTAGAATTGGTGATGATCAGCATGGTAGCCTAGTTGATGTCATGGTTATTCATGTTTTCTAAGTTGTGATTTTAGGATTGATGAACTTTGAATGTTGTTCTAAGATGGACAAGAATGTCAAGGTAGGGATTGTTCTTCGCTCAAGACAAGGTGAGTTGTTTACTACTACATGTGGTTCTTCAAGCATGAAGTTTTGTCAAAGAAGCCATAAGGAAATGAATAAGGACTATGTGGAAGATAAGTCCAAAATTAGACCTAAATTAATAGTCCAAATTTGTATAGAGATGAGTTGAAAGTTGGTTCTTAAGGGTTAGGCCTAATTGTGCAATTTAAGCCTAATAGGGCTCTTCTGGTGGAGACAAATGACTTAGAGTATGGGTTTTAGGTCCTCATAAGGGCTAATGGAGAATATCAAGCCTATATTTTTGAGGCTCTAAACAAGTGTTTGGTGAGATATTGATATTGTCAAGAGTTGTATAATGGTGTCCTATTGGTGTTATTCAAGGTTGACTAGGTGTCATGATTTTTATGGACAATCTCTAGTTCATAAGGTAATCTTTGAAATATCTTTGATATGTTAAAAAAATTGAAGCCTTATTGCAGATGTCAGTAGAAGGGAGTTTTATTCCTTGTTCTTAGTTTCTTAGTGCTCTTGTGAATATCCTTTGTATTTTATTGAAGATTGGTTTCATAATGCTTAAGAAGGTCTGATGGTTTGATCAAATCATTTGAAAATAAGAGAGTGTTTTTTAGAAGGTATGTTCAGGTCTCCTGGTCCTAAAGTGTTTTTTTTATCAAATTTTGATGCCTTAGGTGAATAGTGATCTGAAGGAGATGAAAGAAGTGGTTTGTATGAGGTTTTGAGGAAGATTTTCATGAGTCATCCCTAAGTGGCTTGAAGTCTTGATAAGTTCAGATGTATGTTTTATGTTCAAAAGTATGAGTTGACCAATTTTAGTAGTGATGAATACCTAGAGGGTTCCCAAGGTATTATTTTAATGATTTATGATGGATAGAAGATTGGAAATAGATTATTAAAGTTGGGTTTGACATGTAAAAATAGGATAGGAGGTTTGATGATGTCTATGACGTTCTCAAGTATGAATTTTCCCTTTTAGTCATGGTGTTTGATGTGTATGAGGGGTCTATGTGCCTATTTTGCTTGGTTTCAAGTGTCATCTAATGAATGAAGATGTGTCATAAGGATTTGATACTAAATAAGGTCTATACATGTAATTGAGACATGTTCTATGTGGTTTCATAGGTTGATGAATTATTTTTTGCCAGGTAGAGTGTTTTGAGTGGTCTTTGGCTCTTCTTCTCAAGAGCATGTGTTTAGAGACTTAGAGGAATTAAATGTTAAAAAATGTTTGGAGGCTTTAAATTTTTCATGTAAGTTATTTTTGATGATCTTCAAGTGTGAGAATGTTTTTAGAAGGTAGCGTTGACTGGAAGGTGTTGAGTTGACCATATTTGTTTTAAAGACTTAGTGTTTTGATCATGTTTTGAAAAGTGGCCTATCTTTGGATTTGGAGGCTAGAATATCTTTATTGGTTTAATGAGCCAAATGGGTAGCTAAATCATGCTTTAAAATCTTTTAAAGGTGAGTATATTTCAAATTATTCAAGTTTTAGTGTTCTAGGAGGCCTAATTGGCCAATAGGCTTGTGAAGGAAGTATAGAGAAAAGGCAGAGCTAGAGGCTCATTTTTGGAATGTCTAAGGGGGTATGGTATTGGTCTTAAAATATGAAACTTCATGGCTTGAAGTGATTATAGTATAGAGTTATGAGGTCTGCAGTGGCTAGATAAGGCTACAAAGAGTCCAAATAGGCCTAGTGAAGAAAATGAAGATTATTGAAGAAATTTTCAAAATAAGGTTAGAATTTTTGGTTCCAGTTGAGCATTTTGGTCTATTATTATAATTATTTATGTATGATGCTATGCTTGGAGTGCCCTTGGTGTTCTGTGTGGTACCTTAAAAGTGATGATAAGTGAGCTTGTATGGAGTTTTGGTGTTCTTGTTATTCTTTAAAGTGATGGTAGATATTATTGGAGGTATTTTTGGTGTGCATGGGTTTGTATACTGAGGGGGAGACTTTAAAGTGGTGCAAGGTCCTAGGGGGATCTGTGTTACCATGTAATTGATGATAGGTCAAAGGATCTAGGTAGCTTGGGAGTAGTTTCTAAGTAAAAGCACATTCCAAGGGGGAGTTATGATTTTTTGAGGTCAAAATGGTACTCTTTAAAATGTATTCTTGTATTTTATCTTGATTCCATGTGTTTCATATAGCTTACTTGGTTAATTTTATGGTGCCCAGTGTTGAAGGGAGTCCCCTTGTCATTTTGGAAAAGGGGGAGAGAGAAAAGGAGTGTTGCCATCAATGACAAAGGGGATATTATTGGGATATTAATGTTAGGTGTTTTAATTTATGTCTATAAGTCATATATAATGAAAAATTGGTCTATCAGGTATAGTGAGATGGAGCATGGTGGTTTAATATGCATGATCTTAGTGCTCAGTTCAGTCTTGGTTGCTAGTGAAGAGTTTGTGGGAGCATTTGGTTATATGGATGTTTGTGAGGATGTCATGGAAAATGGAGAGAGAATACATGGTATTTAAATGCGGTTTATAGATCAATTGGATTCTTTATAGGTGGTATTCAGGTGGAGTGTAGGTCATCCTATGCCTTGTGTGCTTGGCCTTGCTAGATTTCCTAATGAGGTAAGAGGTATGTGCCTTGTGTATCTTTGGTTTTTGTTTCTAGTTCCCAGAGTGAGTGGATTTAATATTTATAAGGTGATATTATTTTATTGGATAAGTTTCCAAGTACTTTCAAGAGACAAGTTGGCCTAATGACTCTAGGCCTAGTAGGTAAGGTGAGCTAGTGAGGTCCTTGTGAGTAGTCATGATAATATTTCAAGTTGATATATCTGATGTGAGGATGTAATATGGCATATAAATGTTTTTCAAGGGTGTTTCCCAAATTTTAGGCCCTGATGAAGAAGAGAAAGCAAGATAGTATGTTGGGAAGTATTATGTGCATGTAAAATAGAGGTTTCCTAACCTAAGAAGAAGTTTGTGATGATAATTAGCACATGTAGAGTTTTCATGGTGACCTGAGACTTTTGGGAGAGGTGTCACATGGACCTCAAAAGGATTTTCAAGTATTTTTTAGTGGATTGAGGGATAGATCTTTATGAACATTTATTAAGAATGTGAACTAGTCAAAACCCTCTATAAACCCTCATAACGGAGTGATTTGAAAGAACTTGATAGAAAGGACATGGAATGGATTTTTTTTAACAATTTTGACTATTTTAAAGTGTTTAGGAATCCTCCAAAAATATATAGTTGGTATTGGTGTGTCAGGGCAATGAGTATAAGGTACATAAATATACTTATTTATAAAGATTTTGGTGCTACAGGTAGAGTTGACTGAGTCAACACATGAGAATCATTGGAGCTTGAAGGTAAATAATTTTTATTGATGTATATGGAGTAATTTTTTAAATTTATGTGTTTTTTTTAATTATATAATTCAATAAATTTTCCCTATCACTAATCTACCAAATAGTGGAAATAGTGACAAAAAGCCAATCAGAGTGAGAACCTATTTAGGGATTGATTTCAGGTGTTTAGGGATGGAAAAAATGGTTTTTATTCTTATTTAAATACATATACCTCCTATTTCACTTATGTGTAATTTTTTATGGTGCTCATAAACTAGCTAGAAGGAGCTCATAAAATGACTAGTTTGTGTAAGACAAGACAATGGAATCCATGACAATGAGAATGGTTTGCAGTAGAAAAGTAGCCATTTAAGCATTTTATTTTGTGTTGTAATATGATATAATAAGTTATTATGACCTTTTAAATTCATTATAAAAACTTTTAAGTTAACTTACAGGAGTAAGGAGTCATGCTCAACATGACTGTGTTTTGGGTCAAGATGACTGCTACAGGCATGCCAAGGAAAGTGAAGTGTTTAAGGTCTTATGAAAAATTATGGTGAATAAAATTAAAATATTGGTGTTTTTAAATATATTATTTATCTACTCAATACTTTTGGAAACTAGTGATTTATTTTGAGGTGTTTAAATGTGAAATCCAAATTGGATGGTGAGAGTGTGTTAAGATAGTGAAATAGGAACCTGAGTGGTTGGTCTATAAGACCAATGAATGTTGATAGAAAATGAAAACCAAAATTTTTATGTTGATACATAAGAATCATATAATACATTAATTTTATTTATGAGTGTTTAAATAATCCTTTTATGTACAAGATATAAGCTTCTATATGACTATACTTTGACTGACTATGACTAGTCTGAGTGGTCATCTTGAGAGAGTTGGTATTAAGCTATTTTGCTTATGTGATGGTTAATAATAGATTTTTTAATGTTTTTAAGGTCATGTAGGACCTATAAATTTATATTTTATGAGGTTTTTTGATAAAATCATCTATTTCCTCTAGTTTTAGAAGACAATGTTTTTTGTGTTTCCAGGCTTATTGGTGAGTAGGCTAGAATGGCTTGGTTCAAGGTATGAATTGGTGTTCCAAGTGTTGTGGACCCATGTAGGAGTGAGAAATAATATATTTTAGGTAGGATGTATGTGTTACATTAATTTATAGAGGCTAAATATGATTCAATAGGTTCAAGGTGTAACATGTACTAAAGAAGGGCTAATGTATTAGGCCTAATTGAAATCTAAAGGAGGATTAAGCTTGTTTTGGGTTATGACAAACCTATAGAGAGATTTTCACACTCATGTAAAGTGTATGAGGATATATTTTAAGGGTAAGGAAAGTATGGTAAACATATTTTCTGACCAATATGGGTTAGATGATGAAAGTGGTATAAGTACAAGGCCTAATTAGCCTATTTGTGTGTGTTGAGGTGGTATGGACAAAAGCAAAGAAAAAGAGATCAAGCAAGGAGCAGAGTTAGACAATAAAAAAAAAATTAAAGGGTAAATAGGATCAGTCATTATTTTCTAATCAATTTTATGTAGAAGTACACATAGATCATTGGACCTAATGAACCTAGAAGAGGCAAATTGAGCAAGTTAGCCCTAGAGGTTGTTTGAGAGTGCATGAGGGTATGAATAAAATAGAAGAAGGATTTGTCGAGGGGTGTGAACCCATGGAGACTATAATAATACCTTATTTAATATGTGAATAATTTTGAAAATTTCCATTTCAGGCGGTGAGTTAATGGTATGATTGTTTCAAGGCTAAATAGGCTCAATTGTCTTTTTGAGTGATGTAGAAGAAGAAGAGACTTGTATGAGGTTGAGAAGTAGGTTTGAAGGTGTTATAGAAATATGAGGTCATAATCAGGTGTATAATACACTAGAGTAGTTGTGTAAATCATATTAAAGGTGTTTGAGTGGGTACTTAATCACCTAGGGGGTTGTAGCCTTCTTGTTAGTTGGAGCTAGCTAAAGGTCTAGTAGGTTTTAGACTAAATTGAGGGGTGGGTGATCCTTGATAAATTGATGCTGATATAAAATTCTAATGTTTTTGATATATTTATAGGATTATAGTCCATTGGTTTTTAGGCTTGTGAGTGTATTTTCTCCCCAAAGAGGGTTTCCCACATAAATGATGTATTGATGTGCTTCTCATGTTCATGCTTTGTATGTGATCTCTTTGTATTGATGCTTGTCCAAGTGATTATAATTTGTGATGATGAATCATGAATGAATGATAATTTAAATAAAATAAAAATTAGATAACTAATTCACCCCCCTCTTAATCATCTTGTACCTTCAATAGAGTGGCCCTTTATTTTGGCCATGCTTTAGGCCCTTGGTTTTGGCCCCAATTTTTTTCAAATGATCAATATGCTCTTCCAATATGATGGGGCATGTATTAAAATAAATAAAAATTAATATTTTTTGTCTAAGATTCATTTTTATATTAAAAAATGATGCCCTTTATCCCCTTACTTTGTATGTGTTAGTAATAGAAGGCTTTAGTTATCTATTAGCTAATTACACTTCCAAAGGTTTGGTGAAAGGAATTTCCCTCCCTCAATCTAAAAAATAGTTATGATATGACCATTTTATGGATCATTCCTTTCTCACTCTTAAAAAGGAAGAAGAGTCAGTTAAGAATTCTATGGAATGTCTTCATGTTTGTTTTTGGCTTTAGGCTCATTTATCCAATGGAGAAAGACTCAAAGTTACTACCAATATCTAGGTCCCAAACCTCCTTGGCTAGATGGATATCAATGGGAATAGGTTATTCCAAGGGTAAAATTTAATTTCCTTGGAATACCTTTTGCTTTTCAATCTTCTCCCTTTGATTTATGTTATTATGTGGTGTAAATGGTTGAAAAAAAAATTATTTCTGGATCATATGTTAGGTTGTGGAGCTAAAAGCTTCAACTGTTGCAGACATGGACGAGGTTACTGAGTTCCAGGGAGACCGGCATCGGCAGAGTATAGTGCAGAAGGCAACTGACATCGACAGGTGTGAACTGAAGGCAACCAACATCGACAGGGAGTCGGCCGACGTCGGTCAGCACCAGGCAGATAGGGACCGATGTTGGTCGCCTGTGGCAGTTCCAAAACCATTCATTGCATAGACAGTTAGTTCATTGAACTGAGTGTTTGCATGTTAAGGGCTAATTATAGTCTTGAGCTGCGTGTCTATTATTTGTAAATTAGGAGTCTAAGTTATTGTTTTAGTCTGGGATCTATTTATAGACCCATTGGCATGTATTGTAATTAAGGAAAGAAAAGGATTTATTCCAGTTGTAGGATCTTGGTCAGCAGGTGTGCAAGGCCATGTTTGAAGATCTACATGTGTAAGTAAGGTATGTTGAGTTGTAGGTTGTTGCAAGCTTATGGGAGATCTACTTGAAGTACTTTGAGTACTTGTGTACTGGTAGGGTTATTACTAACTAGTTGGAGGTGAACACCAATTCTGTGTGTTGGGACCGTTTTTGGTAAGAGAGTGAACTCTTGAAGAAAATTACTAAACACTTGAGGTGTGGGAAGCTTCTGAGAGGTGCGGAGAAGAGGTGGCATCTTATTTATTGTATTTTCTTTTTGGATGAGTATTAATACAAGATTGTGTATTGTCTCTCATATTCTGTGCTATTTGTGAATTCTAGTTACTTTTTACTTCTGGATAATTCTGCATGTTTAATTGCTTGTATTTGGTAATCATATTGTGCTCTTTCCAAGGAGTAAGATCTTAACAAGCTCAGAATAGGTGTGTTGTTCTAGATTCCCCAACAACTAGTATCAGAGCTTTTGGTTGGGATACTAACAAGTTGTATCAGATCTGGTTAGTGTGTGTTGATTATAGGTTACTCACATGGGTTTCTGTTTGAGTGGGAGTAGAGCAATGGCAAAAGAAAGTAAGCTATGAATGGAGAAGTTTAATGGTAACAACTATCAATTATGGAGGATGCAGATTGAAGATTATCTGTATCAAAAAGATTTGTACTTACTGTTGGGTGGGGTTGATTGCAAGCCCCAGAATATGAAAGATGAAGAATGGGAGGTTCTTGATCGGAAGGCTCTGGGATCTATAAGGTTGAGTCTTGCATCGTCTGTGATTTCCAACTTATCACGCACTAAGACAATGGTAGAGTTGATGGAATCTTTGGCAAATCAATATGAAAAACCCTCAACTTCGAATAAGGTATTTCTTATGAAACAATTATTTAATTTGCAAATGTTGGAAGGTGGATCTGTACATAGTCATCTTAGTGATTTCCATGATTTGGTAAACCAGTTAAATTCAGTCAATATTGTTTTTGATGATGAAATTAAGGCTCTCTTAATCTTATGCTCATTACCTAAAAGTTGGGAGAGTTTGGTAATGGCAGTTAGCAATACTGTGTCTGCTTAAAAAATCTTAAAAGTGGATGATGTTGTGAGTGTAATCTTGAATGAAGAGATTCGCAGGAAAAGCACAGGTGAATCATCAGGGAATGCTTTGAGTGTGGAAAGTAGGGGAAGGCAAAGAGAGAAGATAGAGCATGGGAGATCAAGGTCCAAGATAGGTAGGAGATCCAAGTCCAGGTATGGCAAAATAACCTACTGGAAATTTGGAAAGCAAGGGCACTTAAAGAGAGATTGTTGGTTTGGTGAAGATCAGCATGAAGGACATGAAGAAGAAGCAGATGTTGTAGATTTTGTTACACAAGATGCTCTAGTATGTTCTTTGGATAAAGTAGAATCTTGGGTTTTAGATTCTAGTGCCTCTTTTCATGCATCCCCAAATAGAGAATTTTTTCATGAGTATGTCCAGGGTGACTTTGGAGAAATTTGTTTAGGGGATGGTAAGCCTTGTCAAATGGTTGGCGAAGGGAAAGTGAAGCTGAAATTGTAGATAGGTAACACATGGGTGTTGAAGGAGGTCATGCATGTCCCAGTTCTAGAGCAGAATTTGATTTCTATAAGAAGTTTGGGTGATGAGGGTTGCACAGTAACTCTTACAGCAGACTCTTGGAAGGTTACCAAGGGTGCACTTGTAGCAAGAGGTAAGAAAGTAGGTATTCTTTATCTATCTACTTGTATTACTAATTCTCTTTTTGGGTTATCTACTTCAGCTGTAGACTCGAAGATGTGGCTTAATAGGCTTGATCACATGAATAAGAAGGAGATGCATGTTCTTGAGTCAAAGGGTATGCTTTTGGATTTGAAAAGCATGGATCGAGATTTATGTATGCAGAAGAAGAAGGTAACGTTTCTTAAGGAATCCGATGTTAGTGACAAGAATAGGAAAGCCTTACTTTTCAAGGAGAAGGTGATGGATAGAGATCAAAAAAAGGCACTGAAGAATTTTGAGCAGAGCAAGGGTGATTTGGACAAGGTTTTGATCCAAAAGGAGCTCGCGGGTAGAAGTCATCACTCACAAGTAAAACATAGAGACCGACATCGGTTAGAAAATTGGTGTCGATGTCCAGATAGGGACCGATGTCAGCTATGTGAAGCCTGACATTGGTGACTCGAGATAGGTAAAAACCAGCGTCGGTCAGGGGGAACCAACGTCGGTGATGAGGTAGTCACATGGAACTGATGTCCATCAGGTGTAGACTGAGATGTGATCAGCATCGGTCACTGAGATGGATTTTGGGTGGACAACAAGCTGTCAAGGAGTCTCAAGTGCCCATATGGAGGACTTAAAGGGTATGTAAGCCTCAAATTCATCATTTCCCTTCTTTACACTATTTGTTGCTCACTGATGGTAAAGAACCAAGGAGTTATTAAAGAAGCAGAGTAGGTAGATCCAAGAAATAGTGGGAGCTTGGCATGGATGAAGGATGTGATTCCTTGGAGAAGAACCAAACAAGAGTTTTTGGTGGAGTTGCCAGCTAGAAGAAAGCACTGAGAGACAAATAGATGTTCAGGATGAAGAAGAGTGGGAATGGATACGTGAGACAGAAGGACAGGGTATATGGTCTTGAGTAAGCTACAGTGTAATGGAGGTTTGACCATTGTGTTTCTCTTTACCAGGTTGGATAATATTAGCTACATTATCCTATTACTATATGATGTGCTTGTTGCAGGGTTACATATACAGGGAGTTGTTGAACTAAAGGTAAAGCTAGTTCAGAGGTGTGTCATGAGGAATTTGGGATCAGTAAGATTCTTTGGCATGAGTGTGTTTTAGGGACATGGAAGGTCACAGGTTGACTTTGTTTCAAGATGATTGTGTGAGACCGGTTAGCACACTGATGGTTGGACAGTTCTATAAATAGTGTCTTGATTCACATAATGAGGTTAAGTGCATGCTATGTACTAGACTTGAGTTTTCCCAAGTAGTGGGAGTTGTCACAAGTTTGGAGCCAATCTGGGAAAGAAGCACTAGAGGGCAGTTTAGTGGATTATGAGAGGGACCAGTAGCAGGTCAACATGCTATGCAGGGTCAAGTTATTTTCTACATGGTTTGTAGATGCGGATGTGGCAGGTGATTTGGGTGACAGGAGGTGCACCACAGGATTTGTGGTGGTTGGTCTTTAAGAGTGATTTTGAAGAGGGATACAAAGCTAAGAGAACAAACTAGATGATGTACAAGTACAAGTACAGTTGCAGCTATTTATCTCCAAGTGGGAGATTGTTAGGTTGTGGAGATAAAAGCTTCAACTATTGCAGACATGGAGGAGGTTGCTGAGTTCTAGGGAGACTGGCATTGGTAGAGTATAGTGTAGAAGGCAACCGACATCAACAGGTGTGAATTGAAGACAACCGGCATTGGCAGGAGGTTGGCCAACATCGGTCACCTCCAAGCAGACAGGGACTGACATCAGTCACTTGTGGCAATTTTAGAACTGTTCATTGCATAGACAGTTAGTTTGTTGAACCAATTGTTTGCATGTTAAGGGCTAATTATAGTCTCGAGCTGCGTGTCTATCATTTGTAAATTATGAGTCTAAGTTATTGTTTTAGTTTGGGATCTATTTATAGACCCATTGGCATGTATTGTAATTAAGGCAAGAAAAGGATTTCTTCCAGTTGTAGGATCTTGGTCAGTAGGTGTGCAAGGCCACGTTTGAAGATCTACATGTGTAAGTAAGGTCTGTTGAGTTGTAGGTTGTTGCAATCTTATGGGAGATCTACTTGAAGTACTTTAAGTACTTGTGTACTGGTAGGGTTATTACTGACTAGTTGGAGGTGAACACCAATTCTGTGTGTGAGTTGTGTGTTGGGACCATTTTTGGTAGGAGAGTGAACTCTTGAAGAAAATTACTAAACACTTGAGGTGTGGTAAGCTTCTGAGAGGTGTGGAGAAGAGGTGGCATCTTTTTTATTGTATTTTCTTTCTGGATGAGTATTAATACAAGATTGTGTATTGTCTCTCATATTCTGTGCTATTTGTGAATTCTAGTTACTTGTTACTTCTAAATAATTTTGCATGTGTAATTGCTTGTATTTGGTAATCATATTGTGCTCTTTTTGAGGAGCAAGATCCTAACAAGTGGGATCAAAATAGGTGTGTTGTTCTGGATTCCCCAACATCATAAAGCCTTTATCTCTAGCTTGAAAATTTCAGATTTGTTCCAAGTTTTTGGAAGCTACTCATGTTTACTACTCTTCATTTTGGTCCCCTTATAATTTCAATTACAATAAATTAGAAAAAAACCTAAGAGATTCTCTATCAACTAATTATGAAAGTCACAAGGGATTTTATAAAGCTGCATAGAACACATATTGTTTGCCCAAGGAAGGTGGTGGTCTGGGTCTTTTGGACATTAAAATTCAAGGCCTTGATCTCAGTGTTAAATGGATAGTTAGAGGTCTTATTGGTAATTAATCCTGGAATATTGTTCTTCTCCATTGAATTTATCAGGGGCTTCTATGTGGTAGAAAAGCTTGGCAAGGCCTGGGAATTTAATTGCTTTTTGTTACCCTAGTGCCAGTTAATATCAAGCATACTTTTGTTGTGTAAAGCCTATGGAAAGCATGGGAGAAGATTAAACCCCATCTAACTTGGATTGGTGAGAGTTTTATAAATAGCCTCTCCATTAACACCCACTCTCTCTAGTGATCACCTTGCTTAAATTTTCACAATGTTCCCTTTGCCTTGGTTTCTTGGGTTAAAGGATTAAATACTATTCAGGAAAGGTGTGAAGAATATAGGTGATGTTTTTTGCAAGGTTAATTAGTCTTGGCTCACATTGAAATAAATTCACAACAAATTTCATTTAAATAATTTAGATGTAGAGACTATAGTAGAAATTCAAGGTTTCATACTTGATGAACATTTTTATAAAATAAGGGTCAACTCCCTTAGTCCTTGGTGGAAGGATTGGCATTAGCCTACAGCCACCCCTTTCACTCAATATTCTCCTCAGTTGAGTTATAATTTTCTATCTCCTTAGCACATTCTAGATGAAATTCTCAACCTAATATGTAACATCCATTCCAATCATGGGGTTTGGGATAAGCATTTTAGCACTATGTGGTCTATTTTTATTGAGCACCAAAAGCTCATTTTTTATGGTGTCTACTTTATCAGGGTTTGCCTATGGGTGACTAACTCATGTATTTAGAGGTCTCAAAACACATCTTCCTAGGTTGTCAACAACCTAAGACTTTGAATCACAATTTTAATTTTTTTCTCTCATGCACAATCTACATGGTGTTGGATTCATTCCCTCTTCTAGACTTTCTCACCTAAATTATTTACATGTAAAATGGCTCTTTTGGGGGACTCGACTTTACTTCTTGTAAAATACAATATATTTTGATAGATCTTTTGAGCTAATATTTTATTTCAAATATGAAAATCTATAAATTATGCTTGTTTTAATCATGAAGAGAAAGAATGTAGTTTTTATATTACTAAAAAAATTATTGTTATGTCTAATGTTACTCTTCAGATTCAAAGCTAGAGTAATAAAGTTTTCTTGGACTTAACCATTTCTAATATTTGCTTGACCATTAGGTAAATACCCTATGCATGGATATTTATGAACCTCTCAAGCCACTACATTATCTTATACCTCCCCAAGGGTGAGGACATGGTCCATATTGAAAATTTTACAAAATCAAACGCATGAGTCATTTTCCTTGTCAGTCACCACCTTGATGGTCTTCCCCATGATGTGGTGGTCTGAGTATCTCTTCTAGATCTAGAGGTGATGGCAAGGGCTAGGGACTTCCTAACCTAAATCATGATGGTGATAATATGGGTTGGGGTCCTTTCCCCAACATAAATTGTTGTGATTGGCTCTAGCAATCTCTCCTAAAAGACACCATTATGATGAATTAGAAGCTCAACAAATTGATAGCTGGGAGCCCTTACCTATGGATGAGGATCCTCTTACTCTAGGAGGATGGGGTGATAAGCCTCATGACCCATTGTATCGATTGCCTCCCACAATGTCCATATTTTTTATGACTACTTAATTATCCTCTTTATTGCTTTATGTTCCTTGTTCTTTGTGCTTAGCTATTGAACTATTTATGAGATGTTTTTTTTTTTGTGTGGTCATTTATTGACCACCTTTTAGACATTTTTTAAGGTGTTTTTTCCCTTGGTGTGACTATGATTATGGGGTGTGAATTTTTCACCTATTTTTTTGTATGATTAGCATTGTACCATAATCTTGTTTTATTAATATATAGGCACGCTCTTCAAAAAAAAGTATAACTTATATATTAAGTTCAAAGGTGATTAACATGAAAGAATACACTTTTACAACAACCATATCTAATTGTGTGATAAATAAATTATTATTCTTAGAAAGATAATTAAATGTATGCTTGCACATATAGTTATATAAATACAAATCTAACAATATGAAATAACATTAACAATCAAAACAAATGTTTATTACAAATATATTTCTCAAATGGAACCTTAGATAATAATGGTTAAGCATAATAGGTTTTAAAATATTTAGATGTCTTCTTTTTTCCTTTGCTAAGAAAATGATTAACCTTTTCCTTACTACAATCCAACCCCTTCCCCTTAAAATATTGATAATTATATATACATGAAAACTAAGTCATTCTAACCTCTAACCTACTCTTGATGCACCGATATGCCAACCCATATGTTGTTACATCTAAACTTCATGAATCATGGTATGAGACAAAAATAGATTAACCATGTAAAAAATATAAATAACTATAGAACATAAAGGAAACTATGGTTCTATCTACTTGGTAGATAAATTTAACCAAGTAGTTTAGTACTCATATTCACCCGCTAACATTGACATTGCGTACCCACTAACCCATTTTCCCCCAAGGTCACTATGAAGATGGAGAAATAGGGGTTTTACATTTAAAAAGGAATGATAGTCCATGACCCATGTCTAAATACACCAAACTAAAATTGAAGTAAAATCCATAAGCATCTAAGTGGATGAATCCTTTTCTAGTAGATATTTCATATATGGCACTTGTGTTGAACCCAAATAGTAGCATTGATGTCACTATCCCAAACTAAAATTAGTGTCTATAATTTTATAAGTGTCACATATTAAATATTATGATTATTCTATAATATCTTTCCATCTTGATTTTTTCCTATTCTAGATTTAAAACTACATTAGAATTAGAAAAAGCTAAGTAAATTGCTTCTTTATACCACCATATTTAAACCATACTCAGCATAGTAAATTTAGTGTATGATTATATCTTATTTTAACATGTAATTGGCCTAATATAAATCTTATTATCACTCTTGTTCCATTTCATTTCTATATACCCCTTTAATCAAATCTAGGGTTAATAATAAGATAACCTAGATTACATTTTAGTGATAAACAATCACCCTACATATTAATGACTTAGACATGATATGGTTACCATTGATCTTAAATGATCACATAAACTTATAAGCATATACATTTATTTATCCTCATCCCTCTCCATCTACCATATAATTTTTTGAGTTGTGACATTGAAATTCATGTATATAATGGGGGCACATTACTTGGCATCACTTGATCCACATTTCCATTAGGTGCACATCGTGCATTAACATGTGTTTTGTATTTTTGGTATCCCTCCCATTTTTATATTCTTAGGTCCTTGCTAATATGTCTTCATTTATTCTATATATGTGTTCCTATATTTTTAAAATTAAAAAAAATTAAAAAAAATAAAGACCCAAGCATGACATGTTTGCTAGTTTCCATTATTCATTTATGTTATTTATCACATGTTTGGTAGATTGCATGTATTTTTCCATATGCACATGCATTTCAAAATATAAATGATTTTTATTTAGGATATACATGTTACATATTATACATGGATACACATATACAAGGCATTCTTATTTCTAGGGGCGATGCCAATGTTAGGGACATGTGATTCCATAAGTTACATTGTTACAGGTTATATTTTTCTATGATATTTCCATTTATCATGATTGAGATACATGTATTTCCTACATGTCTTTTTATTTCTTATGTTTCTTTGCATTGTTATATTTAATGGAATTCTACTTTGTTATGTTATGACATTAACATAATTTGATTATGTAGATTAGTATACGTTGGGAGTAGAACATGGCTACCAAAATCACAGA
This sequence comes from Torreya grandis, assembly GCA_037957365.1. Classification (NCBI taxonomy): domain Eukaryota; kingdom Viridiplantae; phylum Streptophyta; class Pinopsida; order Cupressales; family Taxaceae; genus Torreya; species Torreya grandis. The sequence continues at coordinate 4,721,143 of JARHVA010000163.1, forward strand.
GTGTAATTTATGGATGCATGTGAAACTTACACTATTTTTTATTTTTCATATATTTTTATATGTACTCAGCTTTTTTGAGCATATAAATAAACTTCATAATACAAATATTCTTTCCTTTGGGCATAGCAAATGGCTAAAATATGAAGTGACACCACTTTATAAAACTCTATATATAGTGGTCAATTATATTTGGATATGGTTCTAATGTGATATATATTAATGTTTTCACTTGGATTTACACCCATTGAGGAGATGTCTCAGCTCTCCTCAACCAAGTGGCACAATGAAAACATCTCACAAGTTGTGGGTAACCAATAGGTGAGATGAATCTCTAGAAGGGCTAGTTCCCTTGATGCACTCTTTGAAGTACTTTTCTACTATAAATTTTTCATGAAAATGGTTAAGAATAAAACCTAAAAAATCTAAAAGGTGATGCACTAATAATTATTTTCCTCCTATTGACTGAACTTATACTACTTAGAGCAAATCAAAGCTTCTTTCACACATAACTCATAACTCAAGATAGATTGTTAAATCAATGTTTCATATGATAGCTTTAAGAGGTATATTGATGTCTAAGAGGGATTAAAAAATATAATTTGGAGATTATAATCATAAAACACTTATAAAACTCTCATACACTCAAAAGGAACACTAACAAAGACTTTCAATAATTACTCTTTTGCATACTTGGTAGACAACCAAAGACAACATGCTAGAAAAGACAATTTTTTAGGAGACAAGATCAACAAGATTTGTAACTAGACTCAATTATGTAGCATGTAATTAGGAAAATTAACTTTTTTATTACTTCAAGAGACATTCAAAAAAAAAATCTAGGGTTTCACCATTAACCAATGGAGGCTACTCAAAAGAACCCAAAAAGTCACTACTTATAGCATTTGGGAGAGGAGTGAGAAAAGGGAAGTCAAAAGATCACTTAGACACTTGTCATGTTGATATAAGGGGTTAAATGTGAATGATAATAGGATTTTAAATTGACTATGCAATGTTATAAATTACAAGTGTCAATCCAAGGCATGAAACTCTTAGAATGTGGCATGAAATTCCTTGTGTTGGCTCAAAAAACTACCATCATCATCTAGCTCTATTGGAACATCCCAAAACTAAATATGGATATCTATAATTATTTTAATAATATGGAGGGTTTTAAAAAATTCTTATCCATGCATTGGTTGCATTCTTAATCACCTAGATCCCTTTAAAAGTGAGCCATCACTACCTACAATCAAAGAAACTCCTTCTTTCACACACCTTGCACACTTGGATACCAAAATTGATTTATTTTCATATATAAAAGGGGGTTAATTACATTTTTAAATTCCATCCATGGCCTTAGAGGCATCGGGCACACCCTAGAATCAGCTTACTTAAAGTTTTCCACTCTTCTCCCTATCATGTTCACTATGCCAGTTTGACTGGCTGAGATGGAGTTGTTGGTAGGAACACTTAAGATATTTTATGGAGAATAAAATTAATATATTTACTTATAATTATTCTATATCTTCCTCAAAAAAATTATTTCATTCCTTTAAATTCCATAGAACCTACATAATGCACAAAATAGTTAAAGAAAGTAGATTTGTACCCTATCTATACATATAAGCAACAATTCAATTAGATGGGAAGGATATATATAGAGTAAAATACATAATAAAATTAATTTACATGCCATTTTATCCCATATAGATATCTTTCCCTCTTCATTTTATCAGTTGGGTCCTTATCTAAGGGTTAACAAGGGTTTTAAGTCTTCTAGGCTCTTAAGCTTTGTTCATAAATATCTAACATTAGAACTACCAATAAATTCAAAAAATTAAATTTTAAATACCTATATAAACCTCCCAAAAATCCTTATACTTCCATTCACAACCTCAAAGAATATACAAGCACTCAAATTTAGCCTATCAAGCTTTGACCTTCATTTCCTATAGGCTTGAATTGGCTCTAAGCCCCAAAAATGACCATTTATGATTTATCTAAAACAAATTAGGATTTAAAACCTATTTAATAACCTAAAAAACATGATCCAATATGATATAATTCCCACATAAGGCTCTAAGTGACATTAAACCCTCATTTGGATATTAGGCTTAAACCCTGCCTAACATGCCTGAATGCAACTTTGGGATTCTAGACCATTTAGCTGAGATTATATCCTCTTTTATTAATTACTTATGTTTTCCTAGGTATGATCCATATTTAAAAACATTTTCATAATGTTTCATTACCTTTGGACCCACTTTTTTACTTTCCTTCCCCAAAAATGCAGGCCTTGTTCACAAGGGAGTGCCCTCTATTTGAGACAAAATAGAGGGCACTTCCCCTATTTTATTATTAAAAAAAAGTGGTGGAGGATAAACCCCAAGTTTTTATGACCATATCCACAAAAATTCATCCCTTGGTCATACCATTTGACCTTTAAACTCTCCCAAAAACCAAAATAGATCTTTATTAAGGTAGACTATGCAAGGTGTAAGATGTAGACTATGTATGTTGCTTCATAGAGTCTATTTTATGAATGATTACCATTGGTGAGAGTATTTTGGAGTTTAAAAATCATGTATAATATTGTATAATATTTTTCATCACTCTAACATACTACATACCCCTCATACTCCATGTTTGGTCAAATTGAGTTCCATCTCTTGGTTGTGTTTTGTGTTATGGAGATGTACCTATAGGTAATCATGCTTGCTTGAAAATTAATAATAATGTATACCAACCTTATTATTTTCATTTATGATAATTTATACTTTTATAAACAAAATTTATCTCACCCTTATGCATTGGTAATACTCAAACTCCACTTCTCAGCCCATTGTCTGTCATGGTCAAACATAATCAACTATGTTGGGAAGGGTAAAAGCCTATAGATGAAAAATCCTCTATTGAAAGGTTATACATAAATATTAAATCTCATGAACCATTTTAAATTATATTTTTTATTCCAACCTTTGTGATTCCATATTTAAACCTTTACTATAGATGATGCCCTCCTACAATCAGCTGTAGGTGTGCATTTCGCATGATAGGACACTTATAGGTGTATATGAGACTTGAAACACTACATATCAACATTATTATGATGATTCTCATGCTCATTGGTACACTATTAAATAAATAAGTCCATTAAAAACATGATATTATGCCTTGTTTTCTCTTTAGGATATCAATGGTCACTCAAAGCTCAAATCTTGTAAATGTCAATGGAGAAACTTAGTGCTTAAATGGGCAACTTTGAGGGCCCCAATAATCACCTTTCACCAATTCTCTTGGCTTCATCTTTGGCATAAATATTATCATTAATAGAGGATATAAAATATGGTAATCTATATGTAACATAACTCTTTTTAACCTTGATATAGGACATCTATAAAATGACTTGGAACTTTATTTTCACTTTTTAGGGAAAATGTCCCTGAACTTAGTCATCTTATGTTTGAAGGTGATCCATACTTCCATTTTCCCATTTGACACTTAAACAAGGTATTTTATCATCAAATCCACATATAAATATTTTAAGTAAGGTTTTTCCACTTATTTCAATGATTTAAATGACTCTTTGGCTTTCTTTGGTACCACTTATAGGTGGGCATCTGCATCTGCATCTGTATAGACAGTGAGCAAATTTGGGTAGTATGCAAGGTATATGTGTTCATGATCAATTTCATGCCCCAAAAAAAAATTCTAATGTATTATTATCACTCTAAATATGTAAAAATTTATCAAAACTCCCATCTCATCATGATGTCATCAAGGATAGACTCCTATAGGTGCATCTAAGTTATATGTAGGTAGTAGACAGAATTGGAGTAATGTGTATTAATTAATGGTCTCATAAACAAAATTATCTCATTAAAACTTCCTCAAATATATTATTGTCACTAAGTGTATATTGATAAAAGCTTCAAAACATCTATTCTAATGTGAAAACCTCTTGCAAACACTTGTTATAGAGCAAGTAGTGGTAGCTAGTGGTTGGTTTATATGGTGCATGAACTTGAAACCAACCTTTTTCCTATTTAAACATTTAAATAGACTCTATTAATATCTTGATGATTTGATTAAGTTTTTATATGTTCATTATAACTCCATGGACATTCTAGATAATCTCTATACATGTGACTGCAAGTGAGAGTGAGTGAAGAGTTGATTGTGAGTATAGCAAGACTAAAACTTGACCAAAGCATGGTGTGATGAGATAAAACATAGAGGGAGGTGATAAGTATTTAAATGATACATGGGAAAAATAATATCCCATTCACATGATACCCTTGCATAAAACCAAGCCTTCTCAAACTAGGGAAACTTGATTGAGACTTTAAATGTTTGCACCTTCTTGTAACATGAGATGATTTGCCTATAAAAACATCATGAAACATGAAACCAAGAATGGATATCATTTTATGAGGAATAAAAAATAATATGGAGTCAACATAACCAATTGTATTGTATGGACCTATCCAGATTAGATCAAAACCTATAGGGTGTAGGAAATAATGAGCAAAAAAACATAGTCAACTTATTAGAGATTATTCATAAATCATAGCTGACCAATTTTCAAAAAATTGTTATGGAAATTAATATCTCTTATTTTAATTTCACCTCCAAAAGGAATTTAGTTTGAAACCTCCTCAACTGGTTGTACCAAGCATAAACCTTCTGACCACTTCTGTGTGTCTAAAAGGGTGAAGAAGGAGTAGAATGGTTTTGGACCTTTTTTATCAATTAAAAATCATGTCAATAATTTATATGAGTCTAATTAAGATGAATAGACATTCCATGACCTTCTCCCATGTGTCACCTTCCCTCATGGGCCATATAAGTGCCAAACTTCTCCTTTTTTAGTTAATTTCTTAATCTTTAGTTAGATAACCTACAATATTCAAGTGTGACTAACATTATCGATAGGTAATATAAATTATTTGATATTTTTAATGAATTAGGACACTTAGACACCTTGAAAACCATGCCACTTGCATTTATGACCCCTAAATGGATGCTAAGTGACTCAAAATGACATATAAACTAATTAGACCATGACTAAGGCTAAAAAGGCATAAAATAACATCAAATGGACTATAACGTACCCTATTAAAAAATATTATACCCATAAAACATCTAAAAATCAATTTTTTACCTATAAGGGTCCCAATTTGACTTGCAGGGTCAAATTTGGTCAACAAATTGGTGACTCATAGGGGTAGTATGCCTACTATACTAAAGAGCAATAACCTTATGTATCCAAGGGATAAGGGAGTCAATGAGTTCTTGAATACAAATAGAAATTAATTGCCTAAAACACACAAAAGACAACCATACCACACCAAGGAAATGCAAAACAAAGCAAGACACCAACAAGACTCACACATGTGTATAAGCACTTAGGGAAAACAAGAAAAATAGTAGCTATGTAAAAAGAGAGAGGATAAATTTATTATAAATGTTTAAGATATATCCCATTTACTATGATATGAATCTTCTCTCCATCCAACCTTGAGAGTTGGAAAGCATTGTGTTGCTTGCATTGAGTGATGACATAAGGGCCACTCCATAAAGCATCAAAATTTGTGTGTTTTCTAGGCTTAGCCCTATCCTCATCCCACTTTATAATAATGTCTCATTCTTCAAAGGTTCTTGGCATAAATTTCTTATCAAAATATCTCTTTTTTTATCTTGATGAGCTCGCATAGTTTGCATAGCTTGATCCCTTATTTATTCAAGATCCATCAACTCACATAATCTAACCTCCATGCTTTCATTTTCCATCAAATCTAGCTGGTAAGTGAGATCCAAAGCTAGTAACTCAAGTGAAATAGGCAATCTATCCTCTCTTATATAAACAAGTGTATATAGTGAGTTTCCAATGGCTCTCTTGGGGGTGATTCTATCATCCCAAAGAGTTGTCTTCAATTTGGAATGCCAAGTTATTTTGTTTTACTCCATTATCCTCTTGAAAATCCTAAATAGATTCTTATTAGTGGACTTATCTAGTCCATTCCCTTGTGGATAATAGTTGGAGGAAGTAATAATATAAATACCATGTTTTAAACCCCACTCACTTGTATTCATTCCAAGAAAAACCAAAGCATTATTTGAAATTATTGTTGAAGGAGACCCAAATCTTGTCACTATGCCTTTATAGAAATCCAAAACTAAACTTTAATCTGCTTTCTTGAGAGCTATAGCCTCCACCCATCTTCTAAAGTAATCTGTAGCAATTAACACCCACTCATGACCAACACTAGAAGGTGGGTTGATTAAGCCTATGAAATCTAGACACCATTGCATGAAAGGTTGGTTTACTTGTATTGGAAAAAGAAGTAAGGCTATAATCTTTTGTTTTCAATCAAAGATAGCACATTTTTGACATTTCCTTACCCAAACATGATTATATTTAATTGAACTAGGCCAAAAATATCTAGCTCTCATAATCTTGGTAGCTGTGATCCTTGGAGTAAAGTGACACCTGTTGGTCCATCATGAAACTCAAACAATATCTTCTCAACTTGATCTGATTCAACACATCTCAATATTACACCTGATAAATCTTTCCTAAACAATACTCCATCAATAAGTACATAAGGGATAAATTTTAATATGAAGTACCTTATTTTAGCTCTATTTAGGCCTTGTGGACATTCACCGATTTGAAGAAAATGGATCATTTCTTGTGTACAACTCCTCATTGGTGAGGATGAAACTATCATAGGATCATCTTGAATGGTTATAAAAACTTCTTTTTGTTCCTTAAAATCTGAATTAAGGTGCCCACATAATCCTTTCCTTTTCACTAGTTTGGTTGTCTTCATTTATACATCATACTACATCACCTTTGTAATCCAACCAACCCTTTTTTCATTCAAATGTCTACTTGAAAGGAATTCTTCAACATTAGGATTAGGTACCAATATATCAATCTTGTTTTTAGATAACATATGCCTAAACTTCTTTAGACTTTTAATAGTTGAAAGTACTTGCTTCTCTACATAAGTGTACCGTACCTCATAGCCTTCCAATCCTTGGCTAAAAAAAGTAATAGGCTACTCCAAGTTTTCTTCATTTGATTGAGTGATCATGGTAGAGATGAATTCTTCATTTTTTAAGGTATAAAATTTTAAATATTTTTATAAATCATAACTTTTAAGAGTTAGAGCTTGAGTAATAGCTTGCTTGATATCTTCAAAACTCTCCTTCCTTCTCTTTGTCCAAGTAAACACTTCATATTTATTTAGTATAGAGGTTAGAGGCTTAAATAAATTATCAAAATAAAGAATAAACCTCCTTATTAAATTTATTTTTCCAAAGAAAATTTACAAACCTTTCTTTTGTTTGGGTAAATCCAATGCCAAGATTGCACTCATCCTTTCAGGATCTATGGATAGACCTTTATTTGAAACAATGTGTCCCAAAAGTTTGCCTTCATGGACAAAAAACACACACTTATTTGGATTAAGATAGAATCCAAACTCAATACATTTCTCAAAAATATTTCTAAGATGATTAAAATGATCATTTACATTCTTGGAGAAGACTGTGATATCATCAAGATACACCAGCACTATATCATTTATTAGACCTTGAAAATCCATATCCATTACACATTGAAATGTTTCCCCAACATTATACAAATGAAAATTAATCTTCCTATAATTATATTTCCCCCATTTAGGTTTAAATTTTGTCTTGTATTGATATCCTTCCTTTACCAAAATTTGATTATACCCTGAATATCCCTCAAGGTGTGAGAACCTTTCACTACTTGCCACAACTTGCAAAATTTGCTCCATATAAGGAAGAGGATAATGGTCCTTCAAGGAAAATCTATTAAAATATCTAAATTCAACACATAACCTAATCTCCCCATTCGTCTTCCTTACCAAGACTAATTTTTCCAACTAAAATGAATTCTTAATAAGAAAAATGATCTTAGACTCAATCAACTTTGTAAGCTCATTTCTCATGAGAGGCTCAACCTTAGGATTGAATGGCCTTTGCTTTTTCTTGATAGGATTAGAATTATCATATATATATATGGTATGTTGAGCTAATTTTGGATCAAATCATTTTAAATCACTATATTCCCATGCAAAGACATCATAAAATGACTTGTATAATTCAATGAAAGCATATCTTTCTTCTCTAGTACATACCTTCTCAAGAGAAAGAAACTTATCTTTGAAGATTTGTACTCTTTCATAGTTTTCTTACTTATTATACATTCTTAACTTTTCCTTCTTCAACTAATCATCATCAGTGAAAATACTCTCAAGTGTGACTAAGCCCTTAGGGAGATTGTTTGTCTTCAATTGTACAATCTTCCCTCCATATTAATATTGTATTTTGGACTAGTTTTTTAAAGAAAACTCAGCCTCCTCTTGTAGAAAAAGAGCAATTTTCTGGTCACTATCAAATACTTTCCAATTAGTGACATTATTAGGTATAGAGGGCCTTGCAATCACTTTGATATGAGGTTGGTTTGTTTCATCTCTTATCCCATTTGGAACATCAAACTAAGCTCTAATGGCTGCCAACCTACCAGCATGTTTATTATCTTCTCTTGATATAGATTAAATGTTAAAATCTTGGAAATATTCCATAATATCCCACACTCTATGCTTATAGGATTTAAGCAAAGAGTTCTTAGTCATATTTTAACCTTTTACTTGATTCACAATCAACTCACTATCACCATAAACTTGTAACTCTTTCACACCTCTTTTCCTAGCCCACTCAAGGCCATGAATGAGAGGCTCATATTCTAATACATTAAAATTACAACTAAAGCTAAATATGAAAGTAGATTAATACCTTTCCTTGGATGGAGATACTAACAATACTCCACCACCTAATCTAACCTTGCTTCTTGACACATCAAAATAGGGTTGCCATAGACCATCCATAGTCTCATTTAGCTTCATCAAATTTTGCATGAAAGAGCCTTTTTAATGAAGTAAATACACTCCAAGATCATCTTCTTATATGAATTTTTAAGGATCATCTTCATATTATTTAGCTCCCCATTCATCTAGATGTATATCATAAACTCCTTCAAGAGAAGAAGTTGGAGATTGATCCATGTGAAGTTCCTCCTCATCAAAAATAACATAATTGACATTTACAACCTTAGGTATGTAGGTATCTAAATTATTGTGATGAATAGGTTATGATTCAAACTTTACCTTGCTAACATACTTTATTATAAAACCATATATGACCAAGTTTCTACCAAGTATCTACCTATCTTGGTTGTAAACTCTCTTGACAAACAAAGAGAAAAGTATGGGGGTAAATATGCAACAACCACATCATGAGGGATAGAGAAATTAGGACAAACATATAAAATAAAATTCATATCCTTAACTACTCCCAAGGTCTTTGCTAGTGACCCATCCAATTGTATAACTCCTTTAGCCATTGGTTCATACTTGAGGCCTAGTTTATCTGTTATTGACTTGGGCATAACTGAAGTACTAACCCCACTATCTATGATAAAATTATGAACTAAAAAATCACCAATGATCAAGGATAGATAAAAATTAGGAGTATTATTAGTTTTCTTTACTTTTCCATCAATGGGATGAGTTTCATTCACCAAGACAACATTTTCAGTCCTTGTTGATCCAACTAGTTTACCTAGTCCAAGCAATTCTTTTTGGAGCATATCCTCTTATCCTAATATTTTCAATGAATCCCACACTAAAATATTCATGTGTAACTTATTCATTTGATCCAAAAATTGATATAAGGATTGTTCATCTTGAATTTCTCTTTGGAAGCACTAGTACCTTGTGGTGTAGCATGTGAAGATAGATGTGTAGGAGCTAGTCTTGAATTTTGAGATTTCTTATTTTACTAAAATTCAAGAGCTGGTTTAGGTCCAAATACCTAGGGGTAATGGAGGATTCAAAATGGGTCCTTAATTTATCCATTGTGTCTCTTCAACAACCCTCTTCTTAGATCTAGTGTTAGAGGATACATTAGCATTCACATTATTTGACCTTCCCAAATGATTCATGGCACAAAATTCTCCTTCCAAATGATTCATAAGAGTATAATTAGATTATTTTTGTCTATTTTCCATTATATTTTACATTGACACCTCAAAAGTGGGAACTTGAGGTACTTGACTACCTTACATTGTCATGGCTTGACTAGGCATTTCATTGGCATATGTAACTTGGCCTTGATTTTGGTCATTTGAAGGATACCATGGTTGTTCTTAAAAAAAAAAAATTGATTAGGAATAATAGATATATAATATGATGGGTCATTAGGATTCAAACTTTTGTAAGGTCTATATTGAGTTATTTGACCTTGTCCTTGAGCATTACCTTGAAAAGGAGGCCTACTTGCTTGTTTAAACTGATTATAGGGCTGATAAGGCCTATCATTTTGAGCTTATTATGTTTTGAGAGAAACCAATTCATTAGTAACACTTTTAATCAAAATATTTACTTCATTAATCTCATTGGTAGGGTCAAGGGTAGACTTCTCTTAGCTATTAGGTAAAGGAGCCAATGTAGGTAATACAATTTGACTAGGAGGCTACAAACTAGGAAACAATGGCATTGGTGGTCTAGGAGCAATATTTCCCACTTGAAAAAGATAATTATTAGAATTAATATCTATCTCATGGGTACCAAGTAGTGTATTCCCACCCATGGATTGGATCATCATGGCTACATCACTATTCAATGCTTTCAGGTAATACAAGAAGGCATAATTTGGAGTAGGTTTCACAAGGGTTGGGATCCTATCTCATGTCTTTTAAAATATAGAGTTAAAATATTTCATGAACTCATAAGGATCTCACTTGATAGTACTCAATTTCTCAGTTAGTGATAAATAATCACTATTTTCTTTAAACCTCTTAGACAATAGATTTCCTAGTTCTTCTCATGAAACAATGGAAGCATAAGGTAGAGTTCCATACCAATCTAAAGATTTTCCATTGAATGAAAATGCCAATATAATAATGGATCCATTATCTTGAGTGATATTATGGATATTTTATATGTTTTCCATGTTTCTAATATGTTTAATGGGATTAATAGGACTTTCTCCACTAAAAGATGGAACACTTTTAAGGGCTACTCTACGAATTTGGTCATATTGGGCAAGATTCAAAAGAGATGATCCAGTGAAGGATACAAAAGGTGGGTTTATAACTATATTATAATTTATATTATTAGTGTTATGGGTTGAACCAAGTAGAAATTTGGAATTTTTAAAAACTAACTCCCTTGAATAAGGATGAGTATTTACAAATATGAACCTCTTGATAGAATAACAAGGCAATTTCAGAAACTCAAAAGATATACCTTTATCAACAGACCTAGTGGTCACCTTTGGCATGGAAAATAAGTATTGATCAACAACCAAAGATTTTAAAACTTAGTAGAGTCACTAGGTACAAAATATAGATGCTCTTGTAAATATTCCAAGATCAACACCAATCTTAGACAAACTTCTAAGACTTAGAGTCCCACCGAGCGTGCCAAAAACTATTATAAATTGGATTTGAACCCCTTGAGGAGATGTCTCATCTCTCCTCATCCAATTTTCACAATGGAAACATCTCATAAGCTATGGGTAACTAATAGGTGAGATGAATCTCTAGAAGGGCTAGTTCCCTTGATGCACTCTTTGACGTACTTTTCTACTTATCAACTTTGCATGAAAATGGTTAAGAAGACAAACTAAAAAATATAAACTGTGATGCACAAACAATTATTTTCCTCTTATTGACTGAACTTATACTACTTAGATTAAATCAAATCTTCTTTCACACATAACTCACAACTCAAGATAAATTGTTACATCAATGTTTCATATGCTAGGTTCAAGAGACATATTGATGTCTAGGAGGGATAATGAATGATCATTTGGAGAATATAGTCATAAACCACTTATAAAACTCTCATACACTAATAATTAACACTAATAAATACCTAAAACAATTACTCTTATGCATACTTGGTGGATAATCAAAGATAACATGCTAGAAAAGACAATATTTTACTAGACAAGATCAACAAAATTTGCAACTAGAATCAATTATGTAACATGTAATTAGTAAAATTCACTTTTGTATTGCTTCAAGAGACATTAAAATATATAATTTTTGAGGGTTTCACCATTAACCAATGGAGGCTACTCAAAAGAGCCCAAAAGTCACTACATATAGCATTTGGGAGACGAGTGAGAAAAGGGAAGTCCAAAGGTCACTTGGACACTTTTAATATTTATATAATGGGTTATATGTTCATGATAAGAGTTTTGAAAACTATCTATTCAATTTTATAAATTAAAAGTGTTAATCCAAGTCATTAAACTCATGGAATGTGGCATGAAATTCTTTGTGTTGACTTAGAAAACTACCTTCATCATCTAGTTCTGTTGGAACATCCAAAAACTAAATAGGGATAGGTCTAATGATTTGAATAAGAGAAAGGGGTTTTATACATTCTTATACATGCATTTTTTTAATTCCTAATCACCTGCATTCCTCTAAAAGTGAGTCATCATTACTTGTAGTTAAAGAAACTCCTCCTTTCACACACCTTGCACATTTAACTTCCAAAATGGATTTAATTTATCATTAAAATAAATAAAATTGGGTTAATTACATGTTTAAATTACATTTATGGTCTTTGATGCATCATTCACACTTTAAAATCAGCTTACTTAAAGTTTTCCACTGTTCTCACTATCATGTTCACTATGTTAGTTTAACTAGCTGAGATGGAGCTACTAGAAGGAACACTTAGGATATTTTATTGATAATAAAATGACTATATTAAGTTAAAATGAGTCTCTATCTTCCTCTTAAAGTTTATTTCATTCCTTTAAAGTCCCTATAACCTTCATAATGCATAAAATAGTAAAATAAAGTAGTTTTATACCCTATTCGTATATATGGCCAATAATTCAATTAGATGGTAAGGATATATAGAGAGTACCATACATCATAAAATTACATTCCATTCCATTTTATCCTATTTTGATATCTCTTCCTCTTTATTTTCTCAATCGAGTCCTTATCCAAGGGTTAGCAAGGGTTTTAGGTCTTTTAAGATCTTAATATTTGTTCATAAAGGTATGACATTAGAAATACCAAAAATTTCCAAAAATTCAATTTTTAAGACCTAAATAAATCTCCCCAAACTCCTTACACTTCCATTCTCAACCTCAAAGAAGATACAAGCACTCAAAGTTAGCCTATCAAGCTTTGACCTTCATTTCTTGTAGGCTTGAATTAGTTCTTAGCCCCAAAAAGGATATTTTATAAGTTATATGAAAAAATTAGGATTTAAAACCTATATAGTTACCTCAAAAACATTCTAAAATATTATATAATTCCCACCTAAGGCTATAAATGACATTGACCCCTCATTTGGATATTAGGCTTAAACCCTGCCTAATAGGTCTGACTACAAATTTGGGATTCTAGACCATTTAGTTGAGATTATCTCCTCTTTACTTGATTCCTCATGTTTTCATAGGTATGATCCAAATTTAAACACATTTTCATAAGGTTTAATTGACTTTTTATCCACTTTTTTCTCTTTCTTTCCCCAAAAATGTAGGTCTTGTTCACAAGGGAGTGACCTTTGTCTGAGATAAAATAGAGAGAACTTCACCTATTTTCCCCAAAAAAATAAGTAGTGGAGGAGATCTAAAAAAAATTAAGGACACTCTACACCAAAATTCATCCCTTTTTCATACCATTTGACCTTCTAAATCTCTTAAAAACCAAAATAGATCTTTATTAAGGCAAATTGTGTAGGGTGTAAGATATAGACTATGTATGTTGCTTCATAGAGTCTCTTTTCTACATGATTACCATTGTTGAGAAAATTTTGGGAGTTTAAAAATCATGGAAAATATTATCTAATATTTTTAATCACTCTAACCTATTACATATCCCTCATCCTCCATGCTTGGTCAAACTGAGTTCCATCTCTTGGCTATGTTTTCTGTTATGGAGTGGTACATGTAGGTAATCATGCTTGCTTGAACCTTAAGCATAGTATATATAGTCATTATTATGGTACTTTAGGATCATTTATACTTGTATATGCCTCATTTTTATCACCCTTATGCATTGGTAACACTTAAACCTCACTCCTCAGCTCACTATCTATCATGGTCAAACACAGTCAACTATGTGGGCAAGGGTAAAAGCTTGTAGATGAAAAATCCTCTTCTGAAAGGTTATACATACCTATTAAATATCATGAACCATTTTAAATCATATATTTTTTTATAACCTTAGTTATTTAATATTTAAATTGTTTCTATAGATGATGCCCTCCTACAGTCAGCTATAGGTGTGCATTTTACATGATAGGACACATGTAGGTGTATATGAGACTTGAAACACTACATATCAACATTATTATGATGATACTCATGTTCATTATTACACCCATAAATAAATAAGTCCATTAAAAACATGATATTATGCCTTTTTTTCTCTTTAGGATATCAATGGTCACTCAAAGCGCAAATTCTATAGATGTCAATGGAGAAACTCAATTCTTAAATGGGCAACTTTGAGGCCCCCAACAATCACCTTTCACTAATTCTCTTGGATTAATATTTGGCATAGATCTTCTCCTTCATAAATGCTACAATATATGGTCATATATATGTATTATAACTCTTTGTAACCATGTTATAGGACATCCATAAAATGGCTTGGAACTCTATTTTCACTTTTTATGGAAAATGTCCCTGAACTCAATCATCTTATGTTTAAAGGTGATCCATACTTTCATTTGCACATTTGACACTTCAATAAGGTATGTTATGATAAAATACACCTACCAATATTACAAGTAAGGTTTTTCCACTTATTTCAATGCTTTAAATGATTCTTTGGCTTTGTGTGGTACCTCCTATAGGTGGGCATTTGCATCTATACAAGCAATAAGCAAATTTGGGCAATATGCAAGGTATATGTGTTAATAATCAATTACATGCACCCAAAAATATTTACAATGTACTCTTATCACTATAAAATATGGAAACACCTATCAAAACTCCCATCTCATCATGACACCATCAAGGAGAGACTCTTATAGGTGCATCTGAGTTGTATGTAGGCAGTGGACATAATTGGTGCAAAGTGTATTAATGAATGGTCTCATAAATGAATTAGATCATTACCACTTCCTAAAATATATGATTTTCACTAAGGAGATATTAATATAAGATTCAAAATATATGTTCCAACATGGAATCCTCTTGTAAACACTTATTATAAAGCAAGCAGGAGTAACTAGTGGCTGGTTTGTGTGGTACATGAACTTAAAACCAACCTTGCATCCTATTTAAACATTAAAATAGACTATCTTCAGCTCTTGATGATTTTAATAAGTTGATATATCTTCATTACAACTCCATGGACATGCTAGACAAGCTCTATACATGTGACTGCAAGTGAGAGTGAGTGAAGAGTTGATTGTGAGTATAGTAAGATTAAAACTTGACCAAATCATGGTGTGATAAGATAAAACATGGAGTGAGGTGAAAATCATGGAAAATATACATGGTAAACATCATATCCCATTCACATGAGACCCTTGCATAGAAGCAAGCCTTCTCAAACTAGGAAAACTTGACTGAGACTTCAAATGGTTACACCTTATTACAACATGAGATGATCTGCCTATTAAAACATCATGAAACATGAAACCAAGCATGGATATAATTTGAGGATGAATAAAACATAATTTTGATTCAACATCACCAACTAGATTCTACTGACCTATCCAAATTAGAGAAAAACTGATAAGGAGCATGAAATAATGAGTAGAAAAAACATAGTCAACTTGTTAGAGATTATTCATAAAGCATAAGTAAAAAATATTTGAACACTTGTTATGAAAATTAATTTATCTGAGTGTAATTTCACCTCCCAAAGGTGTTTTTTTGGAAACTTCATCAATTATCTATACCAAGTATAAACCTGCTAACCACGTTTATGTCTAGAAGGGCAAAAAAGGAGAAAATGGTTTTAGACCTTTCTCAGCACTTCCAAAGCATGTCAAACACTGAGATGAGTCTAAGAAAGATGAAGAGATGTTTCATGACATTCTCCCACTTATCACCTTCCCTCATGGGCTATACAATTGCCAAAATTTTCTTATTTTAGTTGATTTCTTGATCTTCAGTTAGATAACCCACAAGCTTCAGGTAGAACTGACATTCCTAATAGTGAATCTAACTTGGATGTTTAAAAGGAAATCAGGACACTTGGAAACCTTTAAAACTATGCCACTTGCATTTATGACCCCTAAATGGCTACTAAATAACTCAAAATGACATATAAACTAATTAGACCATGACTAAGGCTAAAAAGGCATCAAATAACATTAAATGGACTATAACATACCCTATGATGAAATATTAGACCCGTAAAACATCTAAAAATTATTTTTTTACCTATAGGGGTCCCAATTTGACTTACAAGGTCATATTTGGTCAACAATTAATATATATTGTTTTGAAATGTTTTTCCTATGTATCTTTTATCATTGTTATGTGCATAGTGAATACTTTTTTATTTAAACCTGCTAATTATATAGTTTAGACTAATTATTCTAATTCTAATAAGTCTATGGTTATTAACATAATAATCTTTATTTTACCTATTAATTAATATATTGAATCTAAATTGTGATCTATTATTTACTTTGGTCACTTCTTGTGCAAGCTATCCTTGTATTAACATGTTTTGAAGGGCTTTTTAGGAACCTCTACTAACAATGGTGTAGTGAGAATGGAACCTTTTATTGAAACATGTTGATATGGATACTAGGGTAGAGAGATAAATAAATATTGTTAGATGAAAGAATCCATAATTTTGTAGAATAAAAATCTTAAAATAATTGAGAAGACTATGAAGGAAGTTATTCAAGAGCATATCTACGTAGAAATTTATGAAATATTTTGGTGTGAATTGCATGGGTTATTAGAGATACATGGTTATCTAGATTGGAGTATTGATATTTTTAGCCTAGAAAGATAGAATTTATAGCTTGGTCCAAATAAAATCTAAAAACTTGATGAAATATAGATACTAATTCAACTTGTGTAATAGACTATAGGGCCAAGACTACCATTAATGGTTATATTACAACATTTATTATACAAGGATATTTAGATTTTAAAACTATGTAGGACCTATTTGTCATATGAATATGTCTAAAGTTCCTTCAATTAATACCTACTTTGATTAAGATGTTGGTTATGGAAAAGGCCATAGTTCCCACCCCTACCAACATAGAGTAGGTGCTTTGGGTGTTATGGGGATGTGTGTGATGTAGGAGTGAATGATGCATATCTAAGTAGATTAAATTGAACCTAAACCTAGAATATGAAAAATGCAAATATCTAGAGTGAGATAAAAGTTTGGTATTGGAAAGAGGACTATGACAACAAATAAGATAGAATAAATTGAATAATATAGATTTAAGTATGAATTAGACTAAGAATGAAGTAGAGGATGTTGAATAGAGGGGAGCCCAAATAGAGGCTACACAATATGTTATAAGTGGAGAGTATGTATAAAAAGTAAGAGAAGGTCCCAATAAGGAATAAGAAATAAATAGTGATAATGAGGATATGTAGAAAAGCAAAGGAGAAGAGGAAATTAGGATAATAAGATAGTAGCTAGAGGATATGAGTAGATTATAGTTAATAGGAAAGATATTGCTTGGACCAAGGAAGGAATATTGTTTGGAAGAAGCTATGTGAAATCATAGAAGTATCATAGGTTCAAGACAATAGACAGATGATGTTGAAGACAATGATCATTATTTTTTTGAGTACTCATCCCCAAACCTAATTTTTCATTTATTAGAAGAACACAAAGTATAGGGGAAGGGATAGGTAAAATCTAGTTTAAATTATTTACAAATAAATTTGGTAAAATTAGTACAGAGACTAAGAAATTGATAGATAAGAAGAGATTAGAATAAATTGGATTTTCTACCAAGACTAATTTTAAGACACATGTAAAAACTAGTGTACAGAAGACTATAGTATCAATTACTAGTGCACAACAACTTGTAGTCATAGTCACTAGTGAAAAACAACTTGTAGTCATAACTACTAGTGTGAATAAGATAATTGTAATTATAAGTGTACCAAATATATCATCTAATATAGGAATTTTATTGATTTAATGTAATATGATGGGTCTATGAACCCTAAACAATATTTTTTAACTTGAAACATGAAATGATATGTTAAAGGAGTAATTTTTGAATATGTCAAAAATTATTAACTCATAGGAGCCTTAGTAGGTTGAGATTTTGAGTTCATTTATAAAAGGGATGTTAATGCTCTAAATACTTGACAATTTAAAGAGAAACTAATTACATAATTTAAGATGAATAATTGCTTGAGTCAGACCATTCAAGATCTAAAGGAGATTTGATAGTGAAGCGAGGAATTAGTATGGAACTATGATCATAGATTTTTAGATGTGATAAATAAGATTTATTTTATCATGGAGGACAAGGATAAGGATACATGGTTTGTATAAGGTTTAAAATACATAATTATATTTGTCATTATGTAGTCCCAATTCTTGACTAAGGTTGATGCTCAAACAACTACTCTACAAGTTGAACAATTTGAGGACTATAGAGATCTTCCCCAATTGTTGGCTCCAAATTTGAGGTGAAAATATATGATTTTCTCAAGATAATGGATGATATGCATGAAAATTACATACCTAAATTTGGCTTATGGTGTATAAAGTGTGGTTGAGAAGGGCATAATATGAATGTTTTAAACTCAAAATAGAGTTATGCAAAATATGTAGAGTAGTAGGACACACAATAACAAAGTGTCGTCTATTATAATAATACATTAAAAAATCCTAAAGTTTGTATTGTAAATTTTTTAAATCAAAAAATCATGATGAGAAGATTTATCAAGTCTATAGGAACTGAAAGAAGATATCACCAAAAATGTCTTCATAGTCATAATGTAAAATTTACCTATTATGAAGTAGGGAATTCTAGTCCTAGAGGTGAAAATGACTAGTGTGACATAAGGTGGTCCTCGGTGGATTGCCTTTGTTACCTAAATATCAACCCTAAGGTCTAGCTAGATGGAAACCATCATCTCTATAGTATCAATATCAGTCTTTATTGAATAATTCATGTCCTCAACATCACAATTAAAGTGGGCTCTGACATCACGTCAATAGTAGTATGGTAGATATGATGCATAAGAAACATAAGGAGGATTTTTTGGAAAAAAATTATAAGGTTGGGTATTTTAATATAATAGAGGAAGATATAGAGGAGGGTGTATGATAAAGGAAAGTGAAGCTGACTACAAATCAATCCTAGCTCAGAGAAGATAAATCACACTAGCCCTTCTACTTGTTGGTATATTTAGACAATCAAGGTCATGACCAATATGGATACACTAGACCTAACTAAAGGGTCTCTTACCACATAATATCAATAGAGAGGGTTCCAAATCCTCTATTTAAGTAATACCATATAATAAACCTAGCTAGGTCCTATGTTTTATAATAATAATAAATGATAAAATAAAGTAAATCTAATCTAGTGCTCACCAAAGCTTGTGGCACAAATGGGGTATAATAAACATAAAAATAAATGTGAAAATAAAAACTCTAATTAATTCAATATAGATATAATCCTAATGCATGGATAAATAATTAAATTTATGAGCCATTACTTATAATACTTCTTTCTACCAAAATAGTGGAATAAGAGTTAGGAATACTAACCCTTAATATGAACACATCAAATTTCAATCTCTCCCTTAGCCAATGGTGCTTTGCAAGAGGTTGTTTTGGTTAATAATGATCACAAAGATAGGCCAACTCTAGGCTATATGACTTCTCCTATCCATCCAAGACTTTTACATAAGACAATATTCTTCTCTCCAAGTGTAAACCCTAAGAAATGAATCCTCAATTAAAATGGTGAAAGAGTAGATTATAAATAAACACAAATGAATGATTATCTCTATCTCTCTCTAATGAAAATGGCATGAAGGATGTGTTTGTATATATAGATCTAACCCTAAACCTTTCTAAAAATTTTGTCAACATAGTCAGCTTAATCAACCTAGTTATTTAAGAAATAAAGTAGTTAGGTCCCAGACTAAGTTGACAGGGCCAACATAGTCTTGTAACATGCTTATTTCTAAGAATAGAGTCAGCCCATTTAATTTATTTGGTGGATGACAAAAAGAGGTTTTGGCTTAG
Source organism: Torreya grandis (assembly GCA_037957365.1). Taxonomy (NCBI): domain Eukaryota; kingdom Viridiplantae; phylum Streptophyta; class Pinopsida; order Cupressales; family Taxaceae; genus Torreya; species Torreya grandis. The sequence continues at coordinate 4,741,439 of JARHVA010000163.1, forward strand.
GTAGGGACTATTTAAGGTAGTGAATTTCTTGGATAAGCATGTAAAGGATGTGTCAAAGCTTAGGGAAAGTTATAGGAGAGGTTTGTGTTGGTTTTAAGTGGTGGTATAGGGAATAACAATCTTATGAAGCACCAATGGTTTTCCCACCCCTTTCCTAGTGCATCCTTTAAGGCATAAACTCAGAGAGATTGAGTCTTAATGTATTTTTACAAGAGATAAATCATAATTAATTGATAAAGTTTTAAAAAATTGTGTGTATACATATGACCCACTTGAAGCTCATTAGGTGTCACATAATTACAACACAAGATGGTGCTTTGGGAAAAGAACATAGTAACACACAACACTGAATTAAATAAATTATAGTATTTTAAAGCATAAAATAACTAAAAGTAAGTGACTTAAAATAAATAACTGAAATAAACAATTAATTTATGCATATTTTTACTTACCTTTATCACTGAATGGTTGTCTATTGTGTTTGTAGTTTTGATCATGGAGGATGTAGAGACTACTTTGGATAAACCCTAAGGATACAAAATTTAAAGATAAAATATAAACAAACACATGAAAGATAAGATAACTAAAATGTGTAGTCATGATGTACTTGGAAATTTATAAATTAGGGTGATAAATGCTAACTTAGGACCAAAGTACCAAGCCAATTTTTAGAGTCAATTGAGTAATCAAAAAGCTGAGACTACTAAATGACCTAAAAACTCAAACAAGTATACCTTAAGTAAGAAAATATAACAAACTAAATTAAACCAAGGATACAATAAAAATGAAATCTAACATCAATGTGAAATTAGTAATAATCTTTACTTAAATAAACATGGGGAAAAAATGGTAAAACACCATTAATGAGTGAGAAGTAATAATACTTACTCAATCATCAATGGAAAAAGTACATGAAATGGAAAACAACATTAGTGGGTGAGAAGTAAAAATAAAAACTCACTCAATAATGGAAAAAGTATAGAAATAAAAACAACATTGATGAGTGTTAAGTAATAATCCAAACTCACTCAATAATGGAAAAAAGTACTAAAATATAGAAATAGATGCAGTTTTCCAAAAAAATGAATGATAATGATTTTTTTAAAATGAAACCAAGTCAATTCTATAAATAAAATGCGATTATGTAAATAAAATAATCCATAGTCACTCAATCATATTGTTTTATTCTAAAGATAGAAAAAACCAAAATAAAGTAGTGGTAACATGTTTTAAGATAGTGAAAATAATACATTCTATAGTAAATGTTGTTTTTTGTTGGTCTTAAGGGGCTATGTGAATTTTATTATATCTTGAAAAACCATCCATAAGTTGTAACATTTCATATCCATCATTGGAATCTATGATGGCATCTATTGAAGGTAATGGGAAATTATCTTTTTGACATATGAGGTTAAGATTGAAAAAATCAATGCATATAGGAATGAAAATGGTGATTTTTTTATGAATTGGAAAAATGTTTGATACCCATTCAGAATAGTCAATAGGTTTGATAAACTTGTCATCCAAAAGTTCAATAATTTATTTATGACATAAGGTGGAAATTTTCATTATTTTTGTCTAACGGGTTTTATGGGTGGGTAGGTGATGATGTTATGTACAACAATACTAGGATCAATACCTAACATATATTCATATGAATAAGCAAAGGTTTTATGATACTTATGAAAGAATAAGCTAAAGCTATCATGCTCTATTGGTGTGAGTTCTTTAGAGACAGTGATGGGTATAGGACATGAGGGTGTACCATATTCTATTCTTTTTGTTTCTTTACTGAGCATAACATTTCCATCTTGAAAATGAAATGGAACATCAAGAAGAGAAGAAATAGGATTTATTTTAGGATCCATTCTATCAATGAAATTATTAAAATAAGGAGATTTTCATTTGAAATTTTCAAGTTCATATGTTGTCATGGAAGTTGAGGTTCTCTAGCATGGAGTAACTCAAGTATGGCTTCATCATTAGGGAGCATGGGTAAGGGTTCATATTATTCCACATCAACTTTGAGGTCGATGATTTTATTACTATGGTGATCATATTTAGAATGTATTTATCGTACATCTATGGCTTTAACATCAAGAGTAATTTTAGATGTGGGTGGAATTATAGGTTAAGGTTGAGTGAATTCAAATGGATTGGTAAAAGGTGTGTTAGGTTTTATTTCAAATGGAGGTTTAGTCAAATTGAGGTATATATCCTCAATGGTATTTATAGGATCATGATAAGGAATAAAATTTGGTAGGTTGGTGGGTTGTGTAGAATTTGTAGATGGTTCATAAGTTTCCAAATTTTTTAGAGTTGAGATTTATTTAACTACCCATGGGGTATCTATAAGTAGATGGTTAATGGGAGATACATGACCTTCAATTTCTAATTCACTATCAATTGATATGTGAATAACATGGAAATCACGGTTGAAGGAATGTATTTTGGCTGATGTTTGTTGATAGTGTTGTAAATTTAAGTCTCATGATTAAGCTTGAACCATGATATAATTATCATCATAGGTGTGTGAAATAGTGCATGCATTTGTCTATAAGGGAGAATCAAAAGTGGATGCACCTAGATCACTAAATTTTTAGGGAGACATCATAAAGGATCTTGAAATAATCTTTCCACTCCATATTCATTACATGTGAAGTCATCTTCTATGTAAGAAGCTTCATGTGCATTACATGGAGGAGGAATCTCAATTATCTCATCAACTAGAGGTATGGTACGATCAAGTGGAAGCAAAGAAAGAGGAATCCACTCCAAAATGTAAGGAGGTAACTCAGTGGTATTACAAGTTTTTTTTAAGACATTTGGTTCATCATCGTTGGAATTGGAAAGAGTGACCTATAAATATGGATTCATGTTAAAACAATTAGGTAAAAGTGCATTGTTAATTTATGGAATGGTTAGAATCTGATATTGAGATTTGGGGTTGGGTAGTTGGATAATCTATGGATTAGGATCAGCCTCATGTTTATATAATTTGTCATTATGGATGAATTTGATACATTGACTACCTGATGAGGCAATATCCCTCTATGATGTGTCCATGGATGACCTAGGAGTATATTGTAGGATAGTGGTAAGTCAACGAACATGAGCTTGGTATGTATGGTTTTGGGTCTAATATTGAGGGGGAGCCAAATACAACCAAGTGGTTTTTTTTTTTTTTTATCAAATCCTCAACACATGAGATGAGTTTTTTTAAGGTGATCTTTAGTATACCCAAGTTATTGAATTAACCAAAGGGGGTGACATTAATTCTTGACCCTTCATCTATTAAGAATTTTCAAATAAGGGTGGTATTAATTATTATTTTAATGAAAAGAGGTGGATCATTGGCTTGAAAAATAATTCTATCATTAATCATATCTTATTCAAGGAATTCTATAAAAGGTTTGGAATAAGTATAAATATTTTCAATAATATATACTTCTATTGGTGAAGGATATTGAAGGGGTTGTTCTACTTCAAGGGAAGGTGGTTCTTCAATATATTGTAATTGTTACATTAAGAATTTGTAATTATATGGATAAGGAAGTAATAAATCCTTGAGGGGAATTTCATAAGGCATTGAGATAAGCTCTTCCAAGAAATTCTAATGAGATTTAGAAGATGACGAACCAACATGAGGCTTTGGAGGTAAAATGTTTTTGGTAGAAATAGAATTAGTTTTAGGTTCTAGTTGTGGGAGTTTTTCCTCATTTATTTCAAAAGGTATGGTAGTGGTAGTGATAGTGGTAGTGGTATCTTCGAGAAGTTATTCATCAAGTGAATTTTTTTAGGTTTAGTGATAAGATCTTTATGGGCATATTTACATCGATAATTGACTTTAACTACATTCAAATATTAAGAATTGGTATAATATTGGTCATATTCAATGTTAATTATTCATATATCTTTGTTTGGATGTTGTGGGTTGGAAGTAGAATTTTTTTTTGGATGTTTAGAGGATGAAGGCTTGGAAACTTGTTTCTTTTGAGAGGCATTGACATAATCATGATGATTTATTTTTATCATAACATCATGATTGAATGTATGTCTTAACATAAAAGAAACATAAAATTTGGTATGCCCATGTCATGTTTCATGGGAATGACCCACATTGGAATGAAACCAACAAAAAAAGTTTGGATCATACCATATAGGTGGATTATTAGTGTAAGTTAAAGGTTTAAGAGGAGCTAATAATTGCTTCATTTGTTGAATAGTTAAGGGTGCATGGGAAGCTTGGGGGTTATCCAATTTGGTTACTCCTATTTTTATTCAAGGAGGATTGCTAGTGATTGCATAATAGAGTTTTAGAAGGATCCCTTGATGGTTTTAAGGTTGGGCTCAAACTATTTCATAAGAAAGTCTTGTCTTTTAACTTGATCAATGGCATCATTTAGAGTTTGGGGAGAAAAAGTTCAAACCTTATATTAACGAGAACGTGTTAAGGTGGTTATGAATAGTTTAAATAAATTATCATTAGTCGTGTTATGATCATCTTTATGAGCCAAATATTTTCATCATTTAATAAAGTCATGAGATGATTCATAAGAGGGTTGGTTAGCATTTATAAAATGGCTAAGACAATTTTCTTGAAGATCATTATGTTGAAATTCTTTTACTAAAGGATTATCTAAATCTTTGAGTTACCATATAGAATGTTGAGGGAGTTGATTATACCATTCTAAAACATATCCTATGAATGTTTTGACTGTAAATTTAGTAGTGGTAATTTATTAGTTTGAATCTACTCTTTTTAAAGGATACCAAATGCTTTAAGGAAAGATGCATGGTCTTTAGTCCCATCATACTTAATAGTTGGATAGATATTTCTAATATCAATAGAGACAATGAAGGGAGTTAAAGGTTTGTTTTGAATATTTTAGAGCATATTTTTGTGCATAAGGGGTTGGGGAATGATATTTCTTGTATCATCTGTAAGAGTTTGAGGGATAAAATTTTAGTTATTTTGAGGTAGGATAATAGGAGGTTGATTAGCCATGTTTGATAAATGATGTTGCATTTACATCATTTGAAAAGTATTGTTTGCATAATACTCATTTATTAAACTATTTTTGTAATAATTTTAGTGGTGTTGGTTGGTGGGTTAGGGTTATTAGTGTTTAAAGGTGGATTATTATGATTGGTAGGAAGAACATTCATTGGATTGGTATGAGGAATGGGTTTTTGGGTGGAGGATTATTGGTGTTTAAAAGGTTTCCTAAAGGGTTATTGGTAAATCTTGTATTAATTTCCCCTATAGTATAATAAGGTGATTTTGATAGAGAATTTTCTTAAGAAGTATGAAATGGATCTAATCCATTAGTGTCACTAGTTGTGGTAATTTGGACCATATTACAGTCTAAAGATGAAGGGTGAAAGAAGGTGCACCAAAAGTGAGTATCCTCTTGGGTAACAAAGGTAGGAAGGAAAGAATACCCCATATATCATCTAAATGGATTATGGTTTTCTACAAAGATTATAATAGGGGATCTCATGATGCTTGGAATAAGAATATAAGACCAAAGAGAAAAGGTGAAAAATATGAACAAAGTCATTTAGATATAAAATTGGATCAGCTAAATCAAATTTCAAGATAAAGAATTGAGTTAGCCAAAAGGTACAAAGTCAACTAGGTTGACTAAGAAAAAAAATATAAGAAAATACAATCAAATTAGTAAACTATGTTCTATTGGGAAGCACTAAAGACCAACCTATGAGATATTGGGTCAAACATGATGATTGTGTTCTATAGGAGGTAAAACAAACCAATATATGAGAGATTGGGTTGAACAAAATGACTATGTTCTATGGGAAAAGGTTAAATTATAAGAGACAGTTAATTAGGTCAATTTTTTTATGAGGGTAAAGATATGTTTTGATAGTTATGACTCTAAATGATCTATTTTTATTTTTTAGAGTACTTGAAACAAACACATAGGCAACTAGGTTAAACTAGTTGATCTAGATATGGCACATAACATAAACCTTGTACCAACCCTAGCCAATACAAGTGTTTCAATACAATATACAATTATCAAATATCAAGCAACAAAATATAAATGTTAATCTATGTAATCATTCTTAAATGTTCTAAATTATAACTTTAGAAATAAATGTGATAGGGAGTTAGCTTTAAAAATGAATTAGAAAGATAATCTACGAATGGTTTTGGGTAGTTAAGGCTGAAATGGATCTATATTAGTGATGTCATTGTCTTAGTATTGGGGCCTACCCCCTTACTTCATAGTATTTTAGCAATAAGGGTGTTGGATGATTTACCAATATATACCATCAACCACATATTTATACTTGGCAAAAAAATCGAGTCAACTTCCCTCTTCGTGATAAAATCCAAGAAGGTAGACCTTGGGTATAAGTTATTTATTGATTTTTGATATTATGTGGTTTGAAAGTGTGTGAATAAAATAAAAATAGTGTGACCAAATCAATAAATTAAAACTTAATATTTATTCTATGTATGATACTCTAATCAAGCAAGAAAAAATGAAATATGATTTAATTACTAGAAAAATAAGTCATTTCTTTGCATGAAGAATAAAGGGTTGGTTTAGTCAATTAAGTATAAAAATAATATAGAACATAATCAACTAGGTTAATTCTGTATATAAAAGTAAGGGCCAAAGAAACACAATCAAATAAAGTGACTAAATCTCTTAGGCAAGAAGCAAATTACAAAACTAAGTTGATCCAGAGCCAACTTAGTTCGTTGTAGGATTATAGTTTTATATACTGAAAAGTATGAAAAATAAGACTATAATGAAGAAAATAAATGATTGAGATGGTGATAATGAACCTGATGATTTTAAATATGTTGAATTTTTTCATACTAATTCATTCAAATGAAGATTTTTAACCTACTAACAGAGTCAACTGGGTCAACTGAGTCTAAAAACCTATATGTAAAGAAGTAATTTGACTCAAGCAAATTGATCTAATTACCTATGGTTAAATATGAACTACACAAAGAAAAATAGAGCCAATCAGATTGAATGTGTGTTAAACCTATGCATAAAATGTTATACTGAGTCAATAAATTCATTCCAATGATGTAAAAATGAAATAAATAACAACTGATAATAATAAATGAAGGGATGAAATAAAACTTGCAATGGTTATTTTCTCATTAGGTTCACCATAATGTATGACAAGGGAAAATGAAATTGATCTACAAATCAATCATAGCTTGGAGGAGATAAATCACACTAGCCCTTCTACTTATTGGCACTATTGTCACCAAATATTGTACCCTAGAAGTGGGTGTTCAATCCTCTTCTATATTTTGGTAACATGGAAACACTTCCAGGTATGTGGGTGTACCTATAGTGTAAGCGAGCCTTTTTAGTTAAGGGCTAGGTCCCTGAATGTATATTGAAGTGATTTCATCTATGCTAATGTCTGCTTGTTTGAAAAAGAGTTAGAATTTGTATGAATTAAACCCATTTTAATGGGATAATACACCAATATGTTTTCCACATGACCATCACATTTCATTCTCTAATAAATAAAGTATACAAACTATTCTCAAAGTCCTAAATGATTCTAACATGAGTGTTTCAATATAGAAGTGATATGTATGAAGCAACACAAGGAAAATGAGCTAGAGGTAAAATTTCACACTCCAAGGATAATCATACACTTTAAAGGAGCCTAACACACTTGACCACACTCTATATGACCTATTAGAATGAGAGTTTGTTGTAGAAGACATGAAAGCACAAGGAAAAACAAAAGATAGAATCACTGAACTTAACCATTCATCACTTTGCACACTCAAACAAGATATTATTTAACTCATAACTATATTTCTTGAATTATTATAAAGCAAAATGTGACATCAAACTAGCAATAATTCACCATACCATGTGTGGCCTATCTTACAAAGACCAAAATGGTAGCTACTTATAGAATTTCAAAGAGAGGAGAAAGAATGAAGTTCAAAGGTCACTAGAACACATGTCTAATAGATAATCGATTACATTGTAGGGGATTGGAGCATGAAATAGACCATGAATTATTCCCAAGACAAATTTCCATATAAGATATGATAAACTCTCCAAAATAGTGTAGAGACTATTCATCTAACCTTTGTTCAACTACCTTCATTATGGTTTATCTCTCGAGCATTTGAAACTAAATTTGAGAGAGTTGATAAATATGTACTATCTAAGGGAGGTTTAAACATGATATGATAGTCATACTATGTGATCCTAACTAATATCTATATTCTAGACACCTATATTCATCATCTATAGTCATTTATTGCTTTCTTAGACTTCATTATTCACATTTAATAGTCACTATTCATCTTGGGTCTTTGACTGAGCTTTCATGGTGACATATGATTCTAAAGAGATTTCTTAGCTATATAATCCTTGATCATAAATAGTTTCCCATGTGGTAATCCCTTGACATGTTTCTCATTTCATTATAAATTATGCATGTAGTTGTTTAGACATGTAGCCTCATCGTGTCCATTTGGAACCCGATTGAATTTGCTCTATCGATCTCATTTGGAGTCTCTTTGCTTTGGCCTTCAATGTTGGTTGTTAATCATTGATTTGGGGCCCAAGATTATGATATCTAAAAGTATTGCATTTAATCTAATCTCTTTAACCTTTGATTATCACTCACACTATTAGATCTAGATGTAAATTCAAATTCCAACCATTGGATCTACCTCTATTTTAATTCAAATGAATACTTTACAAGACTTTATTTTAATGTCCACATGCCCATCATTAACATTAAGATGACTATCATTGATGTCCATGTGCCTATCATAATTTGAACCCCAATTGTTAATAACTGACACTTTATTTTTATGTCTACATGTTTTTCATTTACATTCACATGATTGTCATTGATGTCTATGTGCCCATCACAATTTGAACCCCAATGGTTAATTATTGAGGCCTAATTTTGACATCCGCATGACCATCACTATCTACTTATTTAGCTTTAAATATTTATATCTCAAGATAGAGAGCTCATCAAGATGCCATATTTGTAGGGGATGTTCTTGACACTAAGGGCATTGATCACATGTTATCTTTTGGCCACATAAGGCTTTATAAACACATTTATAATATGCACAAGTGAGCTAACCCATCTATTTCTACATGACATCCTCTGATGGTTGGTCCAATTAGAGTTGTGTTATGATATTTTTATTAATCCTATATATCTCTAATAAGTTCTTGAGGCATATGCAAACTTTTTCCATGACTCTAAACTACTCAGACACCATGAAAGCCTTCTACTTGCATTTAATGCTCTAAAATGACCCTTAGATGACTCAAAATGACATATGTACTAATTAGACTATGATCAAGGCTAAAAACATATGGAATAACATTAAATACACCCTATAACATTATATAATACCCCTATACAAGTTTTTGACTATAGGGGGGTTGACCCATTTTGACTTGTGGTAAAAATGGTCAACATTCTTGGTGATTTACCAAGGGTGGTATGCTTGTTATGTCATGAATAGTTGCCTAATCATGCCCATTGGGATATGGAGTCACATGTACACCAATTGACACACAAATTCCCTTTGACAACACACTAAACAAAAATAATAATAAGAACAAGACACAAGATAAGAAACACACATGTGCTTAACTGGAACACTTAGGGAACACAACACACATAAATAAAAATAAACACATACCTATCCTACTATTTATAAAACCTTATCTTGAGGTGAAACATCTGATCACACCTCAACTAGGGTAAAAAAAGGTTACCCTAGCATCTTCATCATTCCATGAAGGCAACATAGCATGAGGAACATGCTCATGACCAATCACTTGCATATGTAGGTGATCAAGAATCCTATCACCTTTGAATATTATTAGGTCTATAAGTGAATTGTTTGGGACCTTCATGAATAGTATTTATTTCTCTTTAAGAGCCTTGGTTATAGCTAAAACTATTATGATCCCCATCATATCCATTATATATTATAAAAAAATGTAGACTAGAGTGTATAAAAATATTTTCAACCTTGTCTTCTTCCATGATAAGAAATGATTTATGTTTGAAAGCATCAATCTCCTCTTCTTCATGATCTAATACATTTAAATCTATCTCATAATCAGGTGGGTATCCTAGATATTCTTGGGGCACAATAACTTCTACCTTAACCTTATTATCCATGTCTATAATGTTTTAGACACTAACATCATCAAATTGCTTCATGATAGTAGATTCTTGGTCAGTAGAATGATCTTCATCTTTATGATTGATAGAAAACTTTTCAAAATGATCATTATTCTCATTATCAACCTTGACATTCGACATAGAATCTCTAGGAGAAAAGGGGGACTTACCCAACTTGTCAAACTCCTTGTATATGGCATTGAGCTTTTGCTACAATTATTCTTCATTCACAATGTGAGACTTTTATTCATGATTATTGAGACATTATCACTTAATCTTTAGCTAATAAGATGTGAGTAACTCCTCCTTGAGAAACAAGATCTTGCTATCCACCTTCATTAGTGTCCATAAATTGGATTTTTTTCCAATCTTCTCATTGTACCAAATTGTTATGAACTAGTACCATCTTTTGTGCATTGGTGTTAGAGTTAGGATTGTATGCACTGGTAGGCCTATTGGAGTTAGGATGTCATTAACCACTTCCTATTCCATATTACTAACCAAATTATTGTTGATAAGGATATGAATTCTTTTTGGCACCTTCCTACATATTTTATTATCTATTTTGAGCCTCTAAGGCTAGGAACTTTGCTTTTCAATCAATATTATTTTTTACCTGCTTGGAAATGGTATTGGCATTAGGAAGTTGGGACACATCTGGAATGTTAGTATAATTATGAGGCAATAGAGGCATAGACACCTTAGGAAGAAATCTTCCAACCTGAATGATATCATTCTTAGCTTTGATATTAATTTCATATGCTTCAGGGAGAGTGGAACCCCCCATAGATTAAAGCATGATAGCAATTTTAGTACCAATGGATATCAAGTATGTAGGGAACATAAAAGTAGGAGGTAGATTCATGGGAGGAGGAAATCTTAACTAGGTATTTTGAAACCTCTCATTGAAATCATACATTGTTTCTTTGCATAATATTTTGATCATATTTATTTGATGTATGAGAGAGGCATGCTCACTTTCATTTCCAAATATTGAGGTCAACAATACTCCAAAATCATCTCATGATTTAATGCATCAACCTTATAGAGTCTTATACCAATCAATAACTTCCCCCTAAGGGACATGGTAAGGAGTCTAATAGAAATGTTCTCTTGAGTGATATTATGGAAGCTACAAAAATTGGATACATCCCTAATGTGCTCACTAGGTGTAACATGAATCCCACCATTGAATATGGGCACACCTTTTATGGAATTATGAGGAATAAAATCATATCCTTGAAGGTGAATTGGATTTTTAGTGTTGAAGGTAGGGAAAGCATGAGGTCTAGCCATATATTCTTCAATCTCTTAAAAATATTCAATTTATTCAACCTCTTCCTCTCTAGAAAAATCTAATAGTTTTCCAAAGGGTAGATTAGGCCAAGGATATTAAAATTCAAGGGGAATTTCAGGCTGAATAGGTGGATTAATGGGGTTGAACACTCTATTAGAGGATGACCTAGTGAGAACCTTGAATTATGAGAGTAAGTTTATAATAAGACAATGGTCTTAAACTAGATCTTACCTTAATGGAGTCACCAAATTATAAGTAGCACACCAATTTTCAACTGATGTTGTCAAAGACCATCATTCACCTTGACACGTTGTCTTGAAGATAATGGTCCCATCGAGCATGTCATAACTATTGTCACCAAATCTTGAAAACTAGAAGAGGGTATTCAAACCTCTTCCAAATTTGGGAAACATGAGAACACTTCTAGGTATGTGGGTGTACCTATAGTGGAAGTGAACCTTTAGATTTAAGGTCTAGCTCTCTGAATGTATCTTGAAGTGATTTTACCTATGTTAATGTTTGATTGTGAGGAAAGAGTTAGAATTTGCATGAATTTAACCTATTCTAATGGGGTGATACACCAATATGTTTTCCACATGACCATCACATTTCATTTACTAATAAATAAAGCATATAGACTAGTCTCAAAGTCCTAAAAGATTCTAACATGAGTGTTTCAATATAGAGGTGAGATGTATGAAGCAACACAAGGAAAATGAACTATATGGAAAATTTGAACTCTAAGGATAATCATAAACTTGAAAGGAGCCTAACACACTTGACTACACTCTATATGACCTATTAGCATGAGAGTTTCTTATAGAAGACATGAAAGGACAAGGAAAAGTAAAGGATAGAATTACTAAACTTAACCATTCATCACTTTTCACACTCAAACAAGATATTCTTGAACTTAAAACTAGATTTATTAAATTATTCTAAGGAAAAATGTCACATAAAACTAATAGAGATTCACCATACTAGGTGTGGTCTATCTTATAAACCCAAAATGGTAGCTACTTATAGAATTTTAGAGAGAGGAGAAAGAATGAAGTTTAAAGGTCACTAGAACACATGTCCAATCAATAATCAGTTACATTTTATGGGACTAGAGAATGAAATAGAACATGAATGCTTCCCAAGATAAATTTCCATTTAAACCATGACAAACTCTCCAAAATGGTGTAAAGACTCTTCAAATAACCTTTGTGTCACTGCCTTCATCATGGATCATCTCTCGAGAATTTGAAACTAAATTGGAGAGAGTTGATACATATGTATTATATGAGGGAGGTTGAAACATGCTATGATAGTCATAATATTTGCTCCTAGCTACCAGTTATCTTTTAGACACCTATATTCATCATTTACTATCATTCATTACTTTGTTGGACTTTATTCTTCACATTTGGTAGTCACTATTCATCTCGGGTCTTTGACTATGCTTTCATGGCAACATATGAATTTGAAGAGCTTGTTTTGCTATAAAATCCTTGATCCTACATAGTTGCCCATGTGGCATTCCCTTTCCATGTTACTCATTCCACTATAAACTATATCTGTTGTAATTTGGACACATAGCCTCATCTTGTCCATCTAGAACCTGGTCAAATTCACTCTATCAATCTCATTTGGATTCTCTTTTCTTCAACCTTAAATACTATTTATTGATCATTGATTTGGGGTCCCAAGATTAGGAAATCTAGTAGCATTACATTCAATCTGAGCTCTTTGACCTTTAACTCTCACTCACACCATTTGATCTGGATGTATATTCTAATGTCAACCCTTGGATTTTCCTCCATTTTAATCAAATGCCTACTTTTCAAGACTTTATTTTTACATCTATATGCCCATCATTGACATTCATGTACCATTATTGATGTCCACATGCCCATCATTGATGTTCACATAAACATCATTGACATCTACACATCCATCATAATTTAAACCCCAATGGTTAATTACCAAGACTTTATTTTTACATCCATGTGACCATAATTGATGTTCTCATGATCATCATTGACATCTGTGTACTCATCACAATTTGAACCCCAATGGTTAATTATTGAGACCTAATTTTAGCATCTGTATAACTGTCATTATTTGCTTGTTCAACTTTAAAGATTTATATCTCAAGATAGAGATCTTGTTAATATGTCATATTTATAGGGGATGTTATTAGAACTAATTTAATTGATTACATGTGACTTTTATCCACACAAGGATTTACGAACACATTTATAATATGCACAAGTGAGCTGACCTATCTATTTCTACATTATGTCTCATGATGGTCTGGTCTAGTTATATTTGTGTTATGAACTTTTTCTTAATATTATATAGCTCTAATAAGTTCTTGAGTAATATGAAAACTTTTTCCATCACTCTGAACTAATTAGACACCATGAAAACCTACTACTTACATTTAATGCTCTAAAATGAGCCCTAGGTGACTCAAAATGACATATGGACTAATTAGTCTATGACCAAGGATAAGAACATATGGAATAACATTAAATACACTCTATAAAATTATATAAAACACTTTTAAAAGTTTTTGACTATAGGAGGTTGACCCATTTTGACTTGTGGTTACAATGGTCAACATTCTTGGTGATTTCCCAAGGGTGGTATGCTTTTTATGCCATGACCAATTACCTAATCCTATCCACTGGGATAAGGAGTCACATGTAAACCAATTGACAAAAAAAATTCCTTTGATAACACATAAAATATCATAAAACAATAAGAACAAGACACAAGATAATAAACACACATGTGCTCAACTAGAACACTTAGGTAACACAACACAACTAAAACAAAACACACACCTATCCTAATATTTATAAAACCTTATCTTGAGGTGAAACATCTAATCACACCTCAACCAAAGTAAAAAATGGTTCCCCTAGTATCTTCATCACTCCATGAAGGCAACCTAGCATGAGGAGCATGCTCATCAACAAACACTTACATATGTAGGTGATCAAGAAGTGTTTCTCCTTTGAATCTTATTAGGTTTGTAAGTGAACTATCTAGGAGCTTCATGAATGATATTTCTTGCTCTCTGAGATCCTTGGTTAGAGATACAACTATTGTGATCTCCATCATATCCATTGGATATTCTCAAAAAAATGTAGATTGGAGTGTATGACATTCTTTTCTGTTAAGCATGAAATATAATGAGAGGGGGGTGAATCAGTATATTATATTTATTTTACTTAATCTAATTTCTTTTCTTTAACCACTTAATCACACATTCAAGATATTCAATAAAACATGAAACAATAATATGCACCACACAAGAGAGAGAGAGACAGACCATATTTTTACATAGAAACCTAAAGTGGAAAAAACCATGGAGAATAATCTCCAGTATATGAATGAGCACCAACTCAAATTAAAAATTTTGCAAGCACCAACTTGTAGGAGCACCAACCCCTTTATCGAGCACCAACACAACAACTATTTGTGACCACTAACCCACAGGAGCACCAACCCCTCTCAATTTTGCTTACTCAACAAATGATAGAACTCTATAATATCTCCTTATTTTCTTTTTTTGAAAACAAATACAAACCATGCACACTCTTTCATATTACAAATGGCTTCACAAGCCTTTATTTATAACTTTATAAATGACCTTTGGCATTCTCCCTTTGTGACCCTTAAATCCTCATGGAAAATGGTGCCAAACTTGCATGCCCCTTCGTATCCTCCTATTTGAAAATTTATATGGTCACCCTTCATAAGTAAATGCATCCTTTCCTCTTTTATTTTTAACTTGGTGACTTTTCATATTCCTCAAAGTGTCCCTTCATGGAAAAATGTGTCATACCCTCTTTTGTCTTCACATGGTGACTCTTGGAATTCCTTAAGATGACACTTCATGAGAAAATGTGTCCCATTCTTTTTTTGTCTTTTACCCCATGACTCTTTGACTTCTCTATGGGCCCTCTTTTGACTTATATGCAACCAAAAATATATTCATTAATATTAAATAAACATTAACACACATTAGCCAAGATATGAATATTAAAAATACCATTAAATGTAATGAGGTTTTATAACCAATAATGTTAGACCTTTGACATCAATGATAATATTTCCAATAATCTCCCCTTTTGTCATTGATAGCAACCTCAAACTAAAATTACCATATCTTGAAACCTGCACATACTGCCATCTAACAAATATACAATAACTCCCCCTTACTATAACAACTTGTACATATTCCTTGTACCTATTTATACACTTGTACTTATACCTATATCTATACCTATTCTTGTTCTTCTCCCCCTTTAACAGCAATGGAAAAGGGCCTACTTGGAGATAACACTTGGATCCCTCTCAATTGTTGAACCTCAATGGTAGGAAGTAAAATAAATTACTCCCAACTTCTCTCATATATATTTAAATGTGTCTTTTGGTAGTGCTTTTATGAAAATATTTGCAATATTCTCTATAGTACTGATATATTCTATCTTAACCTATTGATCTGCAACTCGCTCTCTCAAAAAGTGATATTTAATGGGAATATGTTTTGTTATTGAATGCATCACTAGATTCTTTGAAATATTAATAGCACTTATTATAAAAAAATAGAAATAGGTTCATCATATTATACCTTGATATCTTCCAAAGTTTGCTTCATCCAAAGCACTTAAGTACAACACAATACCACTATAATATATTCTACTTTAGTTGTATAAAGTGATACTAAATTTTGCTTTTTGCTTAGCCATGATACTAAGATATCACCAAGGAAGAAATATCCTCCACTTGTACTTTTTCTATCATCCAAGAAACCTACCCAATCCAAATCTGTAAAAGTAACTAAAGTGAAATATTTGCCTATGGGCTACCACAATCCATAATCCAATGTTCCCTTGACATATATGAATATTCTCTTCACCAACTGAACATGACTATCTTTTGGAGCTAACTGATATCTTCTAACCATACCTACTACATGCATGATTTTTGGCCTAGATGTTGTCAAATATAAAAGACTACCAATCATAGATCTATACAAAGATTGATCTACAATAGGTGAATCTTCATCTTTGAACACCTTATTTCCTATACACATTGGTGTGCCAAATGGTGCACAATCTTCAAAACCAAATTTCTTTAACATTTCATTGGTATATTTACTTTGAGATATGAAAATTCCTTTATCTAACTGAAATATTTGTAATCCTAAGAAAAATGATAATTCTCCAAGCATAGACATATCAAATTCTTTTTGCATATTATCAAAATGTCCTTTTGTCATTTTTTCAATGTTTCTTCCAAAAATGATGTCATAAACATATACCATAACAATAAATTGATGCTTACCTTCTATTTTGACATAGAGATTATTATCAGCAAATCCTCTCTTGAAACCTTGATCATGTAGGTACTTATCAAGTCTTGCAAACCAAGCTCTGGGAGCTTGTTTCAATCCATACAGTGTTTTCTTCAATCTACATACATGGCTACTAATATTTGAGAGAATAAATCCCTCAAGTTTCTCAATGTAGACCTCTTCTTCTAGATTCCCATTTAGGAAGGTAGATTTGACATTCATCTAAAAAAAATTGAAATTTTTAAACACCACATATGCAATAAACATTATAATAGCCTCTAGCCTTGATACTAGTGTAAAATTTTCTTCAAAATCTATTCCCTCAATATAAGCATATCCTTTACATACTAATTTAGCTTTATTCCTAGTCACTTCTCCATTTTCATTCAACTTATTTTTGTAAACCCATTTTGTTCCTATCATATTGTGATCTTTTGGTCTAGGTACTAATTTTCTAGTATCATTCTTTTCTATCTAATTTAATTATCCATCCATTGCCTTAACTTAATGCTTATCATGTCTAGCTTCTGAAAAAGTTCTAGTCTGAATTTTGGATAATAAAGAAAAATTAACTTGCTCAGATTCACTTACCATCATTTTTCTAGTACAAATTCCTTCATTTATGTCCCCAATGATGTCACTTTCTAATGTAGGAGCATCTTGGGAGTGCTTAGATGTACACTTGTCAATAGGAGGAAGGATAAGCCTATTTAAGTCACATTTAGTTATTTTAGCCTAAAAAGAGGGTCGACAACCTTGTCACCATGTAGAATCAGGAGAATCAAGCCATAAGTGGCGTAGGTTAGGTGTTAGTTAAATACTACTATGTTTGAAAGCATATTGTTGAGCCTTTTTAGGAGTTGGTTGAGTAGTTTTAGGAGTAAATTAGGACTATTTAAATAATGAGCAACCAAGCTTGAGAGGGGGAGAGTCCAAGAAGTCCAGAAAAAGGACTACGTATAGCAAGTCCAAGAAAAAGGACTGCATAATGATAGATTGTAACATATTTGATGAGATAATAATTATGGTGGGCTCTATGTGTTATGTTGTTTCCAGATTGAATAAAATGTTGGGTTTGTATTTGGATTTGTATTGATGAACCTGTAAATTATATATATATATATATATATATATATATATATGCTGGGTTGTTTCAATGCTGGAGAATATCAAACAAATGGAGTCAAGTGATGGTTCTGCAATCAGGTGAGTCTGAGAGTAGTTGTCTATAGTATCATTTGCATAGTCCCATAAGGGAGATATTGTGTCGATGGCATAACGTTAAAGAGACAGTCTAGTGTTTGTTCACAAGACTAAGACGAAGATAGAAAGGGCATGGGAGAAGCTCATTGTGTATTGAGAATTCACCGTCAAGCCTGCGTGGAACGTGGCCTCAGATTTTGGAAGATGGTTGTTTTAAACCTGAGAGGTGCCTGTAGATGGCACCGCTTTGCTTGAGAACAATGACGGTGAGAAAGGAGGAACTATGGAAAAATTGTAATGAAGTAGATGTTAGAAAGGGAATAATATTTTATGTTGGTAGTGGTGCCCCAAGGTAATCAAATTGTCATGGATGAGATGAGGTTTGACATTTGTTTCGACCTACACGCATTAAAATATTTCGATTGCGTCATACCATTGAAATCCCATCGATGGGAGAATTCTAATGTATTTGAGCTCGATTAGGTTTCAATATGGTGGCTTATGAGGTGCAAATAGCTACTAATGAGGAAGATGTGTTGTGGTGTGGAGGAGATTCGAAGAGAAGCAGGATGTCGAGCTGATGTGTGGCAGATAGAAAGACGACGATCAACAACAGGAGGAGGTTAATGAGTTTGCCAAATAACTAGAGAGGGAGAGATCTATTTGACTCGATAGATCCTATCAATCTTCTGATGGAAAGTTATTTCTAGTAGTTTCTGGTCGAATGATGAAATTCCTATACAAAGCACACAGTTCTGTGTACTTAGACTGCCTAGGAATACACTAGCTAGATTGGGAGTTAAGTAAGGAAAGAGCAGCCACAGAGGCAAAGGAATGGGTAGAGAGAGGTGCTGTAGAGAGAGCTACAGTAGAGGTGAGACTTAGAGTAGAGCGTGCTATTGTAGAGAGGTCGACAAAGGAGGGCTGTGAGAGAGCAGTTATTGAAGCTTAAATGAAATAGGAGAAATCTATGAACTCTGTAGGCATAAATCTATGGACTCTGTAGGCAAAGGAAAATCTATGAACTCTATAGGCGTACATCTACAAACTCTACAGGTTTGATAAATTGAGTTCCCAGAGTAGTTTGATGATAGACCACCCATCATCATTTTGGTATCAGAGCCGTCTAGCTCAATTGGTAGAGTTGTTGCAGCATTTTGATCAGAGCTTTGTTTTGTGCAGAAGGTGAATTTTCATCACTTTCATTATGATTTTTCTAAAAATATTTGGATGGAGTTTTGATGTATTTTTTCTCCTTTTTTTCATCTTCATCTGATTCTTCAAAATGTTCCTCTTCAATGATTTCAGGAATGTCTACTAGATCACTAATTCTCTATGTTCCATCTTATTTTATTCTGACACTTGCACTTTCAACAATTTTCATGGTTCTTTTTTTATAATATTAATAAGCTTTAATTTTACAAGAATAACCAAGAAATATACCTTCATCTTCTCTAGATTCAAACTTACTAATTTTTTTTAGTTCTCTTTATGAAGCATCTACTGCGAAAAACTTAAATAATCAACTATTGTTAGTTTGTCTTTCCATAGCTCATAAGGAGTTTTATCACTATTGAATTTCAATAATGCTCTATTCTGAATATGCACTATTGTAGCAACTATCTCTCTCTAATATTTATCTAGTATCTTGGACTCATTAAGCATTGTCCTCACCATCTCTTGAACTATTATATTTCTCCACTCAACTACTCCATTTTGTCGTAGAGTTCTAGCTGTTGAATAATATCTCTTTATTCTATGGTCTTAACAAAACTCAATAAATTAATATGACATGAATTATCCTCCTTGATCTAATGTTAGACACTTAATCTTCAAACTTATTTATTTCTCAACTAATACTTTGAATGCTTTAAAATGTCTGAAAGCTTCTGATTTTTTCTTTTAAAATATTACCCAAGTCATACGTAAAAAATCATCAATAAGCAACATGAAATATTTCTCACCTTAAGTACTTTGAGTTCTTATAGGTCCACATAAATCAATTTGAACAAGCTATATCATCTGAGTGGTCGAGTACTATTTTGTTTTGAACCACCTTCTAGCCTACTTCCTATGTTGACAAGGTTCACAAAGCATGTTGGATGGCTTTGTAATCTTTGGAATATTTTTAACTGCTTGCTTCTTACTAATATTGACAATATTTTCAAAATTTATGTGTCCCATTATCCTATGTCATAGCTAACTTTATTCAATCTGACTCAAACAACATCTTTGACCTTTGATGTCTGATAGCATATACAAATTATTGCCTGTTCTCTGAGTATCTGCAACCAATATATCTGAATCTTTTCCCCTAATTTCACAACCTTCTACATAAAAATTTAGTGTGTTCCCCTAATTACACATTTAACTTACACTCAAAATATTATGCTTAAGACCTTCTACATACAAAACATTTTTAATTTTAGTTCTACCATTATCCAAATTTAATGTACCTTTTCTAACAATACTGGCGGTAGTATTATCTATGAATTTCACTATGCCACCATTGATCTTCTTCAAGGTTATGAACTTGATTTTGTCTCATGTCATGTACCTCGAACATCCACTATCAATGAACTATGGCTTTTCTTCATTTCTTGCATGCAAATATGTCTGCACCAACATAGATTTTTTAGGTTGTTTCTTCTACCATAAACCTATCTAAACTTTCTTCTTATTGAATAGAGCCTTGAAACTCTAGTCATTTTTAATTAATTTGAACATGCTTCTACAGTTTGAGCTATGTGTCTAAAGTTGTTGTACTTTTAAAATATTATGGCCTCTTAATTAAATCATGGTAGAGGAGCAAAAGAGTTGTGGCTTTTGTTTGACTCTGCATGACTTTCTTTCTCCTTATTTCTAAAATTGTTATCCCTTTTTCGACATTTTATTTCTTATGACTATTTTTATTACAATAAAAATAATAACCATAAAAATAGGACCCGTTTGTGTATCTCTAACTTGATTACCTTTTGTAGCTCTATTTTTTCTAGCCTTCTTTGTTTGAGATGTCCTCTATATTCTTAACTTTTTCCTTTTTTATTTCCTCTTTTGTAAGAGCTTCAGCATAGATCTTTTCTTTTTCCTTCTCTATGAAAGTAGTGGCCTCCCAATTCTCTTTTTTAAATCTGATACTTGTCTTATCTAACATTAATCTTTGGCTTTCTAATATCTTATTCAACATATTAGTGTTATTCTCAAATTTTAAATCATTGGCTACTCTATCATTGATCGCTTTAATTATTTTCTCAAAATCTACTTTTAAAGAAGCAATTTCAATAACATACCTTTCAAATTATTTAATTAATTTTTATAATTGTGCCATTGTATCTTCTTCATTCTTTTTGGCTTCTACAAAGTGTGCTTAAATATATTTAATTATTTCCTTTGACTCCTTTTTGTTTTTCTCAATCTGGAGCTTTAATCTGTGATTCTTCTTCTCAAGAGATTTTAACTCTTCTAAGGCAAAAATAAGTTCTCCTTCCATTTTCATTTCAGCTTCATCATATTCTTTTTTTTATCATCTATAATTTTGCTTATGGAGGCATCTTCATGTATGGCCATGAATAGAATCTCTTCTTCTTCTGAATCACTGACTCCAATATCTTCAGTTGAGCTAGGATCTTTAGAATACAAACTCTTCTTCTCAAATCCCTTCTTGAATTTTCTTTTGAATTTTTTTTTTGTATGTATACTTTCCTTCTTTATTGTTACCATTACCCTTATCTAGGCACTTAGCTACAAAATGTCTAATCTTTTCATAATTAAAACATTTAAATAGTAATTTTCCTTAATATTTACCTATGCCCTTTTTTGACTTGCAAATGAATAGAGCTCCATTGTCATCTTCATCATCACTAGAATTATCACTTGATTCTTGAATCTTAGCCTTCTCATTCTTTGATGTATGGAAAGTAACTTCTCTTTTTGAGGGTTTCTTTTGTTTGATCTACATCTCATATGTTGTAAGAATACCATGTAGTTCATCAATCTTTAGCTTGGATAAATTCTTCATCTCTTCAATTTCTAAAATTTTTGCATCATATCTTAATGGTAGAGATCTCAAAAAATTTTGAATCATAATTGATTCTTCTAACTCTTCTCCAAGACCTTGAACCTGATTAACTATTTGATCAACTAGTAAAAAATAACTTACTATATTTTCTTCCTCTTCCATTTTCAAACTCTCAAACTATCTTCTAAAAGTCTAAAGATTAGCTTGTTGAACCTTTCCATCACCTTTGTAAATATTCTCAATTTTTACCCAAATTTCATGAGTAGATTTACATTGCATAAATTTAAAAAAAATTGATTCACTTAAACCACATAAAATAGAATTGAAAACTTTACCATTATTTTCACTTGCCTTCTTTTCTGTAAGAGTAGTTACAAGTGTCTGTGGGTCTTCATATTCCTCCACCACTGCTTGACAAATTTTGAATCCAAGTGCCATCAAATAATTCTTCATCTTTATGCTCCAAAAATCATAATTTGTCTCATCAAATAAAGGTGCCTTATTTTTAGAAAAACTTTTATGTGATTCAGCCATAATGCTTTCTGGATCTACCTTCAAGCTGTAAAACTTTTTCAAAAGGAACCTGCTCTGATACCAATTGTTAAGCATGAAATATACTAAGAGGGGGGGTGAATCACTATATTATATATTTTTTACTTAATCTGATTTCTTTTCTTTAACCACTTAATCACACATTCAAGACATGCAATAAAACTCAAAACAATAATATGCACCACACCAGAGAGAGAGAGAGACCAAATTTTTACATGAAAACCCAAAGTGGGAAAAACCATAGAGAACAATCTTAAGTATATGAATGAACACCAACACAAATTACAAAGTTTGTAAGCACCAACATACATGAGCACCAACCCCTTTTTTAAGTACCAACATAGCAACTATTTGTGAGCACCAACCCACAAAAGCACCAACCCCTTATAAAGATTTATGAGTACCAACCCACATGAGCACCAAACCCTCTTGTGTATAAAATACAACTATCTCTCAATGTTGCTTACTCAAAAAATGATAGGAATCTATAATATCTCTTATTTTTATCTCTTCAAAAATAAATGCAAACCATGCACACTCTTGCATATTACAAATGGCTTCTCAATCCTTTATTTATATCTTTCCAAAGGACCTTTGGCATTTACCCTTTGTGACCCTTCAGTCCTGATCGAAAATAGCACCAAACTTGCATGACCCTTCATATCCTTATATTTGAAAATTCATATCATGACCCTTCATAAGCAAATGCATCCTTCCTCTTTTGTCTTTATCTTGGTGACTTTTCGTATTCCTCAAAGTGCCCTTCAAGGAAAAATGCATAATACCCTCATTTATCTTCACATGGTGACTCTTAAAATTCCTCAAGATGACTCTTCATGAGAAAATGCATCCCATTCCTCTTTTGTCGTTTACCTTGTGACTCTTTGACTTCTCTATGGGTCCTCTTTTGACTTATATGCAACTAAAAATATACTCATTAATATTAAATAAATATTAACACACATTTGCCAAAGTATGAATATTAAAAACACCATTAAATGCAATGGGGCCTTCATCACAAAGGACCATAGGTATTAGATTTAAAAAAGAGAAAAGGGAGACCACTACTTTCACAGACAAAGAAAAAAGAAAGAGCTATGTTGAAGCTCTTACAAAAGAGGAAATAAAAAGGGAAGAAGTTAAGAATACAAAGGACATCTCAAAAAAAGAAGGATAGAAAAAATAGAGTTACAAAAAGCAATCAAGTCAAAGATACACAAACATGTTGTATTTTTATAGTTACTATTTTTATAAAAACCTTCATGTGATTTATCCATAGTGCTTTATGGATCTACCTTCAAGCTGTAAATTTTTTTCAAAAAGAACCTGATCTGATACCAATTTTTAAGCATGAAATATACTGAGAGGGGGGGTGAATCATTATATTATATATTTTTTACATAATTCGAGTTCTTTTATTTAAACACTTAAACACACATTCAAGATATATAATAAAACTTGAAACAATAATATGCACCACACGAGAGAGAGAGAGAGAGAGAGAGAGCAAATTTTTACATGGAAACCAAAAGTGGGAAAAACCATAGAGAACAATCTCAAGAATATGAATGAACACCAACTCAAATTACAAATTTCACAAGCACCAACTTACAAAAGCACCAACCCCTTTGCTGAGTACTAACACAACTATTTGTGAGCACCAACCCACAATACCACCAACCCCTTATAAATATTTATGAGCACCAACCCATAGGAGCACCAACCCCTCTTGTGTATAAAACACAACTATCTCTCAATGTTGCTTACTCAATAAATGATAGAACTCTATAATATCTCTTATTTTTATCTCTTCATACAAACCATGCACACTTGCATATTACAAATGGCTTTTCAAGCCTTTATGTATAGCTTTCCAAAGGACCTTTGGCATTCACCCTTTATGATCCTTCAATCCTGATGGAAAATGGCACCAAACTTTCATGACCCTTCATATCCTTGCATTTTAAAAGTCATATTTTGACCCTTCATAAGCAAATGCATCCTTTCCTCCTTTGTCTTTATCTTGGTGAATTTTTGTGTTCCTCAAAGTGTCCCTTCAAGGAAAAATGCACCATACCCTCTTTTATCTTCACATGGTGACTCTTAAAATTCCTCAAAATGACTCTTCATGAGAAAATGCATCCCATTTCTCTTTTGTCTTTTACCTTGTGACTCTTTGACTTCTCTATGGGTCCTCTTTTGACTTATATGCAACCAAAAATATATTCATTAATATTAAATAAATATTAACACACATTTGCCAAGATATGAATATTAAAAACACCATTAAATGCAATGGGGTCTTCATCACAAAGGACCATAGGTATCCGATTTAAAAAAGAGAAAAGGGAGGCCACTACTTTCATAGACAAGGAAAAAAGAAAGAGCTATGTTGAAGCTCTTACAAAAGAGGAAACAAAAAGGGAAGAAGTTAAGAATACAAAGGACATCTCAAAAAAAGAAGGATAAAAAAATAGAGCTATAAAAAGTAATCAGGTCAGAGATACACAAACATGTCCTATTTTTATAGTTACTATTTTTAGAAAAACCTTCATGTGATTTAGCCATAGTGCTTTCTGGATCTACCTTCAAGCTGTAAAAATTTTTCAAAAGGAACCTTCTCTGATTCCAATTTTTAAGCATGAAATATACTGAGAGGGGGGTGAATCATTATATTATATATTTTTTACTTAATTCGAGTTCTTTTCTTTAAACACTTAATCACACATTCAAGATATACAATAAAACTTGAAACAATAATATGCACCACACGAGAGAGAGAGAGAGAGAGAGAGAGAGAGAGACCAAATTTTTATGTGAAAACCCACAGTGGGAAAAACCATAGAGAACAATCTCAAGTATATGAATGAACATCAACTCAAATTACAAAGTTTTCAAGCACAAACTTACAGGAGCACCAACCCCTTTGCTGAGTACCAACACATCAACTATTTTTGAGCACCAACCCAGAAGAGTACCAACCCCTTGTAAATATTTATGAGCACCAACCCCTCTTGTGTATAAAACACAACTATCTCTCAATCTTGCCTACTCAACAAATGATAAAACTCTATAATATCTCTTATTTTTATCTCTTCAAAAATAAATACAAACCATGCACACTCTTGCATATTAAAAATAGCTTTTCAAGCCTTTATTTATAGCTTTCCAAAGGACCTTTAGCATTCATCCTTTGTGACCCTTCAATCCTGATGGAAAATGGCACCAAACTTTCATGACCCTTCATATCCTTGCATTTGAAAAGTCATATCATGACCTTTCATAAGAAAATGTATCATTTCCTCTTTTGTCTTTATCTTGATGACTTTTCATATTATTCAAAGTGTCCCTTCAAGTAAAAATGCACCATACCCTCTTTTATCTTCACATGGTGACTCTTAAAATTCTTCAAAATGACTCTTCATGAAAAAATGCATCCCATTCCTCTTTTGTCTTTCACCTCGTGACTCTTTGACTTCTCTATGGTTCTTATTTTGACTTATATACAACCAAAAATATATTCATTAATATTAAATAAATATTAACACACATTTGCCAAGATATGAACATTAAAAACACCATTAAATGCAATGGGGACTTCATCACAAAGAGCCATAGGTATCATATTTTAAAAAGGGAAAAGGGAGGCCACTACTTTCATAGACAAAAAAAAAGAAAGAGCTATGTTGAAGCTCTTACAAAAGAGAAAATAAAAAGGGAAGTAGTTAAGAATACAAAGGACATCTCAAATAAAGGATGGAAAAAATAGAGCTACAAAAATCAATCAAGTCAGAGATACACAAATAGGTCCTATTTTTATAGTTACTATTTTTAGAAAAACCTTCATGTGATTCAACCATAGTGCTTTCTAGATCTACCTTCAAGCTATAAAAAAATTTCAAAATGAACCTGCTCTAATACCAATTGTTAAGCATGAAATATACTGAGAGAGGGGTGAATCAGTATATTATATATTTTTTACTTAATCCAATTTATTTTCTTTAACCACTTAATCACACATTCAAGATATGCAATAAAACTTGAAACAATAATATGCACCACACAATATATGTGTGTGTGTGTGTGTGTGTGTGTATATATATATATATATATGTATGTGTATATATATATATATATGTATGTATATATATATATATAGAGAGAGAGAGAGAGACCAAATTTTACATGAAAACTCAAATTGGAAAAAACCATAGAGAACAATCTCAAATATATGAATGAACACCAACTCAAATTATAAAGTTTGCAGGCACCAACTTACAAGAGCACCAACCCCTTTGTTAAGTACCAACAAAGCAACTATTTGTGAGCACCAACCCACAAGATCACCAACCCCTTGTAAATATTTATGATTACTAACCCCTCGTGTATAAACCACAGCTATCTCTTAATGTTGCTTACCCAACAAATGATAGAACTCTATAATATCTCTTATTTTTATCTCTTCAAAAATAAATACAAACCATGCACACTCTTGAATATTACAAATGGCTTCTCAAGCCTTTATTTATAGCTTTCCAAAGGACCTTTGGAATTCACCCTTTGTGACCCTTCAATCCTAATGAAAAATGGCACCAAACTTGCATGACCGTTCGTATCCTTGCATTTGAAAAGTCATATCATGACCCTTTATAAGCAAATGCATCCTTTCCTCTTTTGTCTTTATCTTGGTGACTTTTCGTATTCCTCAAAGTGTCCCTTCAAGGAAAAATGCACTATACCCTCTTTTATTTTCACATGGTGACACTTAAAATTCCTCAAGATGAATCTTCATGAGAAAATGTGACCCATTCCTCTTTTGTCTTTTACCTCATAACTCTTTGACTTCTCTATGGGTCTTCTTTTGACTTATATGCAACCAAAAATATATTCATTAATATTAAATAAATATTAACACACATTAGCAAAGATATGAATATTAAAAACACCATTAAATATAATGGGGCCTTTATCACCAATAATGCTAGACCTTTGACATCAATGACAATATTTTAAACAATCTTTTACTTAATATGATTTTTTTATTTAACCACTTAATACACATTCAAGATATGCAATAAAACTTGAAATAATAATATGCACCACATAAGAGAGGGAGAAAGACACTAGATTTTTATGTGAAAACTCAAATTAAAAAAAATCACATAGAAAAATCTTAAGTATATGAATGAGCACCATCTCAAATTATAAAATTCACAAGCACCAATTTGCAGGAGCACCAACCCCTTTGTCGAACACCAACATAGAAACTATTTGTGATCACCAACCCACAATATCACCAACCCCTTATAAATATTTTTTAGCACTAATCCATAGGAGCACCAACCCCTCTTGTGTATAAAACACAACTATCTCTCAATATTACTTACTCAACAAATGATAGAACTCTACAATATCTTTAGATTTTCTCTCTTCAAAAACAAATACAAACCATGCACACTCTTGCATATTAAAAATGGCTTCTCAATCCTTTATTTATAGCTTTCTAAATGACCTTTGGCATTCACCCTTATGACCCTTTAATCCTCATGGAAAATGGTGCCAAACTTGCATGATTGGTCATATCCTTGCATTTGAAAAGTTAGATGTTGACTCTTCATAATCAAATACATCCTTTCCTCTTTTGCCTTTATCTAGATGACTTTTCATATTTCTCAAAGTGTCTTTTCATAGAAAAATGCACCATACCCTCTTTTGTCTTCACATGGTGACTCATGAAATTCCTCAAGATGACTCTTCATAAGAAAATGTGTCCCATCCCTCTTTTGTCTTTTATCCCGTGACTCTTTGACTTCTCCATGGGCCCTCTTTTGATTTATATGCAACCAAAAATATATTCATTAATATTAAATAAATATTAACACATATTATCTAAGATAAAAATATAAAAAATACCATTAAATATAATGGGGCCTTTATCACCAATAATGCTAGACCTTTGACATCAATAACAATATTTCCAATAATTAATTATTAAGCACAAAATATACTAAGATGGGGGAGGTGAATTAGTACATTATATACCTTTTAATTAATCTAATTTATTTTATTTAAACACTTAACCACACATTTAAGATATGCAATAAAACTTGAAATAATAATATGCATCAAATAAGAGAGAGAGAGAGAGAGAGAGACCAAATTTTGTGTGGAAACCCAAAGTGGGAAAAACCATGGAGAAAAATCTCAAGTTTATGAATGAGCACCAAATCAAATTACAAAGTTCATAAGTACCAACTTTTAGGATCACCAACCCCTTTATCAAGCACTAACATAGCAACTATTTGTGAGCACCAACCCCTCTTGTGTATAAAACACAACTATCTCTCAATGTTGCTTACTCAACAAATGATAGAACTCTATAATATCTCATATTTTTATCTCTTTGAAAATAAATAAAACCATGCATACTCTTGCATATTACAAATGGCTTCTCAAGCCTTTATTTATAGCTTTCCAAATGACCTTTGGCATTCACCCTTTGTGACCCATCAATCCTCATAGAAAATGGCACCAAACTTGCATGAGCCTTCATATCCTTGCATTTGAAAAGTCATATGGTGACCCTTCATAAGCAAATACATCCTTGCCTCTTTTATATTTATCTTGGTGACATTTTGTATTCCTCAAAGTTTCATTTCATGGAAAAATATACCATACCCTCTTTTGTCTTCACATGGTGACTCTTGAAATTCATCAAGATGACTCTTCATGATAAAATGCATCCCATTCCTCTTTTATCTTTTACCCCATGACTCTTTGACTTCTTTATGGGCCCTCTTTTGACTTATATGCAACTAGAAATATATTTATTATTATTAAATAAATATTAACACACATTAGCCAAGATATGAATATTAAAAACACCATTAAATGCAATGAGGCCTTTATCACAAATAATGCTAGACTTTTGACATCAATGAAAATATTTATAACAATTAATTATTAAGCATTGAATATATTGAGAGGGGAGAAGTAAATCAATATATTATATATTTTTATTTAATCTGATTTCTCTTCTTAGCCCACTTAATCACACATTCAAGACATACAATAAAATTTGAAACAATAATTGCATCACATGAGAGAGAGAGAGAGAGAGAAGATTTCTATGTAAAAACTCAAAGTGAGAAAAACCATAGAGAACAATCTCAAGTATATGAATGATCATCAACTCAAATTATAAATTTTGCAAGAACCAACTTACAGGATCACCAACCCCTTTTTTTAGCACCAACATAGCAACTATTTGTGAGTGCCAACCCACATGAGCACCAACCCACAGGAGCACCAACCCCTCTTCTGTATAAAACACAACTATCTCTCAATATTTCTTACTCAACAAATGATAGAACTCTACAATATCTCCTACTTTTCTCTCTTTGAAAATAAATACAAACCATGCACACTCTTGCATATTTCAAATGGCTTCTCAATCCTTTATTTATAGAGTTTTAAATGACCTTTCACATTTACCTTTTGTGACCCTTAAATCTTCATGGAAAATGGTGCCAAACTTGCATGACCATTCATATCTTTGCATTTGAAAAGTCATATGGTGACCCTTCATAAGCAAATGCATTCTTTCCTCTTTTGTCTTTATCTCGGTTAATTTTCATATTCTTCAAAGTTTCCCTCCATAGAAAAATGCACCATACCCTCTTTTGTCTTCACATGGTGACTCTTGAAATTCTTCAAGATGACTCTTCATGAGAAAATGCATCCCACTCCTCTTTTGTCTTTTACCTCGTGACTCTTTCACTTCTCCATGGGCCATCTTTTGACTTATATGTAACTAAAAATATATTCATTAATATTAAATAAATATTAATACATATTATCCAATATATGAATATTAAAAACACCATTAAATGTAATGGGGCTTTTAGCTTTAATAATGTTAGACCTTTGACATAAATGATAATATTTCCAACAATCTCCCCCTTTGTCATTGATGGTAACCTCAAACTAAAACTACCATATCTTGAAACCTACACATACTACCATCTAAAAAACATACAGTAATTCCCCCTTACTATAAAAACTTGAACCTATTCTCTATACCTATTTTTGCACATGTACTTATACCTATACTTTTTTTAATTCTTCTCCCCCTTTGACATCAATGGCAAAGAACCGACCTTGAGCTAACACTTAGCTACCCCTCAACTAATGTTGAACCTCAATGGAAGGAAGTAAAAGAAATTACTCTCAAATTCTCCCATAGATATTCAAATATGTCTTTTGGTAGTACCTTTATAAAAATATCTACAATTTGTTCTGTAGTACTGATATATTCTATCTTAACATGTTGATCTACAACCTATTCTCTCAAAAAGTGATATCTAATGGGAATATATTTTGTTCTTGAATGTATCACTAAATTATTTTAAATATTAATAACACTTGTATTTTTTTTAAAAATAGAAATAGGTTCATCATATTTAACCTTGATATCTTCCAAAGTTTGTTTTATCTAAAGCACTTGATTCCAACACAATATCACTGCAATATATTTTGCTTCAACTATAGAAAGTGATACTAA
Source organism: Torreya grandis (assembly GCA_037957365.1). Classification (NCBI taxonomy): domain Eukaryota; kingdom Viridiplantae; phylum Streptophyta; class Pinopsida; order Cupressales; family Taxaceae; genus Torreya; species Torreya grandis. The sequence goes on from JARHVA010000163.1 coordinate 4,772,625, forward strand.
ATTCTACTTTTTGCTTAGCCATGATACTAAGCTATCACCAAGGAAGAAATCTCCTCCACTTGTAATTTTTCTATCAACCAAGTGACCTATCCAATCTAAATTTTTATAAGCAACTAAATTAAAATCTTTGCCTGTAGGATATCATAATCCATAATCCTATATCCCCTTTATATATATAAATATTCTCTTCACCAACTGAACATGAATATATTTTGGAGCTGATTGATATCTTGAAACCATACCTACTACATGCATGATGTCTGGCCTCAATGCTATCAAATATAAAAGACTACCAATCATAAATCTATACAAAGATTTATCTAAAATAGGTAAATTTTCATCCTTGCTCACCTTATTTCCTGTACATATTGGTGTGTCAACTGGTACACAATCCTCAAAACCAAATTTCTTCAACATTTCTTTGACATATTTACTTTGAGATATCAAAATTCTTTTATCTGACTAAAATATTTGTAATCCTAAGAAAAATGACAATTCTCCAAGCATAGACATCTAAAATTATTTTTGCATACTATAAGAATTTTTTTTTTAATCTTTTCAATGTTTCCTCTAAAAATGATGTCATCAACATATACCACAATAATAAATTGATGCTCACCTTCTGTTTTGATGTAGAGATTAGTATCAGCAAATCATCTCTTGAAACCTTGATCCTGTAAGTACTTATCAAGTCTTGCATATCAAGCTTTAGGAGCATGTTTCAATCCATATAGTGTTTTCTTCAATCTGCATACATGGCTACTAATATTTGAGATAATAAATCCCTCAAGCTACTTAATGTAAACCTCTTTTTCTAGATTCTTATTTAAGAAAGCATATTTGATATCCATCTGAAACACTTTGAAATTTTTAAACACTACATATACAAGAAACATTCTAATAGCCTCTATCCTTGATCCTAGTACAAAAGTTTCTTCAAAATCTATTCTCTTAATCTGAGTATATCTTTTACATACTAATCTAGATTTATTCCTAATCACTTCTCTATTTTCATTCAACTTATTTTTGTAAACCCATTTTATTCCTATCACACTATGATCTTTTAGTCTAGGCACTAATTCCCAAGTATCATTCTTTTCTATATAATTTAATTCATTATCAATTTTCTTAACCTAATGCTTATCACGTCTAGCTTATGAAAAAGCTCTAGGTTAAATTTTGGATAACGAAAAAAATTAACTTACTCAGATTCACTTACCATCATTTTTCTGGTGTGAATTCTTTCATTTATGTCCTCAATGATGTCACTTTCATTATGATTTATTTGAACATATTGGATGGATTTTTGGTGTCTTTTTTCTCATCTTCATTTGATTCTTAAAAATTTTCCTCTTTAATGATTTCAAGAATATCTACTACATCACTAATTTTTTGTGTTCCATGTTCTTCAATCCTGACAATTGCACTTTAAAAAAAAAATTGGTTTTTTTGTTATAACATTTATAAGATTTATTTTTACAAAAATAACAAGAAATATACCTTCATCTGCTCTGAATTCAAACTTATCAATTTTTTCATCGATTCTCTTTTGAATTATCTGTTGTCGAAAACTCTAAAATAATAAACTATTATTAGCTTGTCTTTCCATAGCTTATAAGGAGTTTTGTCATTATTGAATCTCAATAATGCTCTATTATGAATATGCACTATTATATCACCTCCCTCTCTTGAATATTTATCTGATATCTTAGATTAATTTAGCATTATCCTCACCATCTTTTGAACTATTTTATTTCTCTGCTCAACTACTCCATTTTACTGTGAAGTTCTAGCTGTTAAATAATATCTCTTTATTCCATGGTTTTGACAAAACTCAATAAATTGATCTGACATGAATTCTCCTCCTCAATTTGATCTTAGACACTTAATCTTCAAACTATTTTTATTCTCAACTAATGCTTTGAATGCTTTGAAATGTCTGAAATATTTTGATTTTTTATTTAAAAATATTATCCAAGTCATACATAAAAAATCATTAATAAATAACATGAAATATTTATCACCTTGATTACTTTGAGTTCTCATAAGCCCTCATATATCAATGTGAATAAGCTCTAGCATCCGAGTGGTCAAGTACTCTTTTATTTTAAACCACCTTCAAAATTGCTTTCCGTGCTGACAAGGTTCACAAAGCATGTCAGATAGTTTGTAATCTTTACAAGATTTATAACTGCTTAATTCTTATTAATGTTAACAAGATTGTCAAAAAAATTGTGTCTCACTCTCCTGTGCCACATCCAACTTTCTTCACTCTGACTTAAACAACATCTTTGACCTTTGATGTCTGATAGCATATACAAATTATTGCCTATTCTCTGAGTATCTACAACCAACACATCTGAATATTTTCTTCTAATTTCACAACCTTCTGTATAAATTTATAGTGTGTGCCCTTGATCAAACATTTGACTTACACTCAAAATATTATTCTTAAGACCTTCTACATATAAAACATTTTCCTTTTTAGTTATACCATTATCCAAACATAGTGTACCTTTTTTGGCAATCCTAGAAGTAGTATTATCTCTGAATTTCAATGTGCCACCATTGATCTTCTTTCAAGGTTATGAACTTGCTTTTGTCACATGTCATGTGCCTCTAACATCCACTATCAATGAACCATGGCTTTTCTTCATTTTTTGAATGCAAAGCTGTCTGCACCAACATAGATTTTTTAGGTTGTTTTTTCTACCATGAACCTGTCTGAACTTTCTTCTTGATGAATGGAGCCTTGAAACTCTAGTCCTTTTTTACTAACTCAAACATACTTCTATAGTATCAAGATATGTGTTCAAATTTATTACACTTTTAACATATTATTACCTCTTTATTAAAGCTTTATAGAGGATTAAAAGAGTTGTGGCTTCTGCTTAACTCTACATGACTTTCCTTCTCCTTATTTTTGAAATTATTTGCTCTTTTTCAACATTCTATTTTCTTATAACTATATCCATTACAATAAAAATAATAACCATAAAAATAGGACCTGTTTGTGTATCTCTAACCTGATTGCTTTTTTTAGCTCTATTTTTCCATCCTTCTTTGTTTGAGATGTCCTTTGTATTCTTAACTTCTTCTTTTTGTATGTCCTCTTTTGTAAGAGCTTTAGCATAGCTCTTTCTTTTTTCCTTGTCTTTGAAAGTAGTGGCTTTCCTTTTCTCTTTTTTAAATCTGATACTAGATCACTAATTTCAAGAATATCTATGGTCCTTTGTATGATTTTTGGAGCATAAATATGAAGATTTATTTGATGGCCATTGGATTCGATATTTGGCATAAATTTTTAATCATTGATTGCTTTATTTGTTTTCTCAAGATATACTTTTAAAGAAGCAACTTTAATAACATACATTTCACATTCTTTACTTACTTTTTGTAACTACGTTGTTAGATATTCTTTATTCTTCTTGACTTATTTAAAGTGTGCTCATAGATCTTTAATTATTTCTTTTGACTCTATTTCATTTTTCTCGATCTAGAGCTCCAAACTTTGATTCTTCTCAAGAGCTTTTAACTCTTCTAAGGCACAAATGAGTTTTCTTTCTAGATTCACTTTGACTTTATCATGTTCTTCTTCTTAATTATCTATACTTTTTCTTGTAGAGGCATCTTCAAGTATGGCCATGAATAAAATCTCTTCTTCTTCTGGCTCACTGACTCCACTATCTTTGGCTAAGCTAAGATATTTAGAATACAAACTCTTCTTCTTGAATTCCTTCTTGAAATTTATTTTTAAATTCTTCTTGTATTTAGACTTTTCTTCTTCATTATCACCATTACCATTATCTGGGCACTTAGCTACAAAATGTCCAATCCTTCCACAATTAAAACATTTAAATGGTAATTTTATTTTATATTTATCTATGCCCTTTTTCATCTTGTGAATGAATAGAGATTCATTTTCATCTTCATCATCGCTAGAACTGTCACTTGATTCTTGAATCTTAGCCTTCTCTTTTTTTTATGTCTTGAAAGTAGATTCTCTTTTTGATGTTTTATTTTATTCGATCTGCATCTCATATGCCATAAGAATACCATGTAGTTCATCCATCTTTAGCTTGGCTAAATTTTTCATCTCTTCAATTGCCAAAACTTGTATATCATATCTCAATGGTAGAGATCTCAAAACATTTTGAACCACAATTGATTCTTTTAACTTTTCTCTAAGACCTTGAATCGAATTAACTATTTGATCAACCCCCAATAGATAACTTACTATATTTTCTTTCTCTTCCATCTTCAAACTCTCAAACTATCTTTTCAAAGTCTGAAGTTTAGCTTGATGAACCTTTCCATCACCTTCGTAAATATTCTCAAGTTTTACCCAAGTTTCATGAGTAGATTTACATTGTATAACTTTAACAAATTTTGATTCACATAAACCACATAAAATAGCATTTAAATCTTTAACATTATTTTCACTTGCCTTTTTTTTTTTCAAAGTAGTTACAAGTGTCTGTGGCTCTTCATATTCCTCCACCACTACTTACCAAATATCGAATCTAAGGACTATCAAATAAATCTTCATTTTTATGCTCCAAAAAGAATAATTTGTCCCATCAAAAAAAGGAACCTTATTTGTATTAAAACCTTCATGTGATTCAGCCATCGTGATTTTTAGATCTACCTTCAAACTGTAAAACTTTTTCAAAAGGAAATTGCTCTGATACCAATTGTTAAGCATGAAAAACACTAAGAGGGGGTGAATCATTATATTATATATATTTTACTTAATTTTATTTCTTTTCTTTAACCACTTAATCACACATTCAAGATATGCAATAAAAATTTAAACAATAATATGCACCACACGAGAGAGAGAGAGAGAGAGAGAGAGACTAGATTTTTACGTGGAAACTCAAAGTAGAAAAAACCACAGAGAACAATCACAAGTATATGAATAAGCACCAACTCAAATTATAAATTTCATGTGCATCAAATTTTGGATCACCAACCCCTTTACCGAGAACCAACATAGAAACTATTTGTGCGTACCAACCCATAGAAGCACAAACCCCTCTTATGTCTAAAACATAACTATCTCTCAATATTGCTTACTCAACAAATGATGAAACTCTACAATATCTCCTACTTTTCTATCTTTGAAAAAAATACAAACCATGCAGACTCTTACATATTATAAATGACTTCTCAAGCCTTTATTTATTGCTTTCTAAATGACCTTTGGCATTCACCCTTTGTGACCCTTAAATCCTCATAGAAAATGGCACCAAACTTTCATGACCTTTCATATCCTTGAATTTGAAAATTTATATGGTGACCCTTCATAAGAAAATGTGTCATTTACTTTTTTGTCTTTATCTTAGAGACTTTTCATATTCTTCAAAGTGTCCCTTCATATAAAAATGCACCATACCCTCTTTTGTCTTTATATGGTGACTCTTGAAATTCTTCAAGATGACTCTTCATGAGAAAATGCATCCCATTTCTCTTTTGTCTTTTACCCCATGATTCTTTGACTTCTCCATGGGCCCTCTTTTGACTTATATGAAACCAAAAATATATTCATTAATATTAAATAAATATTAACACACATTAGCCAAGATATGAATATTAAAAATATCATTAAATGCAATGGGACCTTTATCACCAATAATGCAAGACCTTTGACATCAATGACAATATTTTAAATAATTAATTGTTAAGCATGAAATATACTGAGAGAGAGGTGAATCATTATATTATATATCTTTTACTTAATATTATTTCTTTTCTTTAACCACTTAATCACACATTCAAGATATACAATAAAACTTGAAATAATAATATGCACCACACAAGAGAGAGAGAGACTAGATTTTTACATAGAAACTCAAAGTGGGAAAAACAAAGAAGAACAATCTCAAGTATATGAATGAGCACCAACTCAAATTATAAAGTTCACAAGAACTAACTTGCAGGAACACTAACCCCTTTTCCAATCACCAACATAGCAACTATTTGTGAGCAATAACTCACAAGAGCACCAACCCCTTTTAAATATTTATGAGCACCAACCCCTTTTAAATATTTATGAGCACCAACCCACATGAGCACCAACCCTTCTTATTTATAAAACACAACTATCTCTCAATGTTGCTTACTCAACAAATGATATAACTCTACAATATCTCTTATTTTTCTCTCTTTAAAAATAAATACAAACCATGCAAACTCTTACATATTAAAAATGGCTTATCAAGCCTTTATTTATAGCTTTCTAAATGAACTTTGATATTCACCCTTTGTGACCCTTCAATCCCCATAGAAAATGGTGCCAAGCTTGCATGACCCTTCATATCCTTGCATTTGAAAAGTCATATGGTGACCCTTCATAAATAAATGTGTCTTTTCCTCTTTTGTCTTTATTTTGGTGATTTTTTTGTATTCCTCAAAGTGTCCCTTCATGGAAAAATGTGCCATACCCTCTTTTGTCTTCACATGATGACTCTTGGAATTTCTCAAGATGACTCTTCATGAGAAAATACATCTCATTCCTCTTTTATCTTTTACCCCGTGACTCTTTGACTTCTCTATGGGCCCTTTTTTGACTTATATGCAACCAGAAATATATTCATTAATATTAAATAAATATTAACACACATTAGCCAAGATATAAATATTAAAAACATCATTAAATGTAATGGAGCCTTTATCACCAATAATGTTAGACCTTTGAAATCAATTATAATATTTTCAATAATCTCCCCCTTTGTCATTGATGGCAACCTTAAACTAAAACTACCATAACTTAAAATCTACACATACTACCATCTAAAAAATATACAGTAACTCCCCCTTATTATAACAACTTATACATATTTTCTGTACATGGTTTTGCACCTATACCTATACCTATTTCTATTCATCTCCCCCTTTGACATCAATTTTAAAGGGCCTACCTAGAGCTAACACTTATCTCTCCCTCAACTGATGTTGAACCTCAAAGGCAAGAAGTAAAAGAAATTACTTCTAACTTCTCCCGTAGATACTCAAATGTGTATTTTAGTAGTGCCTTTGTGAAAATATCTATAATCTACTCTGTAGTACTGATATATTCCATCTTAACCTATTGATCTATAACTTGCTCTCTCAAAAATTGATATCTAGTAGGAATATGTTTTATTTTTAAATGCATCACTGGATTCTTTAAAATATTAGTAACACTTGTGTTGTCATAAAAAATAGAAATAGGTTCATCATAATTTACCTTGATATATTTCAAAGTTTGCTTCATCCAAAGCACTTGATTATAACATAATACCACTATAATGTATTCTACTACAGTTGTAGAAAGTGATATTGAATTCTACTTTTTACTTAGCCATGATACTAAGTTATCACTAAAGAAGAAAGCTCTTCCAGTTATACTTTTTCTATCATCTAAACAACCTACCCAATCTAAATCTATATAAGTAACTAAAATAAAATCTCTACATGTGGGATACCACAATCCATAATCTAATCTCCCCTTTATATATCTAAGTATTCTTTTCACCAACTGAACATGACTATCTTTTGAAGTTGAATGATATCTTACAACCATACCTACTGCATGCATAATGTCTAACATTGATGCTATCAAATATAAAAGACTACAAATCATAGATCTATACAAAGATTGATATATAACAAGTGAATCTTCATCCTTGCTTACCTTATTTTTTGTACACATTAGTGTACCAACTGGTGCACAATCCATAAAACCAAAAATTTTTCAACATTTCCTTAGAATATTTACTTTGAGATATGAAAATTCTTTTATCTAATTAAAATATTTACAATCCTAAAAAAATAAAAATTCTTGAAGCATAGACATCTCAAATTCTTTTTGTATATTATCAAAAAATTATTTTATCATATTTTTAATGTTTCCTCCAAAAATGATTTCATCAACATATACTATAACAATCAATTGATTCTCACCTTCTATTTTGATATAAAGAATACCATCGGTAAATCCTATCTTGAAACCTTGATACTGTAGGTAATTATCAAGTCTTGCATACTAAGCTCTAGAAGCTTGTTTCAATCCATACAGTGCTTTTTTCAATTTATATACATGGCTACTAATATTTGAGAGAATAAATCCCTCGGGCTGTTTAATGTAGACCTCTTCTTCTAGATTCCCATTTAGGAAGGAAAATTTGACATCCATCTAAAACACTTTGAAGTTTTTAAACACTACATATGCAATAAAATTCTAAAAGCCTCTAGCCTTGCTACTAGTTTAACATTTTATTCAAAATATATTTCCTCAATCTGAGCATATCCTTTACATACTAATCTAGTTTTATTCCTGGTCACTTCTCTATTTTCATTCAACTTATTTCTATAAACCCATTTTGTTCTTATCACATTGTGATCTTTTGGTCTAGGCACTAATTCCTAAGTATCATTTTTTTCTATCTAATTTAATTCTTCATCCATTTTCTTAAGTCATTAATTATCATGTCTAGCTTCTGAAAAAGTTCTAGACTAAATTTTAGATAACAAAAAAAATTTAACTTACTCAGATTCACTTACCATCATTCTTTTGGTGTGAATTCTTTCATTTATGTCCCCAATGATGTCACTTTCATTATGATTTCTCTAAAAATATTTGGATGGATTTTTGATGTCCTTTTTCTCTTTTTTCTCATCTTTATCTAATTTTTCAAAATCTTCTTCTTCAATAATTTCAAGAATGTCTACTGGATCATTGATTCTTTATGTTCCATCTTCTTCGATCCTGACACTTGCACTTTCAACAATTTTCTTAGTTCTTTTGTTATAACATTTATAAGATTTAATTTTACAAGAATAATCAAGAAATATACCTTCATCTACTCTGGATTCAAACTTACCAAGTTTTTTGTTGATTCTCTTTATGATGCATTTGCTATCAAAAACTCTGAAATAATAAATTGTTATTGGTTTGTTTTTCCATAGATCATAAATATTTTTATCACTATTGACTCTCAATAATGCTCTATTCTAAATATGCACTATTATATTAACTGCCTCTCTCCAATATTTATCTAGTATCTTTGATTCATTTAGTATTGTCCTCACCATCTCTAGAATTGTTCTATTTCTCTGCTTAACTACTCTATTTTGTTGTGGAGTTTTGGCTGCTGAATAATATCTCTTTATTCTAAGGTCTTCAAAAAACTCAATAAACTGATCTGACATGAATTATATTTTTTGATTTGATCTTAGACACTTAATCTTGAAACTGGCTTCATTCTCAACTAATGCTTTGAACGCATTGAAATGTATGAAAACTTCTAAATTTTTTTTTAAAAACATTACCCAAGTCATACATAAAAAATCATAAATAAGAAATATGAAATATTTCTGACCTTGATTACTTTGAGTTCTCATAGGTCCACATAGATCAATGTTAACAAGCTCTAGCATCTAATTGGTTGAGTACTCTTTTGTTTTGAACCACTTTCTAATATGCTTCCCATACTGACAAGGTTCACAAAGCATGTCGAATGGCTTTTTAATTTTTAAAAGATTTTTGACTGCTTGCTTCTTATGGATGTTGAAAAAAAATTCAAAATTTATGTGTCTCATTTTTTTTTGCCATAGCCAACTTTCTTCAATCTGACTCAAACAACATCTTTGACCTTTGATGTTTGATAACATATACATATTATTGCATATTCTCTAAGCATCTGCAACCAACACATCTAAATATTTTCTCCTATTTTTACAACTATTTGCATAAAACTTTATTATGTGCTCCTGATCACACATTTTTATTACACTTTAAATATTATGCTTAAGACCTTCTACATATAAAACATTTTTAATTTTAGTTCTACCATTATCCAAATTTAGTGTACCTTTTTTGGCTATTCTAGCAGTAGTATTATTTTTGAACTTCACTATGCCACCATTGATCTTCTTCAAGGTTATGAACTTTCTTTTATCTCTTGTCATTTACCTCAAACATTCACTATCAATGAACCATGTATTTTCTTTATTTCTTACATGCAAAGCTATCTACACCAACATAGATTTTTTAGGTTATTTCCTCTGCCATGAACTTGTTTGAACTTTTTTCTTGATAAATGAAGCCCTAAAACTCTGGTATTTTTTTAGTGACTCAAACACACTTCTATAGTACCAGGCTGTGTCTAAAATTGTTGCACTTATAACTTATTATAGCCTCTTCATTAAAGCTTGATCGAGGAGTAAAAGAGTTATGGCTCTTACTTGACTCTGCATGACTTTTTCTTCTTATTTCTAAAATTGTTAGCCCTTTTTTGACATTCTATTTTTTTATGACCATATCTATTACAATAAAAATAGTAAATATAAAAATAGGACATGTTTATGTATCTCTAATCTAAATGCCTTTTGTAGCTCCATTATTTCCAACCTTCTTTGTTTGAGATGTCTTCTATATTCTTAACTTCTTTCCTTTTTATTTCCTCTTTTGTAAGAGCTTCAACATAGCTCTTTCATTTTACATTATCTATGAAAGTAGTGACCTCCTCTTTCTCTTTTTAAATATGATACCTATCTTATCTGATATTGATCTTTGACTTTATAATATCTTATTCAACATATTAGTGTTATTCTTAAATTTTGAATCATTGAGTGCACTATCATTGATTGCTTTATTTATTTTCTCAAGATCTACTTTTAAAAAAGTAATTTCAATAACATATATTTCACATTCTTTAATTAATTTTTATGATTGTGGTGTAGATCTTCTTCATTATTTTTGGCCTCTTCAAAGTGTACTTGTAGATCTTCAATTATTTTCTTTGACTCTTTTTCATTTTTCTTGATCTGGAGCTTTACTCTTCGATTCTTCTTCTCAAGAGATTTTAACTCTTCTAAGGCACAAATGAGTTCTCCTTCCAGATTCACTTTGACTTCATCTTGTTCTTCTTCTTGATCATTTGTACTTTTACTTATGGAGGCATCTTCATGTATGGTCATGAATAGAATCTCTTCTTCTTCTGAATCACTAACTCCATTATCTTTAACTGAGCTAGGATCTTTAGAATACAAACTCTTCTTCTCAAATCCCTTTTTGAATTTTTATTTGAAATTATTATTGTATGTAGACTTTCCTTCTTCATTATCACCATTACCTTTATCTGGGAATTCAGCTGTAAAATGTCTAATACTTCCATAATTAAAATATTTAAATGATAATTTTTCTTGATATTTACCTATGCCTTTCTTTGGCTTACAAATGAATAGAGTTCCATTGTCATCTTTATCATCACTTGAACTGTCACTTGATTCTTGAATCTTATTCTTCTCTTTCTTTGATGTCTTGAAAGCAATTTTTTTTTAGAGTTTCTCTTGTTTGGTCTGCATCTCATATGTTGTAAGATTACCATGTAGTTCATCCATATTTAACTTGGCTAAATTTTTCATCTTTTTAATTTCTAAAACTTTTACATCATATCTCAATGGTAGAGATATCAAAACTTTTTGAACCATAATTGATTCTTCTAAATTTTCTTTAAGACCTTGAATCTGATTAACTATTTGATCAACACACAAAAGATAACTTACTATATTTTCTTTCTCTTCTATTGTCAAACTCTCAAACTATCTTCTAAAAGTCTAAATTTTAGCTTGTTGAACTTTTCCATCACCTTTGTAAATATTTTCAAGTTTTACCCAAGTTTTATGAGTAGATTTACATTACATAAATATAACAAATTTTTATTCACATAAAATAGCATTTAAATATTTAACATTATTTTCACTTGCCTTCTTTTCTGTTAGAGTAGTTACAAGTGTATGTGGCTCTTCATATTCTTCCACCACTACTTGCCAAATATCAAATCCAAGGGCCATCAAATAATTCTTCATATTTATGCTCCAAAAAGCATAATTTGTCCTATTAAACAAAGGTACCTTATTTTTAGGAAAACCTTCATGTGATCCACCCATCGTGCTTTCCTGATCTACCTTCAAGCTGTAAAACTTTTTCAAAAGGAAACTGCTTTGATACCAATTGTTAAGCAAAAAATATATTGAGAGGAGGGGTGAATCAGTATATTATATATCTTTTACTTAATCTAATTTATTTTTCTTAACCACTTAATCACACATTCAAGATATGTAATAAAACTTGAAATAATAATATTCACCACACAAGAGAGAGAGAGAGAGTAAATTTTTACATGGAAACTTAAAGTGAAAAAAACTATAGATAATAATCTCAATTATATGAATGAGCACCAACTCAAATTACAAAGTTTACAAGCACCATCACAACCTACCCTTCTTGTGTATAAAACACAACTATCTCTTAATGTTTCTTACTCAACAAATGATAGAACTCTACAATATCTCTTGTTTTTCTCTTTTAAAAAATAAATATAAACCATTCACACTCTTGCATATTGAAAATGGCTTCTCAATCCTTTATATCTTTCTAAATGGCATTTGGCATTCACCTTTTGTGACCCTTTAATTCTCATGGAAAATAGCACCAAATTTGCATGACCTTTTGTATCTTTTCATTTGAAAAGTCATATGGTGACCTTTCATAAGAAAATGTGTCCTTTCCTCTTTTGTCTTTATCTTGGTGACTTTTCATATTCCTCAAAGTGTCCCTTCATAGAAAAATGCACCATACCCTCTTTTATCTTCACATGGTGACTCTTGGAATTTCTCAAAATGAATCTTCATGAGAAAATGTATCCCATTCCTCTTGTCTTTTACCCCATGACTCTTTGAATTCTCCATGGACCCTCTTTTGACTTATATGTAACCAAATATATATTCATTAATATTAAATACATATTAACACATATTATCTAAGACATGAATATTAAAAACACTATTAAATGCAATGGGGTGTTTATCACCAATAATGCTAGACCTTTGACATTAATGATAATATTTCTAACAATCTCCTCCTTTGTCATTGATGGCAACCTCAAACTAAAATTGTCATATCCTAAAACCTACACATACTACCATCTAAAAAACATATAGTAACTCTCCTTTATTGTAGCAATCTGTACCTATTCCCTGCACCTATTTATGCACCTATACCTTTACCTATGCCTATTTATGTTCTTCTTCCCCTTTGAAATCAATGGCAAAGGGCCTATTTGGAGCTAACACTTAGCTTCCCCTCAACTGATGTTGAACCTCAATGGTAAGAAGTAAAATAAATTACTCCCAACTTCTCCCGTAGATACGCAAATGTATCTTTTAGTAGTGCCTTTGTGAAAATATCTACAATCTGCTCTATAGTACTAATATATTCTATCTTAACCTATTGATTTTCAACTTGCTCTCTCAAAAATTGATATCTAATGGGAATATGTTTTTTTATTGAATGCATCATTGGATTCTTTAAAATATTAATAACACTTGTGTTGTCAAAAAAAATAGAAATAGGTTCATCATATTTTACCTTGATATCTTTCAAAGTTTGCTTCATCTAAAGCACTTGAGTACAACACAATACAATTAAAATATATTCTACTTCAGCTATAAAAAGTGATACTAAATTTTACTTTTTGCTTAGCCATGATAATAAGCAATCACCAAAAAATAAAATCTTCCACTTGTACTTTTTCTGTCATCCAAACAACCTGCCTAATTTGAATCTATATAGGCAACTAAAGTTAAATCTCTACCTATGAGATATCACAACTCATAATCCAATTTTCTCTTGATATATCTAAATATTCTCTTCACCAACTAAACATGACTTTCTTTTGTAGTTGATTGATATCTTGCAACCATACCTACTACATGTATAATGTCTAGCCTCAATGTTGTCAAATATAGAAGACTACCAATCATAGATCTATACAAAGATTGATATACAACAAGTGAATCTTCATCCTTACTCATTATTTCCTATACACATTGATGTGCCAACTGGTGCACAATCCTTAAAACTAAATTTATTCAATATTTTCTTGGCATATTTACTTTGAGATATGAAAATTCTTTTATCTGACTAAAATATTTGAAATCCTAAAAAAAATCTCCAAGCATAGACATCTCAAATTCTTTTTGAATATTATTTAAAAAAAAATTGTTATTTTTTCATTGTTTCCTCCAAAAATGATGTCATCAACATATACTACAATAATCAATTGATGTTCACCTTCTATTTTGATGTAGAGATTACTGTCAGCAAATCCTCTCTTGAAACCTTGATCATATAGGTACTTATCAAGTCTTGCATACCAAGCTCTAGGAGCTTGTTTCAATCTATATAGTGCTTTCTTCAATCTACATACATGGCTACTAATATTTGAGAGAATAAATCCTTCAAGCTGCTCAATGTAGACCTCTTCTTCTAGATTCTTATTTAGGAAGGTAGATTTGACATCCATCAAAATTTTTTTGAAATATTTAAACATTGCATATGAAAAAAACATTTTAATAGCCTTTATCCTTACTACTGGTATAAAAAATTCTTCAAAATCTATTCCCTCAATTTGAGCATATCCTTTACATACTAATCGATCTTTATTCCCAATAATTTCTCCATTTTCATTCAACTTATTTTTGTAAACCCATTATATTCCTATCACGTTGTGATCTTTTGGTATAGGCACTAATTCCTAAGTATCATTTCTTTCTATATTATTTAATTCTTCATCCATTTCCTTAACCCAATGCTTATCATGTCTACCTTTTAAAAAAGTTCTAGGCTGAATTTTGGATAACAAAAAAAAATTTACTTGCTCAAATTTACTTACCATCATTCTTCTAGTGTGAATTCCTTCATTTATGGCCATAATGATGTCACTTTCATTATGATTTCTTTAAATATATTTGAATAGATTTTTGGTGTCCTTTTTTTTTTTCTCATCTTCCTCTGATTTTTTAAAATCTCTCTTCAATGATTTTAAGAATGTCTACTGGATCACTGATCTTTATGTTCCATCTTCTTCTATCTTGACACTTACACTTTCAACAATTTTCTTCGTTCTTTGGTTATAACATTTATAATCTTTAATTTTATAAGAATAACCAATAAATATACCTTCATCTATTCTAGATTCAAACTTACCAAGTTTTTTGTCAGTTTTCTTTATGAAGCATCTACTGCTAAAAAATCTAAAATAATCAACTATTACTGATTTGTCTTTCTATAGCTCATAAAGAGTTTTATCACTATTGACTCTCAATAATTCTCTATTTTGAATATGCACTACTGTAGCAACTACCTCTCTCCAATATTTATCTAGTATCTTGGATTCATTTAGTATTATCCTCGCCATCTCCTGAACTATTCTTTTTCTCTGCTTAACTACTCCATTTTGCTATGGAATTTTAGATGTTGAATAATATCACTTTATTCCATGGTCTTCACAAAACTTAATAAACTAATCTAACATGAATTCTTTTCTATGATTTTATCTTAGACACTTAATCTTCAAACTAGTTTCATTCTCAATTAATGCGTTGAATGCTTTAAAATATCTGAAAGTTCTATTTTTTTTTAAACATTACCCAAGTCATACGTGAAAAATCATCAATAAGTAACATGAAATATTTCTTACCTTGATTAATTTTATTTCTCATAAGTCCACATAGATCAGTGTAAACAAGCTCTAGCATTTGAGTGGTTGAGTACTCTTTTGTTTTGAACCATCTTCTAGCCTACTTCCCATGTTGACAAGGTTCACAAAGCATGTCAAATGGCTTTGTAAGATTTAAAAGATTTTTGACTGTTTGTTTCTTGTTGATGTTGAAAATATTATCAAAATTTATATGTACCATTGTCCTGTGCCATAGCCAACTTTCTTCAATCTGACTCAAACAGCTTTGACCTTTGATGTCTGATAGCATATACAAATTATTACCTATTCTCTAAGCATCTGCAACCAATACATATGAATATTTTCTCCTAATTTCACAACCTTCTACATAAAAATTTAGTGTGTGTCCCTAATCACACATTTGACTTATACTCAAAATATTATGCTTAATACCTTCTACATATAAATCATTTTTAGTTTTAGTTCTACCATTATCCAAACTTAGTGTACCTTTTTTGGAAATTTTGGCAGTAGTATTATATCTAAATTTCATTATGCCACCATTGATCTTCTTAAAGGTTATGAACTTGATTTTGTCTCTTTTCATGTGCTTCAAACATCCACTATCAATTAACCATGGATTTTATTCATTTTTTACATGTAAAGCTATCTACAACAACATAAAATTTTCATGTTGTTTCTTCTACCATGAACCTATCTAAACCTTCTTCTTGATGAATGGAGCCTTGAAACTCTGATCCTTTTTTACTGACTCAAACATGCTTATATAGTACCAGGATATGTGTCCAAAGTTGTTTCCACTTGTAACATATTATGTTCTCTTCATTAAAGTCTAATAGAGGAATAAAAGAGTTGTGGCTTCTGCTTGACTCTACATGACTTTCTTTCTCCATATTTATGAAATTGTTAGCCTTTTTTTGACACTCAATTTTTTTTATCACCATATCCATTACAATAAAAATAGTATTTTTTTGTGTATCTCTAACTTGATTACTGTTGATGTTGGAAAGTGCACCCAGCGGCAGGAACACGGATTCCTGCCCTCTCCCCACAACATGGAAACCCCTCTCTCGTCTGTGGGACGGCGAAGCAGGAGAGGAGAGTCTCTAGATATGGGCTAGTTCCCTCTGATGTATCTTGTTTGTTTCAGGTAACGCAAAATATAGGTATATAGGTATACACTTGGGGGGGTGAAAAGAGAGAGAAAAGCATGAAAACAAACAACCTACTCTAAAAGAGGTGATACACCAAAAACATGAGTGACCTTCCAGATCCACTCTCAGAATCAGGGAAAATGCAAGTATACTCTACACATCTGGTAGAGGAATCAGGCTGCTAAGACAAAGGGGGAGGCTATAATGGAAAATACGTCACAGAGGTTTACTGAGGTGCTGTGGAATGCATGCTTGCAAGCAACTTACTCTGTTCTGTCCTTCTCAAGTATTGCTCTTCTCCTTTCAACTGCAGAACCGGTTCCTGTAGATAGCTGGTCTATTGGTATTACCTATGAAAGCATGGAAGATAATGACTAAACACAGATGATACTCAGGTCATACACAGCAAATCAATCTAAGATGGAGGCAAAAACTATATTTTTATTGATTCAGGTGGAGAAAATGTAGAGCAGTGCTCTTTACAAAAGTCAGGAAGATCCCCCAAAAAATGACTAAGTCTATGCATTTATAGCAGAAGAGCCAAGAGAAGTTTCATCAAAAAGCGTGAAAAACACTATTGATGACATCACAAGTCTGCCAAGACCATTCTTATTGCCTCATTTTGCGTGCTAGTCTTCTCCTCCGGTGGTTGGGCGAGTTTTTTCTTGTGCACTGCAGGTGAATTTTGCCGCCCTTGTAGTGGGCGGCAATTTTGCCACCCTTTGCATGAACTTCATGTAGGAATACCTACCGACATCGGCCGATAATCTATCGAAGGCGGCAGTCTTGCCGACGTCAATTCCCCTAAGCTGCCGACGTCGGCAGAATTGTGCTGTGGGCAGCCCTTTCAATTTCCCTGCCATCGGGTGGGGTTTTCAATTTCACCACCATAGGGCGGGATTTTTCAATTTGCCGCCATAGGGTGGGCTTTTTCAATTCGCCGCCATAGGCGAGCTTTTTCAACTTTTACACCAGCCGTTGTGCTGCCGACGTCGGTCTCTGTAAGGTGCCGACGATGGCAATATTGCCGATGTCGGCCGATGTCTGCGGCCTTTTCGTGTTATGGGCGGCGAATTTGCCACCCTCTGCATGTCTGTAGGTGAGCTCATTTTACCCGCCCTTATAGTGGGCGGTGATTTTGCCGCCCTCTGCATTTTGTCTGCCCTCTTTTTTGCCTAAGTGTTGAAACGCTCTATTTTTTCTCTTCTTCTCTCCTTGCGTGAACGTTCAGAGATTCTGTCTTTCGCTGCCTATTCTCTGTAACGGCGCTGTCAAAACCTGAAAGTGGACCTTACAACCTGAAATAATTGGCCCTGCAAAGTAGGTGTAGGAGGTGACCAAGATTTTGCCTAAGGGGCAAAATTGGGTCAACAAATTGGCGACTCACGGGGGAAGCATGCCTGCTATGCTTAGAACCCAGTTGCCTTGCATATCCATTGGGTGCGGAGTCAGATGGTGACTTTGAAGCGAGTTCACAACAGCTTTGATAATCTCAAAATCAAAATACACAGAATTTACCCCCAAACAAAGGGAAACACACAAAGCTAAAAACAACTACCTGTGCAAACTGCACTTAGGGAAAACAGGGAAAACAAAAAGGGAAACTATGTATAGCCGAACCAAAATTTAGTGGCAATGCTTCAGATGTATCCCATTGACTGGGATACGCAATTCTTCACCGTCTAACCTGGAGAGCTGGAACGCGTTATGCTACTTGCACTGAGTGATCATGTAAGGACCGCTCCAGAGGGCATCAAATTTTGCATGTTTTTCGGGCTTAACTCTATCTTCATCCCATTTTAAGACAATGTCTCCTTCGATAAAACTTTTTGACGAAGACTTCTTGTCAAAATGTCTTTTCACCTGATGCTGGCGACTGATCATAGAGACCATGGCCTGGTTCCTTACCTCCTGGAGCTCCATTAGTTCACACAATCTGACCTCCATGCTGCTTCCTTCTTCTAGCTGCAACTGATGAGCGAGGTCCAGCGCTGGCAATTCGAGTGAGATAGGAAGCCTTGCTTCCCTTCCATACACAAGCGTATATGGAGAATTTCCGATTGATCTTTTCGGAGTGATTCGATCGGCCCATAGAGCTATTTTCAACTTGGCATGCCAAGTTCTCTGATTTTCTTCCATGGTCCTCTTTATAATCTTGATCAAATTTTTGTTAGTGGACTCAGCTAGTCCATTCCCCTGCGGGTAGTAATTTGACAAAGTGCTGAGGTATATACCATACCTTAGCACCCATTCACTAGTTTTGGTTCCCAGAAAAGCCAAGGCGTTATCTGAGATTATAGTGGCTGGGACCCCAAAACGTGTCACTAAGTCCTCATAGAAATCCAAAACTGTGCTTTCATTCACTTCTTTCAAAGCAATGGCTTCCACCCACCTGGTGAAATAATCTGTAGCAGTCAGGACCTATTTGTGTCCGATGCTAGAGGGAGGATTGATCATCCCTATGAAATCTAGGCCCCACTACATGAATGGTTGTTCAACTTGAATGGGCTGTAGGGGCATGGCAGCCAATCGTTGCTTTCCGTCAAAGAGTGCACACTTCTGACACTTCCTTATCCAGGCATGGGTATCCTTGAAGAGAGTGGGCCAGAAATAGCCAGCTCTCATTATTTTTGCTGCTGTGGTCTTAGGGGCAAAATGTCCGCCTGCTGGCCCATTGTGAAACTCATCCAAAACCTTGTCAGTCTGACTGGAGTCAATGCATCTCAGGAGAACCCCAGAGAGATCCTTCCTAAATAATACTCCATCAATCAAAACATAGGGAAGGGACTGAAGTTTAAAATACCTTCTTCTGGCTCTACCGAGACCCTGTGGACATTCGCCCATAAGAAGGAAACGCCTCATGTCCAGTGTCCAATCCCTTATGATAGCTGGTTCTTCTGCGGTGGCTGTATCATAGATCAGCAAGCTATCTTCATCCTTTTGTCTCAAATCTGTGGCTAGCTGTTCACATAGGCCCCTTCCTCTCACCAACTTGGCGATCTTGATATCTATGTCGTACTCCATCGCTTTGGTGATCCATCCTGCCCTTTTCTCGTTTAAGTCTCGATTGGTCAGGAAATCCTTGACACCAAGATGTGGAACCATGAGATGGATCTTGCTATTTGACAACATATATCTGAATTTTTTTAAACTATGCACCACTACCAGAACTTGCTTTTCTATGTAGGTGTACCTGATTTCAAAATCCTCTAACCCTTGGCTGAAGAAGGCGAGTGGTTGCTCGAAGTCATCACTGTTTGCTTGGGTAAGCATAGCAGATATTACTTTTCCGTTGCTGAAGGTATAGAGATTGAGGTCTTTATTGAAGTCGGGGTTGATTAGAGTGAGAGCCTGGGTCAAAGCCTGTTTGATAGCTTCAAAGCTATCCTTTCTTGGCATTGTCCACTTGAATTCTTCACCCTTTTTTAGCAAGGAGGTTAGGGGTTTAACTATTTCAGCGAAGTTCAGAATGAACCTCTGAATGAAATTTATCCGGCCAAAGAAACTCTAAAGGCCTTTCTTGTGCTTTGGTAGAGACATCTCCAGAATGGAGCGGACTCTCTCTGGGTCAATAGACAAACCTTCCTTGGACACAATATGGCCAAGAAGTTTCCCCTCATGAACCGCAAATACACATTTCTTTGGATTTAGGGAGATGCCAAATTCCCTACACCTCTCAAAAATCTGCCTGAGGTGCTTCATATGCTGTCCTGCCTCTTTGGAGAAAATGGTTATATCATCGAGATATACCAACACGTTCTTATTTATCAAACCATTGAAAGCCATGTCCATGGCTCACTAGAAGGTAGCACCAGCATTGGATAGCCCAAAAGGCATCTTCTGGTAGGCGAATGTTCCCCATTTGGTGGTGAAGGCTGTTTTGTATTGGTTGGAGTCATGCACCAGAATCTGATTATATCCTGAATAGCCATCCAGGAGGGAGAAACGTTCAGAACCAGTTACCTTTTGGAGGATCTGCTCCATGTTTGGAAGGGGATAATGATCCTTTAAAGAGACTTTATTAAGGTCTCTGAAGTCGACGCACAACCTGATCTCCCCATTTTTCTTTCTAACTGGAACCAAATTAGCCAACCATGAGGAATGTTTGATCAGAAATATAATGCCAGACTCAATCAACTTGGCCAATTCTTTCTGCATAAGGAGCTCGACCATCGGATTAACAGGTCTCTGCTTTTGTGTGACTAGTTTTGCGCCTTCATCTAATTCAATGGTGTGTTGGGCGAGCCTTGGATCGAAGCCTTTCAAGTCGCTATAATTCCAGGCAAAAATATCGACAAACTCCTGGCACAGCAGAATGAAAGCTTGTCTTTCTTGAAACGTGCAAACCTTGCCAAGTGCCAACAACTTGTCCTTGAAGATTTCCACTTTTTCATAATTCTCCTCTCTGGTAGTGATGCATGCTTTGTCATCTCTTAGTTGGTCCTCTCCATTGAAAATACTTTCAAGTGTGACCAGACCCTTAGGGAGTTTATTGTTCTTCAATTGAACAATCTGATTTCCATATTGCTACTGCAATTTCGCTTGATTGTGGACCGCAAACTCGGCTTCTTCCTGCAGGAAAAGAGCTATCTATTGGTCGCTTTTGAAGACCTACCAATTTGTAACATTGTCTAGAATTGAAGGCCAGACCACCACTTTTAAATGACGCGAACCATAACCCCTGCTTATCTCTTTTGAAACATCAAATTGGGCACCAACAGCTGCCAATCTGTCAGCCTGCTTATTCTGTTCCCTGGGGATAGAGGTAATATTAAGAGCAAGGAAATCCTCCATCAAGTCCCAGACTCTGTGCTTGTAAGATTTCAGTAAGGAGTTCTTGGTCAGGTTCAGGCCTCTGATTTGGTTCACTATTAGTTCACTGTCCCCCAGGATTTGCAATTTTTTGATCCCTCTCTTTCTTGCCCACTCAAGTCCATGAATCAAAGACTCATATTCTGCAACGTTACATGTGCAAGAGAACTAGAAATGAAAAGATGAAAAGTACCTTTCTTTAGAAGGGGAGACTAACATTGCCCCACCACCAGCACCCAGTTTGCTTCTGGAACCGTCGAAGTATAGCTGCCACAGGCCAAGATCTTCTTTATTTTCCTTCATTATATTGGGCATGACGGCACTCTCTTCATGCAAACAATAGATGCCAAGGTCTGCCTCCTCAATAAACTTATAAGGATCGTGCTCGAAGTTATCGCTTCCCCACTCATCCAAGAGTAGATCTGCGACTCCTTCAAGAGCAGAAGATGAGGACTTGTCTGTTTGAGAGTCTTCTGGATCAATGATAGTGTAACTGACATTCACTGCCTTGGGTGAATAGGACTCTAGGTGGTCTTTGTAGAGTGGCTCGGATTCGATTTTCACTTTGGTCCCATACTTGGTTCTAAAAACCAGGTATGACTAATTTGCTGCTAGATAACCACCTATCTTGGACGTAAAGTCCCTAGACAAACAGATTGCAAAATATGGAGGAACGTCCGCTACCACTATATCTTGAGGGATTGAGAATGTCGGGCAGGCATGCAATGTTAAACTCAATCCTTTCAGGACTCCGACTGTCTTTGCGGGTGTCCCATCTAGTTACAAGACTCCTTTGTTCATTGCTTCGTACTTTAACCCCATCTTATCAGCAATGCATTTAGGCATTACTGAAGTGCTGGCCCCGCTATCAATTATGCAATTATGTACTAAGAAATCCCCTATGATCAAAGATACATAAAAAGGGGGAGTCTTTTCTTCTTTTCTTACCTGACCTAGAGCAGAAGGCTGCCCATTCATCATTAGGATGTTATTAGTGTCTATTGGGATGGCCTGGCAATCTAGCTCATGCAATTCTTTCTTCAATACCTCCTTTTGTCCCGAAAGAGACAATGAATCCCATAGAGAAATGCTCACATGCAATTTCTTCATTTGATCAACTATATTAACTTGGGGACTGACTCCTTTCACGTTTTCCTTTGGGCTGATCCCGACCGGAGCTGTAGACAGAGGGGATGGAGGTGCAAATGGTTGTCTGGGAATTGGAGCCTTTTGAAAAGGGTGTGGTGGAGGATTCGCTACTGCCTGAGGGGAAGCTTGCACTTCTCCAACTGCTCTTCTTTTAAATCTCGTATTGGCCGCAACGCAATTAGCATGATTGCCTGCAGCGCCCCCATGATTAATTGCATAGAGCTCGCCCTCTTCGTGATTTATCAGGGTAGAATCCGACTGAGTCTGATTGTTGCTTGTGCTGGTTTGAGCTGGGAACTCAAAAAATTGAGAAAAATCAGCACCCTAATTTTCTGAATTTTGGAAAAAATTTATCATGTCATTCGTGTGGACAGCTTGCTCTTGACCTTGTCCCATGGTTGAATAACCTGGCTACTCCTGCACTAGATTGTTCTGAGTAGGTACCATGGCTTTAGATGACGAAGGAGGGCCTGAGTTATAATTTTGATAAGGCCTAGTTGTAGTGAGTTGCCCCTGACCTTGGTTATAATTTTGAAAGGGGGGTCTAGGGGCATGGCCATAATTTTGATAACTCTGGTTTGGCTTGTGGCTTTGAGCTTGCTGCCTTTTAAGGGCAACAAGTTCATTTGACATGCTCTGCAACAGGCCCTTAACTTCACTTAATTCATTGGATGGAACAGCAGTTGGCTTCTCAATGACAGGTAGGGGAGCAATTGTGGGAGCGACTGCTTGAATTGGGGGCAGCGGTTCTGGGAAAAGTGGCATATGAGGCCTAGGGGTGATTTTCCTGGCTTGAATTAAGCAATTTTCAGCTGCAATGGCTATGTCATACGTAGCTGGCAGTATGTGTCCCCCCATAGATTGGATCATCATAGCAATGTCACTATTCAATGCTTTTAGATAGTACAAGAAAGCGTAGCTGGGGGTCGGCCTTACCAGGATGGAAATTCTATCCCAAGTCTTTTAAAACCGCGTATTGAAGTTCTGCATATACTCGTGTGGAGCTCTCTTTATAGTTGTCAGCTGCTCAGCAAGAGAGAGGCCATCACTTTTTTCCCCAAAACGATCAGTTAAACGAGTGCCCAATTCATTCCAAGAATGTATGGAATTCACAGGCAAGGTGCTGTACCAGTCGAAAGCTTTCCCTTTTAGAGACAAGGCTAACAGTCTAATGGCAATATTTTCTTCTATTACATTGTGAATATTGCAAAAGTTGGCAATATTTTTTATATGCTCAACAAATGTAATAGGTCCCACTCCATCAAAAGAAGGCACATTCTTCAGAGCTGTTCCAGGAATCGGATCATAGCATGGGAGGTTTAAGGGGCTCTCACCACGAAAAGCTGCAAAAGGCAAGGCCATGGCTGGAACAGGTTGTATTTGAGGCTGAGCTGGGTTGGTGTTCCTAGCAACAGGTCTAGGAGGATTTATCAGTGGATAAGGGTGAGTTCTTCTAAACCTGAGTCTTTTAGCAGAGTTTAAAGGTAGTTCAATGAACTCAAAGGGGACCCTTCTTGAAGCTGACTTGGTGGTAACTTTTGGCATAGAAGTTAAGTAACTTGTCTTAAAAATAAAGAACTGAGCTCTTACCAGTGGAGTCGCTAGATGCTGGAAATCTTTATAAAAAAAAAATGTAGCAAGACCAACATCAATCTTGAAATACTACTGCATTGAAAAATACTGTCCCACCGGGCGTGCCAAAATTGTTGACTTTGGAAACTACACCCAGCGGCAGGAACACGGATTCCTGCCCTCTCCCCGCAACATGGAAACCCCTCTCTCGTCTGTGGGATGGCGAAGCAAGAGAGGAGAGTCTCTAGATATGGGCTAGTTCCCTCTGATGTATCTTATTTATTTCAGGTAACGCAAAATATAGGTATATAGGTATACACTTGGGGGGGTGAAAAGAGAGAGAAAAGCATGAAAACAAACAGCCTACTCTAAAAGAGGTGATACACCAAAAACATGAGTGACCTTCCAGATCCACTCTCAGAATCAGGGGAAATGCAAGTATACTCTACACATCTGGTAGAGGAATCAGGCTGCTAAGACAAAGGGGGAGGCTATAATGGAAAATACATCACAGAGGTTTACCGAGGTGCTGTGGAATGCACGCTTGCAAGCAACTTACTCTGTTCTATCCTTCTCAAGTATTGCTCTTCTCCTTTCAACTGCAGAACTAGTTCCTGTAGATAGCTGGTCTATTGGTATTACCTGTGAAAGCATGGAAGATAATGACTAAACATAGATGATACTCAGGGCATACACAGCAAATCAATCCAAGATGGAGGCAAAAACTGTATTTTTATTGATTCAAGTGGAGAAAATGCAGAGCAGTGCTCTTTACAAAAGTCAGGAAGATCCCCCAAAAAATGACTAAGTCTGTGCATTTATAGCAGAAGAGCCAAGAGAAGTTTCATCAAAAAGCGTGAAAAACACTATTGATGACATCACAAGTCTGCCAAGACCATGCTTGTTGCCTCATTTTGCATGCTGGTCTTCTCCTCCGGCGACTGGGTGGGTTTTTTCTTGTGCACTGCAGGTGAATTTTGCCGCCCTTGTAGTGGGCGGCAATTTTGCTGCCCTTTGCATGAACTTCATGTAGGAATACCTGCTGATGTCGGCCGATAATCTACCGATGGCGGCAGTCTTGCCGACGTCGGTTCCCCTAAGCTATCGACGTCGGCAGAATTGTGTTGTGGGCAGCCCTTTCAATTTCCCCACCATCAGGCGGGGTTTTCAATTTCGCCGCCATAGGGCGGGCTTTTTCAATTCACCGCCATAGGGCAGGCTTTTTCAATTCACCGCCATAGGGCGGGCTTTTTCAATTCACCGCCATAGGCGGGCTTTTTCAACTTTTACGCCTGCCGTTGTGCTGCCGACGTCAGCGGTTCTACTGACGTCGGTCTCTGTAAGGTGTCGATGATGGCAATATTGCCAACGTCGGCCGATGTCCGCGGCTTTTTCGTGTTATGGGCGGCAAATTTGCCACCCTCTGCATGTCTGTAGGTGAGCTCATTTTACCCGCCCTTGTAGTGGGCGGCGATTTTGCCACCCTCTGCATTTTATCTGCCCTCTTTTTTGCCTAAGTGTTGAAATGCTCTATTTTTTCTCTTCTTCTCTCCTTGCGTGAACGTTCAGAGATTCTGTCTTTCACTGCCTATTCTCTGCAACGGCGCTGTCGAAACCTGAAAGTGGACCTTGTAACTTGAAATGACTAGCCCTGCGAAGCAGGTGTAGGAGGTGACCGGGATTTTGCCTGAGGGGCAAAATTGGGTCAACAATTACCTTTTGTAGCTCTATTCTTTTCAGTCTTCTTTGTTTGAGATGTCCTCTATATTCTTAAATTCTTCCCTTTTTATTTTCTCTTTTGTAAGAGCTTCAACATAGCTCTCTCTTTTCTTTGTCTGTGAAAGTAGTGGCCTCCCCTTTTTTTTAAAAAAATCTAATACCTATTTTATCTAACATTGATTTTTTACTTTTTTATATCTTATTCAACATATTAGTGTTATTCTCAAATTTTGAATCATTGACTGCTCTATCATTGATTGCTTTATTTATTTTCTCAAGATCTGATTTTAAAGAAGCAATTTTAATAACATACCTTTCAAATTATTTACCTACTTTTTAAAAATATTCCATTATATTTTCTTCATTCTTTTTGGCCTCTTCAAAGTGTGTTTGTAGATATTCAATTATTTTCTTTGACTCCTTTTCATTTTTTTCAATCTAGAGCTTTAATCTTCGATTCTTCTTCTCAAGAGATTTTAAATCTTCTAAGACACAAATGAATTCTCTTCTAGATTCACTTTAGCTTCATCATATTCTTCTTCTTGATTATCTATACTTTTGTTTGTGAAGGCATCTTCATATATATCCATGAATAGAATCTCTTCTTCTTCTGAATCATTGACTCCACTATCTTCAACTGAGCTAAGATATTTAGAATACAAACTCTTCTTCTCAAATCCCTTCCTAAATTTTATTTTGAAATTATTTTTGTATGTAGAATTTCATTCTTCATTATCACCATTACCCTTATTTATGAACTTAGCTATAAAATATCCAATTTTTTGATAATTAAAATATTTAAATGATAATTTTCTTTGATATGTACCTGTGCCCTTTTTCAGCTTGTGAATGAATAGAGCTTCATTGTCATCTTTATCATCACTAGAACTATCACTTGATTCTTGAATATTAGCCTTCTCTTTCTTTGATATATTAAAATCAACTTCTCTTTTTGAGGGTTTTTTTTGTTCAGTCTGCATCTCATATGCCTTAAGAATACCATGTAGTTCATCCATCTTTAGCTTGGTAAAATTATCCATCTCTTCAATTGACAAAACTTTTGCATCATTTCTCAATGGTAGAGATCTCAAAACTTTTTGAACCATAATTGATTATTCTAAATTTTCTCCAAGACCTTGAATCTGATTAACTATTTGATCAACATACAAAAGATAACTTGCTATATTTTTTTCCTCTTCAATCTTCAAACACTCAAACTATCTTCTGAAAGTCTGAAGCTTAGCTTGCTAAACCTTTCCATCACTTTTGTAAATATTCTCCAAGTCTTACCCAAGTTTTATGAAAAAATTTACATTTCATAACTTTAACAAATTCTTATTCACATAAACCACATAAAATAGTATTTAAAGCTTTAGCATTATTTTCACTTACCTTATTTTCTATCGAAGTAGTTATAAGTGTCTGTGGCTCTTCATATTCCTCCACCACTGCTTACCAAATGTCGAATCCAAGGGATATCAAATAAGTATTCATCTTTATGCTCAAAAAACATAATTTGTCCCATCAAATAAAGGTGCCTTATTTATAGAAAAATATTCATGTGATCTAACCAACATGCTTTCTCGATCTACTTTTAAACTGTAAAACTTTTTCAAAAGGAACCTACTCTGATACTAATTTTTAAGCATAAAATATACTAAGAGGGGGGGTGAATCACTATATTATATATATATGTTACTTAATCTGATTTATTTTCTTTAACCACATAAGAGAGAGAGAGAGAGAGAGAGAGAGAGAGACCCAATTTTTACATGTAAAACCAAAGTGAAAAAAACCACATAGAACAAGCTCAATTATATGAATGAGCACCAACTCAAATTATAAAGTTTCAAACACAAACTTGTAGGAGCACCAACCCCTTTGCCGAGCACCAACATAGTAACTATTTTTGAGCACCTACCCATAGGAACACCAACCCCTCTTATGTATAAATTGCTTACTCAACAAATGATATAACTCTACAATATATCATGATTTTCTCTCTTCAAAAACAAATACAAACCATGCACACTCTTGCATATTACAAATATTTTCTCAAGCCTTTATTTATAGTTTTCCAAATGACCTTTGGCATTCCTCCTTTGTGACCCTTCAATCCTCATGGAAAATGCAACCAAACTTGCATGACCCTTTATATTCTTGCATTTGAAAAGTTATATGGTGACCCTTCATAGGCAAATGTGTCATTTCCTCTTTTGTCTTTATCTTGGTAACCTTTCATATTATTCACAATGTCCTTTCATGGAAAAATGTGCCATACCCTCTTTTGTCTTCACATGCTAACTCTTAGAATTCCTCAAGATGACTCTTCATGAGAAAATGCATCTCATTCCTCTTTTGTCTTTTACCTCATGACTCTTTGACTTCTCCATGGACCCTCTTTTGATTTATATGCAACCAAAAATATATTTATTAATATTAAATAAATATTAATACATATTACCCAAGATATGAATATTAAAAACACCATTAAATGCAATGGGGCTTTTATCATCAATAATGCAAGACCTTTGACATCAATGACAATATTTCCAACAATTAATTGTTAAGCATGAAATATACTGAGAGGAGGGGTGAATCAGTATATTATATATATTTTACTTAATTTTATTTCTTTTTCTTTAACCACTTAATCACACATTCAAGATATGTAATAAAACTTGAAACAATAATATGCACCACATGAGAGAGAGAGAGAGAGAGAGAGAGAGAGAGAGACCATATTTTTACGTAGAAACTCAAAATGGGAAAAACCATGAAGAAAAATATCAAGTATATAAATGAGCACCAACTCAAATTACAAAGTTCACAAGTACCAACTTGTAGGAGCACCAACCCATTTATCGAGCACAAACACAACTATTTATGAGCACCAACCCATAGGAGCACTAACCCCACTTGTGTATAAAATATAACTATATCTCAATTTGCTTACTCAATAAATGATAGAACTCTACAATATCTCCTATTTTTCTCTTTTCAAAAACAAATAAAAACTATGCACATTCTTGCATATTACAAATAGCTTCTTAAGCCTTTATTTATAGCTTTCTAAATTACCTTTGGCATTCACCCTTTGTGACCCTTCAATCCTCATTGAAAATGGCACCAAAATTTTATGACCCTTCATATCCTTGCATTTGAAAAGTCATATGGTGACCTTCATAAGCAAATGCATCCTTTCCTCTTTTATCTTTATCTTGGTGACTTTTTATATTCCTCAACATTTCCATTCATGGAAAAATTCACCATACCCTCTTTTGTCTTCACATGGAGACTCTTGGAATTCCTCAAGATGACTCTTCATGATAAAATGCATCTCATTCCTTTTTTGTCTTTTACCTCATGATTCTTTGACTTCTCCATGGGCCCTCTTTTGACTTATATGCAACCAAAATTATATTCATTAATATTAAATAAATATTAACACACATTAGCCAAGATATGAATATTAAATGCAATGGGGCCTTTATCACCAATAATTATATACCTTTGACATCAATGACAATATTTCCAACAATCTCCTTTGTCATTGATGGCAACCTCAAATTGAAATTGCCATATCCTGAAACCTGTACATACTTCCATCTGAAAAACATATAGTAACTCCCCCTTATTATATCAACCTATACCTATTCCTTGTACCTATTTTTTCACCTATACCTATTTTTATTCTTCTCACCCTTTGATATCAATGACAAATATCTACTCCCAAATACTTCCAACTTCTCTCGTAGATACTCAAATATGTCTTTTGGTAGTGCCTTTGTGAAAATACCTACAATCTACTCTATAGTACTAATATATTCCATCTTAACCTATTAATCTATAACCTACTCTCTCAAAAAGTGATATCTAATGGGAATATGTTTTTTCTTGAATACATCACTAGATTCTTTAAATTATTAATAACACTTCTATTGTCACAAAAAATAGAAATAGGTTCATCATATTTTACCTTGATTTCTTCCAAAGTTTGCTTCATCCAAAGCATTTGAGTACAACACAATACCACTACAATATATTCTACTTAAACTATAGAAAGTGATACTAAATTCTATTTTACATATCCATGATACTAAGCTATTACCAAGGAAAAAAGCTCTTCTGCTTGTACTTTTTAATCATCCAAGCAACCTACCTAATATGAATCTGTATAAGCAACTAAAGTGAAATCTCTACCTATAAGATACCACAACCCATAATCCAATGTCCCCTTGATATATCTAAATATTATCTTCACTAACTGAACATGACTATCTTTTAGAGCTAATTGATATCTTACAACCATACATATTGCATGCATTATGTCTAGCCTCGATATTATCAAATATAAAAGACTACCAATCATAGATCTATACAAATATTGATCTATAATAGGTGAATATTCATCCTTGCTCACCTTATTTCCTATATACATTGGTGTGCCAACTGGAGCACAATCCTCAAAACTAAATTTATCTAAAATTTCCTTGGCATATTTACTTTGAGATATGAAATGTCTTCTCCTTGTACCAAATTGTTATGAATTAGTACCATCTCTTGTGCGTTGGTGTTAGAGTTAGGATTATATTCATTAGTAGGCCTATTGGAGTTAAGATGCCATTGAACTCTTCCTCTTACATATTACTTACCAAATTATTGTTGATAAGGATATGAATTCTTCTGGGCACCTTCTTACATATTGTATTGTCTATTTTGAGCCTCTAAGGCTAGTAACTTTGCTTTCCAATCAATATTATTTTCTACCTACTTGGAATTGATATTGGCATTAGTAATTTGGGCCACATCTAGAATTTTAGTAGAAGTATGAGACAATAGAGGCATAGACACCTTAGGAAGCAATCTTCTAACTTAAATGATATCATTCTCAATTTTGATAGAAATTTGATATGCTTCAGGGAGAGTGGAACCCCCCATAGATTGAAGCATGATAGCAATTTTAGTACCAATGGATCTCAAGTAGGTAGGGAACATAAAAGTATGAGGTGGCTTCAGGGGAGAAGGTAATCTTAACCATGTCTTTTGAAATCTCTCATTGAAATCATGCATTGTTTCTTTGGATACTCTTTTGATCACATTTATTTCATGTATGAGAGAGGCATGATCACTTTCATTTCCAAATCTTGAGGTCAACAATACTCTAAAATCATCTCATGATGTAATGCATCCACCTTATAGAGTCCTATACCAATCAAGAACTTTCCCCCTAAGGGACATGTCAAGGATTCTAATATAAATGTTCTCTTGAGTGATATTATGGAAGCTACAAAAATTTGAGACATCCCTAATGTGCTCACTAGGTGTAACATAACTCTCACCATTGAATATGGGCACACCTTTTGTGGTATTATGAGGAATAAAATCACATGCTTGAAGGTGAATTGGATTTTTAGTGTTGAAGGCAAGGAAAGCATGAGGTCTAGCCATATCTTCTTCAAAATCATTAAAATATTTAATTTATTCAACCTCTTCCTCTCTAGAAAAATCTACTAGTTCTCCAAAGGGTATATTAGGCTGAGGATATTGAACTTCAAGGGGAAGTTCAAGCTGAATAGGTGGATTAATGTGTTTGAGCACTCTACTATAGGTTGAACTAGTGAGAACTTTGAATTATTAGAGTATGTTTATAATAAGGAAATGGTCTTGAACCAGATCTTACCTTAGTGGAGTCACCAAATGCTAAGTAGCACATCAATTTGTAACTAATGTTTTCAAAGACCATCAATCACCTTGACAAGTTGTCTTGAAGATAATGGTCCCATCGAGCATGTCAGAACTATTGTCACCAAATCTTAAAACATAGAAGATGGTGTTCAAACCTCTTCAAGATTTTGGAAACATGGGAACACTTCCAGGTATGTGGATGTACCTATAGTGGAAGTGAACCTTTAGATTTAAGGGCTAGCTCTCTGAATGTATCTTGAAGTGATTTCAACTATGTTAATGTTGGATTATGGGGAAAGAGTTAGAATTTACATGAATTTAACCTATTCTAATGGGGTGATATACCAATATGTTTTCCACATGACCATCACATTACATTTACTAAGAAATAAAGCATACAGACTAGTCTCAAAGTCCTAAAGGATTCTAACATGAGTGTTTCAATATAGAGGTGAGATGTATGAAGCAACACAAGGAAAATGAACTATATGGAAAATTTGAACTCTAAGGATAATCATAAACTTGAAAGGAGCCTAACACACTTGACTACACTCTATATGACCTATTAGCATGAGAGTTTCTTATAGAAGACATGAAAGGACAAGGAAAAGTAAAGGATAGAATTACTAAACTTAACCATTCATCACTTTTCACACTCAAACAAGATATTCTTGAACTTAAAACTAGATTTATTAAATTATTCTAAGGAAAAATGTCACATAAAACTAATAGAGATTCACCATACTAGGTGTGGTCTATCTTATAAACCCAAAATGGTAGCTACTTATAGAATTTTAGAGAGAGGAGAAAGAATGAAGTTTAAAGGTCACTAGAACACATGTCCAATCAATAATCAGTTACATTTTATGGGACTAGAGAATGAAATAGAACATGAATGCTTCCCAAGATAAATTTCCATTTAAACCATGACAAACTCTCTAAAATGGTGCAAAGAATCTTCAAATAACCTTTGTGTCACTGCCTTCATCATGGATCATCTCTCAAGCATTTAAAACTAAATTGGAGAGAGTTGACACTTATGTATTATATGAGGGAGGTTGAAACATTATATGATAGTCATAATATTTTCTCCTAACTACCACTTATGTTTTAGACACCTATATTCATCATCTACAGTCATTCATTACTTTTCTAGACTTTATTCTTCACATTTGGTAGTCATTATTCATCTCAGGTCTTCGACTATGTTTTCATGGAAACATATGAATATGAAAATCTTGTTTTTCTATATAATCCTTGTCCCTACATAGTTTCCCATGTGGCATTCCCTTTCCATGTTACTCATTCCACTATAAACTATGCATGTTGTCTTATGGACATGTAGCCTCATCTTGTCCATCTAGAACCTGGTCAAATTCACTCTTTCAATCTTATTTGGAGTCTCTTTACTTCAAACTTTAATGTTATTTATTGATTTTTAATGTGGGTTCCCAATATTAGGACATCTGGTAGCATTGCATTCAATCTAAGCTATTTGATCTTTGACTCTCACTCATACCATTTGATCTAAATGTACATTCTAATGCCAACCCTTGGATCTACCTCTATTTGAATTCAAATGGATACTTTAAAATACTTTATTTTGACATCTATATGCCCATAATTGACATTCATGTACCATCATTGATGTCCATATGCACATCATTGATGTTAACATGCCCATCATTGATGTTCACATGACTGTCATTGACATCCACACACCCATCACAATTTAAACCCCAATGGTTAATTAACAAGACTTTATTTTGACACCCATGTGACCATAATTT
This sequence comes from Torreya grandis, assembly GCA_037957365.1. Classification (NCBI taxonomy): domain Eukaryota; kingdom Viridiplantae; phylum Streptophyta; class Pinopsida; order Cupressales; family Taxaceae; genus Torreya; species Torreya grandis. The sequence goes on from JARHVA010000163.1 coordinate 4,806,039, forward strand.
ATTTTCACATGATCTTCATTGAATTCTATGTGCTCATTATAATTTTAACCCCAATGGTTAATTATCAAGGCCTAATTTTAGCATCTACACAACCATCACTATCTGCTTATTCAACTTTAAAGATTTATATCTTGAGATAGAGATCTTGTCAAGATGTCATATTTATAGGGGATGTTATTGGAACTAAGGTAATTTATTTCATGTGAATTTTTTCTACATGAGGATTCATGAACATATTTATAATATGCACAAGTGAGTTGACCTATCTATTTCTACATAATGTCTCATGATGGTCTAGTCTAGTTAGAGTTGTGTTATGAACTTTTTCTTAATAATATATAGCTCTAATATGTTTTTGAGGCATATGTAAACTTCTTCCATGACTCTGAACTAATTGGATGCCATGAAAACCTGCCACTTGCATTTAATGCTCTAAAATTAGCCCTAGGTGACTCAAAATGACATATGGACTAATTATATTATGACCAAAGCTAAGAACATATGTAATAACATTTAATACACCTTATGACATTATATAAAATCCCTATACAATTTTTTTACTATAGGGGGTTGACCCATTTTGACTTGTGGTAACAATGGTTAACATTCTTGGTGATTTCCTAAGGGTGGTATGCTTGTTATGCCATGACTAGTTGTCTAATCCTGTCCATTAGAATATGGAGTCACATGTATACTAGTTGACATAAAAATTTCATTTGATATCACACCAAACAACATAAAACAACAAGAATAAGACATAAGATAATAAACACACATGTTCTCAACTAGAACACTTAGGGAACACAACACAACTAAAACAAAACACACACCTATCCTACTATTTATAAAACCTCATCTTGAGGTGAAAAATATGATCACACCTCAACCAAAGTAAAAAATGGTTCCCCTATTATCTTCATCACTCCATGAAGGCAACCTAGCATGAGGAGCATGTTCATCACCAAACAATTGCATATGTAGGTGATCAAGAAGTGTTTCACCTTTGAATATTTTTAGGTCTAAAAGTGAACTATCTAGGAGCTTCATGAATGATATTTCTTGATCTCTGAGAGCCTTGGTTAGAGATGCAAATATTATGATTTCCATCATATCCATTGGATATTCTCAAAAAAATGTAATTTGGAGTGTATGACAATATTTTCAACCCTAGCTTCTTCTAGGACAAGAATTGCTTGATGTTTGAAAGCATCAATATCCTCTTCTTCATGATCCAATACCTTTGGATATGGCTCAACATTAGGTGGGTATCCTAACTATTCTTGGGGCACAACAACTTATGCCTTAACCTCATTATCTATGTATATAACTTTTTGGACACTAACATCATAACATTGATTCATGACAATAGATTCTTGATTATCAAAATGACCTTCATATTTATGATTGATATAAAACTTTTCAGCATGATCATTAGTATCATTATCAACCTTGACATTAGATATATAATCTCTTGGAAAAAAGGGAGACTTACTCAACTTGTCAAACTCCTTACATATGTCATTTAGCTTTTACCATAGCTCTTCTTCATTCACAATGTGAGACTCTTCTTAATTATTATTGAGAAAATAAACATCATGTTTATTATAGGCATTAAACAAATTAGATGTAGACTTCTTGAGAGGATGAGTAACATTACCAAGCTGATCAAACTTATGACATATGACATAAAACCTTCACCATAAATCATTCTCATCCACCTCATGAGTGGAATCATCCAAATCATCCTCATCAAGGGTAGGGATAAAGACATCATTTTAACATTATGGTGCTCAATTAGATTCATCAATCTATGAACATCATGTTCATTAATCATATATTTACCTTCAGTAACATGAGAATGTTTGACACTCACCTTAACTCCTTCAAATGGATCTTCATGCATGATATAAATCCTAAGGTTAGTTTGTTCAAAGTATGTATAAATATCATGTCCATATGCATCTACACCATAATAATCCAATAATAAATCAAATATTCCTTCAAGTTTAGAAGCTCCATCATCCACATTAGACTCCTCCTTCTCATGAACAACACAATTCAAATTAGATCTTGTTTCAATGTATATCTCAATGTGAAACCTTATAAGAGGTTGAGTTCTAATGGTTACTTTGGTCCCATATATTGTCCTAAAGGCCAAGAAGGACCTTTAAGTTGAGAGATAGCCACCTATCTTAGTTTTAAAGTCTCTTTATAGGTAGATTGCAAAGTGAGCTAGGAGGTTGACAACAACTATATCTTGAAGGATAGGAAAACTAGGACAATCATGTAGGAAGACCCTCAAATTTTTTATTATCCCTATAGGATTATAAGGTTTACCATATATATTTATCACTCCTTTTATATTAGGCTCATATTTTAGGCCCAACTTATCATCTACAACTTATGGAATGACTAAGGTAGAGGCTCCACTATCAAATATGCAATTATGAACCAATTTGTCACCCATTATGAGAGTGAGGTAAAATGGTGGAGGTTTATTAGTCCTAGTAGATGGTTTAATAATAGTATTAGTATAATTTTTAAGGACAACATGATGACTAATTTTATTTTAATATGGACTAGTAGGAATAGTAGATAATTACTTTTGTAATGACTCTTTTTGGCAAGGCATATGAAGGATATCCCACAAAAATATAGAGGATTTGGCACTTTTCAAGGAATCCACTGTGTTTAGAACACTATTACTCACCTTTTCTTGAGTCTTTAGAGGTAAAAAAATTCTTTTAACTTGAGGAATGGAGGAACCTTGATCATACTTTGTCAAAATTTGACTAGATGGAGGTTTAGGTACTTATGGAACTATCACACTTGCATCCATGCCTTGTTTCTTTATAGAGGATTTAATGAGCCAATGGGAATGATATTTCCACCTCCTAAAGCCTTACTCTTGGATTTGGTATCATTTTCAACAAAGGATCTTTGATTGACTATAAAAGTGTCTTACACTAAGAAATTGGTGAAACTTTCACCTTTAGGTTGCCAACCCTCATTAACTTTCACCATCACTTCATCTTCAGTTGATAGGAGGGGAGTAAATCCTCTTTAAGAAACAAGATATTGATGTCCACCTTCATTATAATCCATGAGTTTACTTTGTTTAAAATCTTCTCCTTGTACCAAATTACTATGAATTGGTACCATTTCTCTTCCATTAGTGGTAGAGTTAGGATTGTATGCATTGGCAAGCCTATTGGAGTTAGGATACCATTGACCTCTTCCTCTTCCATATTTTTGACCAAATTTTTGTTGATAATAATATTAATTCTACTATGCACCATGCTACATATTTTCTTTTCTATTTTGAGCCTCTAAATCTAGGAATTTTGCTTTTTAATCAATATTATTTTCTACCTACTTGGGCTTGGTATTGGTATTAGGAATTTGGGACACATCTATAATGTTAGTATAAGTATGAGACAATATATGAATATACACCTTAGGAGGTAATCTTACAAATTATATGAGACTATTCTTAGCTTTGATAGTAATTTTATATGCTTCAGGGAGAGTGGAACCCCCCATGGATTGAAGCATGATAGCAATTGCAGTACTAATGGCTCTCAAGTAGGTAGGGAACATAAAACTAGGAGGTGGCCTCATGGGAGGAGGTAATCTAAACTAGGTCTTTTGAAACCTCTCATTTAAATCATTAATTTTTTCTTTGGGTCTTCTTTTGATCACATTTAGTTGATTTATGAGAGAGGCATGATCAATTTCATTCCAAATATTGAGGTCAACAATACTCCAAAATCATCCCATGATGTAATGCATCCACCTTATATATTCCTATATCAATCAATATATTTCCCTCTAAGGGACATGGAAAGGAGTCTAATAGCAATGTTCTCTTGAGTGATATTATAAAAGCTACAAAAATAAGAGGCATCCCTAATGTGTTCACTAGGTGTAACATGACTCTCACCATTGAATATGGGTACACCTTTTGTGGCATTATGAGGAATTGCATCATATTCTTGAAGGTGAATTGTATTTCCAATGTTGAAGATAGGGAAAGCATGAGGTCTAGCCATCTCTTCTTCAAACTCCTCAAAATCTTTAATTTCTTCAACCTCTTCCTCTCTAGAAAAATCTATTAGTTCTAGCCAAGGATATTGAACTTCAAGGGGAATTTCAAGATGAATAGGTGGATTAATGGGGTTGAGCACGCTACTAGAGGATGACCTAGTGAGAACCATGAATTATGAGAGAAAATTTATAATAAGACAATGGCCTTGAACCAGATCTTACCTTGATGGAGTCACTAAATGTTGAGTAGCACACCAATTTATAATTGATGTTATCAAGACTAATATTCATCTTAAAAAGTTGTCTTAAATACACTAGTCCCACCAGGCATGCCAAAATTGGAGTCACCAAATCTTTCACCTTAAAAGAGGGTGTTCAATCCTCTTCAAAATTTAGGCAACATGGGAACACTTCTATGTATGTGGGTGTACTTATAGTGGAAGTGAGCCTCTAGATTTAAGGGATAGCTCCTTGAATGTATCTTGAAGTTCTTTCACCTATGTTATTTATTTCTTGTGGGGAAAAAATTTGTAATTATCATGAATTGAACCTATTCTAATGGGGTGATACACAAATATGTTTTCCACATCACCATCACATTTCATTCACTAAGAAATAAAGCATATAGACTAGTCTCAAAGTCCTAAAGGATTTTAACATGAGTGTTTCAATATAGAGGTGAGATGTATGAAGCAACACAAATAAAATGAACTAGAGGGGAAATTGCACACTCCAAGAAAAATCACACCCTTAAAAGGAGCCTAAAACACTTCAATACACTCTATATGCCCTAATAAAATGAGAGTTTCTTATAAAATACATGAAAGGACAAGGAAAATCAAAGGATAGAATCACTGAACTTAACTAGTCATCACTTTACACACTCAAAAAAGATATTCTTGAACTCAAAAATAGATTGCTTGAATTATTTTAAGGTAAAATGTGACATCAAACTAGTAAGGATTCACCCTACCAAGTGTGATTTATCTTACAAAGGTCAAAATGGTATCTACTTATAAAATTTTAGAGAGAAGAGAAATAATGAAGTTCAAAGGTCACTATAACACATGTCCAATCAATAAATAGTTACATTATAGGGGACTGGAGTATGAGATAGACTATGAATGCTTCCTAAGATAAATGTCCATATAAACCATGACAAACTCTCCAAAATGGTGCAAAGACTCTTCAGCTAGCCTTTGTGAAATTACCTTCATCATGGATCATCTACCGAGCATTTAAAACTAAATTGGGGATATTTAACACATATGTACCATCTGAGGGAGGTTGAAATATGCTATTATAATCATAATATATACTTCTAACTGCTGCTAGTTATCTTCTAGACACTTGTATTCATCATCTGAAGTCATTCATCACTTTTTTGAACTTCATTATTCACATTTATTAGTCATTGTTCATCTTGGGTCTTCGACTACGCTTTCATGGAGGCATATGAGTCTAAAGAGCTTACTTTGCTATAGAATGCTCGATCCTACATAGTTTCCCATGTGGCATTCCCTTTTAATGTTTCTCATTCCATTATAAACTATGCATGTTATCATTTATACATGTAGCCTCTTTTTTTCGATCTAGAACCTAATTGAATTTGATCTATCGATCTTGTTTAAGGTCTCTTTACTTTGACCTTCAACACTAGTAGTTGATCATTGATCTAGAGTCCTAAGATTATGAGATTTGATAGCATTACATTCAATTTGGTCTCCTTAAAATTTTGCTCTCACTCACACCATTAGATCTAGATATACGTTTGAATGCCAACTATTGGATCTACCTCCATTTGAATTCAAATGACTACTTTATGAGACTTTATTTTGATGTTTGCATGCCTACCATTGATGTTCACATGACTATCATTGATGTCCACATGCCCATCACAATATGAACCCTAATGGTTAATTACCAAGACTTTATTTTGATGTTTATGTGCCCATCATTGATGTTTATGTGACCATCATTGACATCCATGCACCCATCACAATTTGAACCCCAATGGTTAATTATCAAGGCCTAATTTTGACATCTACATGACTATCACTATCTAATTGTTCAACTTTAAAGATTTCTATCTCAAGATAGAGATCTCATCAAGATGCCATATTTATATGGGATGTTCTTGGTACTAAGGGCATTGATTTCACGTGATCTTTTGGCCATGTAAGGCTTTTTAAGCACATTTATAATATGCACAACTAAGTTGACTCATCTATTTCTACAAGACATCTTGTGATGTTCTGGTCCAGTTGGAGTTGTGTTATGAGATTTTTCTTAATCTTATATAGCTCCAATAAGTTATTGAATCATAAGCAAACTTTATCCATGAATTTGAACTACTCGGACACCATGAAAATCTATTACTTGCATTTAATGCTCTAAAATGAACCCTAGATGACTCAAAATGACATATATACTAATTAGACTATGAACAAGGCTAAACACATATGTAATAACATTAAATACACCTTATAACATTATATAAAACCCCTATACAAGTTTTTTACTATAGGGGGGTTGACCCATTTTGAATTGTGGTAAAAATGGTCAATAGGTACATTTAGATAATCAGGGTCATGACCAATATGGATATGTTATACCTAATTAAGAGGTATATTACCACATAATATCACTAGAGAGGGTTCCAAAGCCTCTAGCTAAGCAATACCACATAATAACCCTAGATAGGTCTTATATTTTTTTAATAATAGTAAATGACCAAATAAAGTAAATCTAATATAGTGCTCACCAAAGCTTGTAGCACAAATGGGAGATAATAAACATAAAATTAAACATGCAAAGAAAATCAATAATTAATTAAACATAGAGATAATACTAATGCATGGATAGATAAATACATTCATAATATATTATTTATACTACCTATATCTACCAAAATAGAAGAATAAGAGTTAGGAATACTTACCTTGAAGATGAACCCATCAAGGCTCAATCTCTCCCTTGGATAATGGTGCTTTTCAAGAGGTTGTTGTGGTTAGTAAGGATCACAAAGATAGGCTAGCTCTAGGTTATATGACTTGTCTTATGCATCCAAGACTTTTCCATAAGACAATATTCTTCTCTCTAAGTGTAAACCCTAAGTAGTGACTCCTCAAATAGAATGGTGGATGAGCAAATTGTAAATAAATGCAAATGAATGATTATATATATCTCTCTTTAATGTAAATGGAATAAAGGATGTGTTTATATAGTTAAATCTAACCCTAAATCCTTCTAAAGTTTTAGTCGACATAGTTAACCTATTTAACCCAGTTATTTGGGAAATAAATTAGTTACATCTCAAACTAAGTTAGTTAGGCCATCTGAGTCACATAACATGCTTATTTATAATAAAAACATTAGACCATTCAATTATGTTCACTGGATGAAAAAAAATAGGTTTTATCTTAGGTAGCGGATATTTAAGGTATTAAATTGATTGGAGGAGCATATAAGGTAGGTCTCAAAGCTTAGGGAAACATATAAGAGAGATTTATGTTGGTTTTAAGTGGTGTTATAGGAACAAAAATCTTGAAAAACACTAATGGTCTACCCAACCCTTTCTTGGTGTACCCTTTAAGGCATGCACTTAGAGAGATTGAGTCTTGATGGGTTCTTATAAAAGAGAACATCATTAATTGATAAAATTTAAAAATATTATGTGTATACAAAGGGTACCATGGTGGATATCAAGGAGGTTTCAATAACTATAACCAACAAGCTCATCATTACATTCAATATTATTTATATAGTGAATATAATCATTTCACATGAAATTCCCCACTAATTCTCAATAACATATGTACTAAATTTATCATAGAGTTGAAGGACAACATCAGACTAAATATTATCTAATATTATAAATTCATAATAAATATAAGCCTATGTGTAATGCAAATATGATAAATGTGCAACCTAAGGAAAATGCATTCATGCAAGCAATCACAAGACAACAATGTGCAAAGCAAAGGTTGCCTCCATTAAAAATGTCTTAACATTATGGAATCAGGAAAGTGTAATGGGATAAATATCCTAATATTACTATAGAAAAGAACCTGATGTATCATGTTGCATAGGTTCTTTAGGATATACAATAGAAAATTACATCAAAAGGAGATGCCACAACTATTAATACATAAATGTATGGACAAATTTTGTGAATTATGAGATAGGAAGGTGTTATGACTACTTTGATATATTTGTTGAAACTACTCAGTAATATATGCAATGAAGATAGCTCTCATAACACTACCAATCTCTTGAATAATTTTTCATAGTGTGCATAACAAGGAAAATAACATATTGAAAAGGTGGTATGGTATGTCAAAACTAAGAAACCTCAGGATGTTAACTTTTTTATAGACATTAAACTTGTAAGATATGAAATTCTTAATAAAGTATTAGATTTTATAAGTACTATAAACATGATTCCTAGATCTATTTGAGAGGCTATCAGTAGACCAACATTAAGCTATAGTCCTATTACTATTAGTCTTGCATATTATGGGAGAGTATATCCAATTGGTCACTTGGAAGATGTGGAGATTAAAGTTGTTGATCTGAGTCTATGTGGAGATTTTGAGGTCATCAACATGAAAATAGATGAGACCCATTTTCCTACCTTGATTGGTAAGAAATGGGCTTATAATGGCTAAATTACTATCAATACAAGGCATAATCAATTAGAGGTGCACCAAAGGGATAATATAGTTGTTATACCACTGAATAAATCATAACATAAACCTTATGTTATTCCAAAAGAACTAGTCACCTTATGCATAACATGATGACAATTAGTTCAAAGTCAGTGAATATATAAATCAAAATGTTCTATGAGCTATGAAATACCAGTTATTAAAACCATAGCTTGAACAACACATATAGCCATAAATAATAAAGTAACTAATATACAATTCAATGTTAATAAAGTCTCTAGATCATCAATTTCAAATTGAAGGATATACCTCTCTATCTATGTGATCTCCAACCAAGTCAGAAGTAGATTTATTATATAATATATATGCAACAATTATGGATTGTAACAACTATGGATTATACAGAGCCTACCCCAGAAGGTGTCTAACCTTGAGAAGTAACATCTTCAATAAGTGGTGACTTAGATACCCATATGTTGAATTGGGTTATGGGAGATCATTAGGTATGACCTTTGAAAATGGTATTCACCATAGAATGCCAATTACCATAATATTTTGTGATAAAAGATCTTAATTATTTTATATTTAGGTTGGAGAACTATGTACTAGATATAGATCAGAGAGTTAGTGCACTCAATTATGCCTTGAATGGAATTGCTACAACATGTTGGATAGTTCCTATAAAATTAGAGTTATAATGGGAAAAAATGTGCAAATTTATCCAAGCATGATTTTAGATACCTCTTATTGTTAGAATAGAGTGGCCATTCTTTAAAGAAGGCTCATGTCTAAAGCTACATATTCATAAATGCATATATATATATGGTCTACGCAAGTTGTTAAACTAAGATACTGGGTACATATATTCAACCACACTCTAGCACCACTTCTAAATATGTGTTATATACATCAGGAATGTAGGAGGGAAACTAAACATTAGGCATAAATACAAAAAGATTTTATCCAAACTTTTATTTTTGAAGCTTAAAATCTAGTAGTGCATAATTTGTTTCAAAATTGAAAAAAATTATATGTTACAGTCACGTAGAATATTTGGGTACTGTGATAGACTCATCATCACATTAGGAAGTAGTTTGATATTTGAATCTATAAATTCATAACTATAAGGCTAGTAAACAAAATTAGTCTGTTGTTAAACCTTGTAATATAATTATAGATGAACTAAAAAAATCTAACAATAATGATGGGGATATGAATCTAGAAGGCTTCTTCAAACTAGAGCAAGAATCACAGCCAATAAAATTCAAAGTGCATAATAAGAGGAGGAAGAAAGACTATGAAATGTAAACATTCCAGAATAAGAAAGAGAACAAACTCTATGAGAGTCACTACCTAGTGGATCTAATAAAGTATATCAAGAACCATTATAGAATATTGAGGAAAATATTAGAATAGATTCCATGTCCAAAATTATGACTTTGGGAGACTACTTGATCAAAAGGAGATTTTGGAGGTATTGCAACTGTTAATAGATTATTAGGGTGTCTTTTCAACCAAGTTCACAGAAGTTAAAGGTGTAGATCCATAATTGGGGGAGATGTGCATTGAATTAAAAAATTGTACTAAACCAATTAAAAATCATCCATACAAATTGAATCCCAACGTTAATTTAAAAGTGAAGGTATATTTGGATCACATGAAATAATCAAGGATCATCTATCTTGTAGAAAAGGTAGATTGGGTTAGTCCCATGGTAGTACAGTTGAATAAGACCAATGAGATTTGGGTATATGGGGATTATTGTGCACTAAATGATGCTTACATTAATGATCCATTTCTAAAACCCTTCACAATGAGGCTATTAAATGAGTTGTAGGCCATGATTTATATTCATTCATGAATGGATTCTATGGATATCATCAAATTCCTATTACATAGGAAGATTGAACTAAAACAACTTTTTCATGGAATGGGGTTCATTTGCATATATGATAATTTTATTTGGTCTTAATAATACTCCAATAGTTTTTTTAGGGCTATGGTAACTACGTTTAAATATTTTATTCATGATTTTTAAAGGTTTCTTTGGATGATTGGGCTATCTTATCTTTTTTCATAGATCATTTGTCTAAACTACATCTCATGATAGAATGTTACTAAGCCTTACACATTGTGTTAAATCTAAATAAATGCTTGACATTGTTTGGTGTTTTGTTGGGCCACATCATATGTCGTGATATACTTCTATTTGATCATGATAAAAGTGTAGTTATAGTGGGGATTCCACCTCCAACTAGTTATATAGAGGTTCGAACCTTTCTAGGTCACATAGGATATTATAAAATGTTCATCAAGGGACATACAACCATTTATACATCATTAGAACAATTATTACATAGAGATACAAGGTTTGAATGGAGACTAAAATTTCAAAAACCATTTATTGAACTCAAACAAATGTTAGTAACAACTCCTATCTTAGTTTTTTCTACATTGGAAGAAGCCATTCCATGTACATCTGAATGCTTCAGGTATCATAGTAGGAGTTGTTTAAGCACAACTAGGGGATGGTGGGTTAAATCATCCTATACACTTAAAAACTAAGAAAATATTGGATACAAATAAAAATTATATGACCACAAAGAGAGAATCCCTAGTAATGGTGTTTGATCTATAGCAATTTATGCATTACTTTTTGGCCACACCATTTGAGTTGTTTACAGATCACTAGGCCTTGCAATACCTAGTTAACAAGCCTATGTTGGGTGAAAGGATATCTACCTAGTTGATGTTATTTCAATTATTATAATTTAAGATCAATGTGAAGATGGGAAGAGATAATGTGGGACCTAATCATTTTAGCGAGATACAAAATGGATAAAAACTAAAAGAGATGCAGGTTGAATCCACATATGCTCATTTACTCAAAGTTTATGCGAACCCTAAAAATATGGAGGACATTATGAACTTCCTAGAATAAATAATTTTTCTTGCACACTATGTTGAAATAGATAACAAGTAAATGGTTATGCTAACAATTCTTTATAGACTCATCAATGGATTCTCGTATAAGATCAAAAAAGATGATATACTACGTAGAGTAGCCTTAAACCATGAATGGCCACAATTATTTTAGGAAGCACATCAAGGAGTCATATGAGTCCATTTAATATGAGAAGCCACTACAATAAATATATTATAGAATGGTTTTTTGGAGGCCAAATTTATTTCATGATGCTCATAGGGTGGTAAAATACTATTATGTTTGCCAAGGAATAGAAAAATTGAATCACCAAGATGAGATTCCCTTGGTGATAGAATAAAAACCTTTTAAACAATGGGGAATTTATTTTTTAGGGACTATAAATCATATAATTAAATTTAGTCATGCAATATATATCATTATTGTGATATATTATTCCATGAAATGGGTCGAAGCTACTGCAACACCAAGTTGTAGTGTGAAGGATGCCACTAAATTCTTGTATGAAAATATCATGAAAAGGTTTGGATATCCAATTAAATTGGTTATTGATAGATGAAATCACTTCCTCAATAACACAATTAAGACTCTTACTAAATATTTAATGATATCGCACCATAAAATCATGACTTATCATCTGCAAGCAAATGAGCAAATCGAGGCTTCAAATAAAATATTGGGTAAGATGATAACAAAGATATGAAATGTTCAAAGGGATGATTGGGAGGATCAAATTCCTAAAATTATTTAGGTATACCATATAGATTATATGTCTAATAATCTTCAATCCTTTTCATTTGGTTTATGGTTTTAAGGTAATTATGCCTATAAAATATATTTTTCCTAGTCTATGAATTGCAATGATTATGAGACTAGGAGAATAGGACTCATTAAAATTTAGATTAATGGATTTAACCAAGATGGAGGAAAAAATTTAGAGAGTGTACCAAACATAATAAATTATCAATTTGATTTTAAAAACATGGTATTATTGCAACTTGTAATCTAAGGAATTTTATCTAAATCAATCATTATTACTATATGAAAACATATTTTAGGAATTTCTGAGAAAACTACACATTAAATAGAAGGGACCCTATATCATTCATGATGTTTCATAGTAGGAAAAAATTGTTATAATATATCTTTAAGGAACCATCCTACATGGTTGTAGGCTTAAACCTTATCATCATTAATCTCTACCATTCATCATTGATAAATAGAGAGGGTCTTGAGTAGCACCATATAGTTAGGATTTTTATTTAATGTTGTTTTGTTTCTTATTTTGTTTATAAGGTTGTGTGTGTTTTTAAAATGTGATATTTGTGTCACAACACATCAAAACAAATTTTGGAAATTCAAAATCATAGAGTGTGATCTATATATATATATTTAGCCTAAAAGAAAGATAATTAGAAACAGGTGCATTGGGTTCATCAATTAAGTCTAGAAATGAGATGCCAACAATACATGTATGGAGACATGATGGTTAGTGGTCATTAAAAATAATTAATGATGATACACTTGAGAGATTTCATCTTTCCCAAAGTAAAACAAGTGATGAAATGATAATATGTGCTATAAAGGAAAATGGATAGATGAGAAGATGCCATGTCACATCTGATACTTGTCAATGGATGGATCAAAGGTTTTAGACACAAAATAGTAATTTTCATATCGAAAAACAACCGTTGACATAAATTATAGAGGTAAACTCATGCACAACCAACTCAACACATTTAAACTCAATGGTCATATGGATTTAGGTGGAAAACACTATATAACAAATGGTTTAGGAAACACAAAGACATTACACACTGTTAAAAATAAATAAATCTATGATATACATATAAATTATTTGATTATGCACATATTTGTCACTAATGCTAGATCAATCAAATGAATTACTCAACTTAGTTCACAACAACAAACATGGATAGGGTAAAATTATCAATTTTGCTCATTGATGTGTAGGAGGAAATGGACATAGGCGTTAGACTCAAGCACACTATATATCATGTTACATATCCTTTTGATTTTATTTATGTGTTATAATCCACTATGTTTATCCCTAACCAATAAGAAGCAGTCTAAGTAGGAGTGCTAATACGTCAACATCCTCTACTAGGCTCTAATGTTGAGTGAATTATTAAGTTGTCTACTTTTTGGTAATTAGATGAGGTCATTCTTAATTTTTTGAGTAGATATAACAAGTTTGACATTCACCTTTCTCAATATGTTACAATATTTATCAACCCCACAACCATGACAAGAGCAATGGGGCTTCCAACTCAAGTTAAATCTATTTTGCCTTACAAATCCATGGTTCCACCTATCCACTCAGACACAAGATAAAAATATACAAGGGTAGGAAGGGTAAATCCTATTGATTCTATTAAATATGGTTTGGTTTGAATTATTTTTGAATACATCACCAAGTGATTCTAGTAGACAACTAAACATGCAAAGCAAGAAACTAAAGGCATTATAAACATTATGTATCATATGATATGCCTCTATGATGATTTAAATTATTTGAGTTCTTGGCCTCATAACTCATAAAAAATATTGAGAAGGTTCTCATTGGCACATGGTAGGAATTTAAATATCAATTTTTAGTCTTACTTCTCTATTTTACACAATGGAAGTTACTAGAGGGACCAATCAATCTAGTTGGATATTTTTGGCCTACTACATTTGACAACATTTCTTGGATTAAGATGGTATATTATGAATAATTAGGGAGATTTAATGCATGGTGGCTTGAGATCTAAGCCATGATAATTTCATAGCCCAGGGTACCTCAAGACATAATGTAGTATCTTAGATAACATGTGTCAGTCATAAAGTTTCAAAATGACATTCAGATCAAAGTGCATGAGTTTCCCAAAGCTATTGTAACTCTGATGCCCTTTTTCATCACTATGTTGGATGCTTAATTAGAAGTCATATGAAAAAATTCCATGTTTTTAGGTTAGTAAAACCCCTGCACTCCATACCTTTAGGTGCAGAACAACCCATGCCTAAATAGGCACAAGCTCAATCACATGCACAAGTTTAACCTCAGGCACCACCATAAACAATATCATCTCCATCATAGGTTGATAAAGCTAAGAGGAAAGAAATAATTCAAGAATATTCACCACCACCACCTAAGAAGAGGACATACCATCTAAAATCCTAGATAGATAATAAACACATTCCAAAGATAGTGGTTGAGTGTGACTTGGAAGAACTATGAGTTGAGGAACATGAAGTTCTATAGCCTAAGCTTAAAAACATTGGCAATAATGTTTATGAGTAGGAATAATAAAAATATTTATTTTTATAGAAGGTAGTGTATACCTTCCAAGTGTAGAATCGCATGAGACAGGATCTTTGGGTTCATATCACCCAACCTCCTTCTATTATAGTTTATATTATGGTTTAATAAGTAGCTCAATAATAGTTTTGGGTGGAATTTTTTTAGATAAATCCAGCTGTAAGATCCTCTATTATGTAGGATGTATACCTACTGATATAAAAAAGTCTACCTCTAGCCCCACTACATAGACCAAAGACCCATGTTATAGCTAGACTATCACCAATAATCAAAGACATGATGGTGTATTTTTTAGACCCAATAGAGGAGAGTGGAGCATAAAAAGTACAAGAATCCCATCAACAGTTTCAAGTCCAAACTATGAAGAGGCCAAAGAAACACCTCACTCCCCTACCAACTTTTTGAAAGAAGATAGTCATGCGAAGATGTACTATTTTTGAATTACCCTCTTCAAAATATTTAGAATTAGTTATAGTGTTAGACACATTGAATCTTATGGAGGAGTTTGAAGGGAGCAGTTTTACATAAATTGAACCATGACAACAAGTTTCATAAGAGTAAGAAGATCCAACAAAGGCACAAAAGGAGGTTGAGAGGAAGGAGAAGGAAGAGAAGAAGAAATAGAAAGAAAAGGTAAAGTGAAAGGTTACCAAGGAAGAGGAGTAACTTAAATAATAAGATACAAAGGAGGAACACAGGCAAAAATCCAAGGAAATAGAGGCTAAAAATAAAATATCCAAAAAGGTAAAGGTGATTAAGAATGAATAAGAAGAACCAATAAGGAAAAATAAGAAGCACAATTTACATAACAAATATAAGAGGACGCAATGGCATTTGCAAAGGCTCAGGTGTAGCAAAATGTCAAATAATCTCTAAACACCCAAGAGAAGCAAGCTAAGTGAAAATCCAAGGAAAAGGAAGCCAAGGTAGTAACTGAAGCCAAAACCAAGGCAAATAAATAGGCCAAGGCCAAGGCTGATGTAGATGCCAAAGCTAAGGTTGAGTCAAAAGCTAAGTTTAAGGTTGAAGTGGAAGCCAAATCTAGAGTTGAGGTAGAAGATAAGGTTAAGATTGAAATTAAATCCAAAGATAGAGCTAAGGTAGAATAAAAAGATAAGGAAAAATTAGAGAGCATAGTGAAATAGGAACTTGAGACATAATAATTGATGACACAGTAAATATCGACCAAACCTTTAGGCTCAGAAGCTACTCTAGGAGGTGCACAAGATGAGGCCTCTCAGCTAAGACATCAAATAACTATCCAATGGCTATGGATGTTCCCACATCATCCACTAATCACACAACATTTTATATTCCTTTGGTGTAGATCACAAAGGCCCTTGTAATGATTGTGATGTCATTTATGGCTCTAGCTATGATAGTGTATGAAACATATTTAAATGTTTCCCATCTACAAATCACTAAACATATTAAATTCAAAACTAATTTTCAACCTTGGATCAAGAAGTATTGTATCTATGAAGGGATAATGTAGATCTAAACTTTTAGTTCACCAATACACACTAGCTCATTAACAAAAACTACCTTGCACTAGTCACCCGAGTCTTGGGTGACTAAGTCATATCTAAATAAAACTAGTTTTAATCCCTATTGACATAACTAACAAAATATTGGCTAACTACACACAATATATAATTATTTCAATCTCAAGGGCATAACATTAAAGTAGAAATGGAGGCAATATGTGAGCTCTTAGAAGATTATGAACAAGTTATAGATACAGTTGCACTCTAATCTAAATAGCTCACACATGGCATGTTGAATTAGATGCAACAACTTACCAACTCATTTTCTAAAGATAATCTAGAGTTTGATATGGCAGACAAAGCTAAAGTTGTGATGGAAGATCATTATATACCTCTAAATCAATGAACTTACACTCAAATAATTGTATGATTCATAGGATAATGTCATGTATAAATTACAAACTTAGCAAAATAATATTATATGCAATTTAGTTATTGGAATTCAAATGTAAATTCATGCAAATCATTTGGATGAGTTATCCTAGGACATCCATGTAAAGTGTCAAATTCTAGGGCACTCATCACTATTATAAAAGATGAATAAATTTAGAATCTTATAGTGATTCAAATCTCGTTGCACACAATGCTCACTATGGTATAGGAAGTTCTTAGTAACTAGGAAATGATTAAGCAATATTTGTCCCATCTTGATCCCTCCATTGTATAACTTGTTGCCGAGCCTCAATTCATCCCTCCACTATAGTTGCAATAGGTGCTCTAGTAGAGTAAGACTATGACAAGTTTGTAGCTAGTAATCCAATAGCCAAGACATCTTCCACCAATAGATTCTACAGAACTAAGAGCTTCATATATATATCAAACAAAACCATAATCAAAACAAACTTCAACACAATCAACTCATAACATGCCACCACCTACTAAGTATGTACTGTGTACTTCAAATTTTGTGACAACCCCACTAGATTTTATTAGAATATAGTAAATTTATTTTTTAAAATTAATTGCACATTCATCTTACATATTTAACCACAAGAAATCTAATTAGTGATCATTAACTAACTGCATTCATTAGTTAACCAAAAGGTTTATAGTTAATCCACTTAGCTAAGGATCACCATAAACATATATTACAATCATGATCAATGTTGAACAAACAATAAATATCGCATCTAAATTATTAATGAAATAGTACAAATTCAGCCACAACTGATACAACATTCCAACCACTGGTATAGAAGTATAATGTATAAATATTATTGTTTTTAGAAATACATAATAATATCTCAAATAATAAAATGTGATACAAAGCTCCATGAAGTAGAGTCTCCACGACTCAAGTATCAATTTATAATCTCAAGTGTAGTCCCTAGTATAGTAATCTAGCTAGGAGGGAGAGCATCATTCAAGTGCTTTTCCACACCAACCATAGACCATAGATCCCCTGCACTATCTTCCAAACAAGGGGATGGCCTTCCCTTCATGGATGGATAGATAATGACAGTGCAAGAATCCATAGTAACAAACCAAAACCCATGTGTTGAAGATATTTAATACATAATGTGTATCATAAGTAAATCCATTCTAACATGATATTGCACACATATGAAAACTATATCAATATATGAAATGATAATGTTTTATTAAAATATTACTTTGACAAGGGTTTTCAATAAATAATTATCTCTAAGATCAGTCAAATTCATACACACCACTCAGTCACATTACACCTTATCTTGTATTGATGGTGTTAATTAAGCCAATGGAATCTTTTCACTACTTATTTAGGGTCATGAATGTGAGATTCATCTAAAAAAATATAATAATATAAAAACTAATAGATTCATTCAGAATAATTTCCTTTTAATTGATAAAAATATGCTAAGTATAGAAATATTAAATACACACATTTCATCCATCAAATGTAATGTAATGAATCCAATATCATCTAGTTTATTATAAAATAATAAATAGAATAAAAATATCCTTAGTATAATATACCATCTGAGTAATGATTCTAACTAAACTATTAGTTACTCATATCACAAGTAACTTATAATGTTATTTCATCCTCGAAATAATCATTATAAAATAGGCTTATATATCTGTTCATATTCCAAATATAAAATAAACCCCAGTATAAAACATCATAATATGCTTTATATTTAAAACTATTTAAATACATTATTTTAATGATTTCATACAACATTAAAATATATACAAGCACCACATTCGCATTGTCATGATAATATTGTTTTCAAACATAACATCACTATGAACTTACACACACACACACATGGTATATTAATAACCAGATTTTTAAGATAGTCAACCATGTATTTTATACCATGCATATATATTTAAAATTCTATAATTTGTTTTTAATATAATACCAATAATTTATTGTAAATGGTATATTCTAATAATACATCCATTGTCCATGACTTAGAGTATTATGTATACGTAATGTATACATCTAGTCAATAAAATTACCCTATAGCCCCTTTTATAAACCAAATAAATCCTAGTGTACTTGTTTAATTAAAATACATAAAAATTCATGTGATTCAACATTCATACACAACCAATAGTTTATATCAAATCCTTTTATTCAAATACAACAATTCAATCTATTTAAATTGACATTTAAATTAAAAGCATATGATCAAATACATACACTAAACTGACTATGCCCATCTTAGGAATTATATTATAACCACTCAAAACTAACCACATAAACCTCTTCAATAAAAACATATATATAAACCACATAGCTAGTCTTTTTATTGAATGTGCAAAACTCTTACACAATCCATAGACAAATTCAAATAAGCAATAATATATTGTCATAGTTATATATGTGTGTAGCTCATATATAATGAATACAAATAAATATTAACTCTGTTATATCAACTTTAACATCTTTATGTATATTTTTGTATATAAAGCCAAGTGCACAAACTACAGTTTGCTCATTCACCTACCCATACTTGGGTTATGTGATATGGCTTAAACCGTATTATTCCCAAAACCATATATGAACAAGTATGCATGATATAAGATTTCCTAACAGAATTGATTATATAAAACTATGGTCTTGACTTATAATGTACAAATTCATTTGAAATATGAAGCAACATAAATCTAATAAAAATCAAAACCTCAAGTTCATCTATACAGGTATCTTCAACTGTTTATATGTAACACATACAGTTTCCTTTGAAATCTAGATAATTCCAAGATATAGGTGTGTGTGTGTGTGTGTGATCAGTTTAAACCAAGTATATATATATATATATATATATATATCATCAGTCCATGTTTTTTATAAATATCCCATACATCTATACCCAAAATCTAATTAAGTTTACACAGTCAAGCCCTCATACAATCCCATAATTCCAATCTAATTTATTTAAAAACCTTAATGAATATATATCATAATTGGTTTGATAACAAACTAGCTTGAGCCAAATCATATATACCCATCAAGAAATATTCATTCCCATGGTTGAACATAGATTTTTGAATTAGAAAGGAGTTTAATAGAGAGCATAATTATAGCCTAAATATCCATGGTAATCCTACGTCTCTTCCTAATTCCCCCAAGTTACACTGGGTTGGATGTAAGGTTCTGTGGAGGTTGAGCCTTCCACACACCCTACATACAACCCTTATAATTTTCAATAACATTCAAGAAATTTAAAAACCCAATAACCATTACAATTCCAAAACCCATTAAACATTACACACATGAAATTTAAGTACAAAATCAACCTGATAATTATGACCAAAAATCCATATATACTCATTTCTTCACTCAAACTATCTATTTCTTCTCTTTCTGTTTACTATCCTTTATATGCCATGTGTCATGTCCTTCATCACAACCTTCTCCCCCTTAATTTTATTCTTATCTATCAACTTACCACCACCTTCTCCTCCATTAATGGTAGACTTAACTGACTAAAAAATATTCATTTTAAAATAGCTCAACAGAAATCCCACCATGTTATAGCCTACCACCATGCAAGCCATAACAAAAATTCCATCATAAATTTTGCAAAATGATGATTAACCTAGAGTCAATGAGTGATTATAAACCCTAATCATCTTGAGACTTATAAAATACTTAATAAAATAATCATTATATAATTTAAATAATATTTACATGTCATTGACTTAAAATAATTCCATCATCAACTTCACAAAACTAACTATCTAAACCAAATAAACAACAAGTCACAATAACCAATGTTTATTCCATGCAAGGTTGAATATCGACTAGTTAATAATCCTTATATTTCTATGCAACAACTATCAAATACTCAACATAATGACTATATAACATGGCTAATACAAATATGTATTAAAAGAATATTGTTTAATGTTACCAAGTCATTCACAAATAAACATTATGCTAACACAATGATTTTCCTAAATCATTTAACAATATAATCAATGTCTAATATATATTATGAATATCAAACCTTTGGTCAAACATTAAATCAAATATAATGACATTTTCAAACAATGCTATCGATATCTTTTGACATTAGGATAAAAATATATTATAATAATAATCTTATAATTATTATTACCTTAATCCTATAGACTAAATAACAACAATGGAATCCATCTATACTTATTAATGCATGCATAACATCAAATCATTATACTACACATCTATACCTAATAAGGTAGTGAGATAAGTAAAGACACATACGGACTCACTCATTTAACCAAGCAATTACACCATATAAGGTAAGCTACATATGACCAAAAAATTAGAGAAATCACTCAAATAAATCAACATGATCATCAAAAGCGACTAGATTAGTGAAATCATGTGATCACTTAAAATGATCTAAGAACACAAAAGATCAAAGTAGTCATTCAAACAAAAAATAAGGCATACTACAGTTATCTATTCAAATAATTAATCACAAAACATGATATACTATGTGGTGTGTGCATGGGTTTTTGGATTCACTCTTTGTCATCCCCCAACATATTCATATAAACTACCATATCTGATGATGCTCTCCCTCTATCACACTATGAGGGATGAATCTATCTTGCATCCACTTCACAACAATGAAGGTTGTAGCTTGAAATGTCATTATATCCATAAAATAATTCTATATAATTAACAAATATGATCATTATGCATAGAATATAAAAGTACTGCTAACTAATAGCAAACAAATTATGTAAATTAAGAAACACATTATTATTCCATAATCAACATATAACATAAATCTTAATGAAATATTAGTTAATCAACTAATCAACCATAATAATCTACAAATCAAATAGGTTATTCAACTTAGAGAAAAATTGGTATGTGACATCCTTCTCCCTCAATTTTGGTCATCATCCTGACAACATTTATTCAAATACAAATTCTGAATTTAAAATAGTATTCACCAAAAAATAATATAATATACAGTAGTAAATCAAGAAAATAAATATAAAAATAACCTGTAAAACTCATTATAGTCCTTCAAGTGGCACTATATTCAAAATATTGGTCCCACTAGAATTTGCATTATGATACTTTTCTATTATGCAAATTGAGTTTTTACAAGTCAATTATTCTGATTGGTTCTACCATGACCACCCTAGGATCCAGAACCTGCAAATCATTCCAATCCAACACATGTAAAGGATCAACAACATACTTTTTAAGATAAGATACATGAAAGACATTATGTAAAAGAACTAGGGTTGGTGGCAATACAAGCTTATATGCTATAGGATTGACCACTTATAAAACCTCAAAATATCCCACATATCTTGGTGAAAGTTTCATTGACTTCCTAATTTTAATTGAGCTTTTCTTAGGCTTAACCTATCGAAACACTTTATCACCAACATAAAACTATTTAGATGTTCTCTTTAGATCAACATAATTTTTTTATCTATCATTGGCCTCAGCCAATCTATGTTTGATTATCCTTAATTTTTCTTCCATTTCTAAAAGCATCTTAGGTCCAAAGACTACCCTATCTTATAACCTATCCCAATTGATAGGTGTTCTACACCTTCTATATAATGCATCAAATAGATCCATCTTCCATGTTGATTGGTATGTGTTGTTGTAATCAAACTCAACCAATGAATGGCACTCATATTTATATTGTTGATTTATACAATACATATGAAGGAGATCTTCTAAAACCTAGTTAACTCACTCTATCTATCCATTAGTTTGTGAGTAGTAAGAAGTTCTAAAATTCAACTATGTACCTAGAGATGAATTTAGAATAAACTAAAACCTAGAATTTACCCTTAGATCTTGATCCAAAATGATATTATCTATAAAACCATGCAATAAATACACCTCCTTCATGAATCACTTTGTAAGAATAGATACATTATCTATCAAGTTTCCTGATATGAAGTGGGATACCTTGGTTAGTTTGTCAACTACAACTAAGATCATGTCATGTTAGTTCCATGATAATGACAACCCTTGGATGAAGCCCATACTAATCATTTGACACTTTATTTTTATTATATTATGTGGATATATCAATCTATCTAGATGCACATGTTTAGATTTCATATGCTAACATTCCAGATAATGAGACACAAATATGTTGCAGTTCTCTTGATTCCTTTCCAAAAATAGAGTGGTCTGAGCTCAACCATGAGCTTTGTTATTCTTGGATGTCTTGAATATGGGGTAATGTGTAATTCTTTTAGCATTGTTCTTCTCATAATCTCTTTATCAAGCACATACATCCTGTTATTATACTATAAAATACCATCACTCTGTATTTTAAATCTCTTATACTTAGGATTATGAGCATTCTCATATAATGCTTTTCTAACCTAATCATAGAATTCATCTCCTAATGAGAATTTGATTACTTAATCTTGAAAATTACTCCTAATAATATCCATGACTATGATGTACCTCCTATGGCTTAGATTATCAACTACTCTATTCTACTTGCCTTTGATATAATTAATATTAAAAATATAATTAGATAATAACTCTAACAATTTTCTTTGACAAGTATTTAGGTTCAGTTGGGTGAAGATATACTTAAGTCCTAAGTTATCAGTCTTGAGATCAAATCATTTCCCCAATAGATAATGCCTCTAAACTTATAAAGCATGCATAATTGATACAAGTTCTAGGTCATGAGGGGTATAATTCACTTCATAAGACTTTAGTTTCCTAGACTCATAGGCTATTACTAAGCCATGCTACATAAGAAATCTTAGCATTAGTGCTAAAGTAAGCCTCATTTTAGTTCTTAAAAGGCTATCTCACACTTATCTGACTAGATAAAACTCTGATTCTTCCACTGAAGAGAGGTAATTGGATTAGCTATCTTAGAGAAATTTAAAATAAATTTCCTATAATAATCCAATAATCCCATGAAACTTCTTACTTGATGCACATTCTTTGGTGCTAGCCACTCCATTATGTCTCTTATCTTTACTAAATCTACTAAAATACCATCTATAAAGATAATATGGCCCACATACTACACTTTATTTTGAAAAAAATCACATTTATATAACTTGTAATACAATATGTGCCTTCACAAATGTTACAAAACCAATTCTAGGTGATGTAAGTGCTCTTTATCATCCTTGGAATAAATGAATATGTCATCTATAAAGAACAAAACAAAATGATCCAGGTAATATCTGAACACACTATTCATAATATTCATTAATACTACTATAGCATTTGTTAATCAAAATGGTAACACTATGAACTCATAGTGCCCATATCACATCTTGAATATTATTTTTGGAATATCCTCTTTATGGATCCTCGACTAATGATACCCTGATATAAGATCAATCTTAGAAAAGATTGTTGCCCCTCACATTTGATCGAAGTGATCATTAGTGCATGGAAATGGATATATTTTCTTAATCATTGATTTATTCAACATATTATAATCTATACATAGGTGAAGAGTGACATCCTTCTTTTTTATGAATACAATTGGTACACCCCAAGGTGACACACATGGTAAAATTACCCCTTTCAGTAACAACTCCTGAAGTTGTGCCTTTAACTCAACCAATTCAATGGTTATCATTATGTATGACACCTTAGATTATGGATCTGATCTAGGTATGATATCAATCAAGAAATCAAACTCACTCTTAGATAGAAATCCTAGTAATTCTTCTAAAAACATTGCATGAAAGTTTCTTAGAAAAGAATAATCTTCAATTTATGGTTCCTTATATTCCTCCATCTCATTTATCTTAATGATTGATGTTTTATATCCCTTCCTTTGATATTTTTTTAGTTGAATTTTATAAATCTACCTCAGCTTCAACTCCCTTTTTTCACCTTAAAGTTATGTCTAATTTCTAAAATCATCTTAACACTCAATCTTTTTTAGATAATAGTCAACATTGGATTTACAATTCTTAAGTCAATTGAATCATAGGATCACATTATATGATCCCAATGGTGATGAAAAAAGATATAATACTATAGATAACTCTGGAAACCTAATCTAAGCTTAGAATAAACACTTGTCAACTTTGACCTTTGAATGATTTTCATACTATATTGACCATGCATTTTCCATAACTCTAGCTTTTCTAAATAATTTACTAAGCATTCTAAGAGCAATGAAAATTTTTGTAGATCTTATGTCAATCAAAATAAAAACTAGATGATTGAATAAAATACTTGATAGTTCTATGGGTAAATCTTGATACATAGCCTAACAATTGGCAATAGCTACATGAATCCATTGTTGGAATTTACCTTGCTAAGAAGTAGAACACTTGTTCTTCAACTTGTCCTAAAGACATTCTTGAGAAAAATGGTCACCTCTACATATCAATCAACCTCTAATTGGTCCTTTCTTATTAGACTATTGGTTTCCCTTGAGACCACCTTGAAACCATTACTAGGTTTCCTATTCCCTGAACCATTGCTAAACTTAGCATTCTATTTCTTTAAATAATTCTTGGAATATCCACTCCTATGCTTCCAATTCTTGTTTTTGAAAGCTAGTTTGGACCTTTAAAACTTTTTTTAAACTTATCTCTAAATTGGGCAATAGATTTCAATTTTTATTCTTACTTGATCACCTTCTTGAACACTTAATCCATTGTAGATGGACCATGCACATATACTTCATAGCTAATTTGGGGTTTCAATCTCATGATGAATTTTTTGATTTTTAACCTCTCATCCACCTGATACTAAAGTATATACTTAAGGATCTTAGTGAATTTATCCTAATACTTATTCAATGATAAATTCCCTTATTCAAGATTCTAAAAATCCATAAAATTTTGATCAAAGTATAGCTATGAAAGTCATTGTGACCTAATAAGTGTCATGGATTGTTTCCAAGTGGTGGTGGTTGAGTCAAGGTTCATATCAAGCTTCTTCTTTACCCACCAAGTTTTCACTTTACCAACAAGATGATAATATCCCCAGGCTACTTTCATGACTTTAGAATAATTCTAAATCTCAAAATACTTATTTATTTCTATTAGCCATGCTTTAGCTCCATCTCCCAATATACTTCCATTGAACTTGGGTGGATTTACCTTTTTCATGTCATGTGCTAACTCTATATCTAATCAATCTCTCACATCTTATGGGACTTCTTCATGCCTCTGCTATTGAATATGTTCCTAATCATCAGGATGTTATTCAGGTTCCTCCTAAGCATCTCCTCTTCATAGCCATGCACTTCTTATTCTAAGGCTATGATTTGGTCCTTAGTCTCTTGCATGGTCTTCAAAATTTAGTCCAACTTTGTAAATTGCTCAATGACAAACTAATTTGGATCAAAAGAGGGTTTGGTATTTTAAGTACCCTCACCTCCTGATCTAGCAAGCACCATTATTCTTCCTACTTATCATGAAAATAAGTTTGCATTAGTGGACACATTAAGTCCTAGAGTTTGAGTGTTAACTTTGATACCATAATGTAACAATTCCATTTGGTTTTACTGGAATATAATATTTATTATTAAAATTAATTACACATATTCATATTACAAATTTCACCATGATAAATCTAATTAGTGATATTTAAATAAATACATTCATTAGCTAACCAATAAGTTTATAGCTAATACACTTACCTAAGGATCGCCATGAACAAATATAGCAATCATGTTCAATGTTGGATAAATAATAAATATTGTATCTAAATCATTAATGAAATAGTATAAATTCAGCCATGACTAATACAACATTACAACCACTACTATAGAAGTATAATGTATAAATATTATATTTTTTAGCAATATATAATAATATCTCAAATAATAAAACATGATACAAAGCTTTCATCTCTATGATTCAAGAGGTTCCATGAATCAAGTATTAATCTGTAATCTTAAGTGTAGTCCTTAGTATAGTATTCAAATTATGAGGGAGAGCATCATTTAATTACTTTTCCACACCAACCATAAACCATAGATCTCTTACACTATCTCTTAAATAAGGGAATGGCCCTCCCATGGGTAGATAATGATGGTGTGAGAATCTAGAGAAGGGGGAATCTAGAACCCATGTGTTGAAGATATCTAATACATAATGTGTATCATAAATAAATCCATTCTAACATAATATCACACAAATATGAAAACTATATCAACATATGAAATGAAAATGTTTAATTAAAAAATTACTTTGGTCAAAAAATTTAATAATTAATGATCTCTAGGATTAGTCAAATTCATACACATCACACAATCAGATTACATCTCATCTTGCATTGATGACATTAAATTAATCCAATGGAATCTATCTATTACTTATTTAAGAACATGAATGTGAGATTTAATTAAAAATATATAACAATATAAAAACTACTAGATTCATTTAGAATAATTCCTTTTTAACTGATAAAAATATGCTAAGTACAAAAATATTAAATACACACATTTAGTCCATCAAATGTAATGCAATAAATCCAATATCATCTAGTTTATTACAAAATAATAAACATAATTAAAATAATCCTCAGTATAACATACCATGTGGATAATGATTTTACTAAACTATTAGTTACTCATATCGCAAGTAACTTATAATATTTTTTCATCTCCAAAATTAATTATTATAACACAAACTTATATATTTGTTCATATTCCACATATAAAATAAAAGCCAGTCCAAAACATCATAATATGATTTATATTTAAAACTATTTAAATACATTATTTTAATGCTTTCATACAACATTAAAATATATGTAAGCACCACATTCACATTTTGATGATAATACTATTTTGAAACATAACACACATGTGAACTTTTATATTTATATATATATATATATATATATATATAAGTTCACATGTGTGTTATGTTTCAAAATAGTATGTATGTATGTATGTTAAAAACCATATTTATAACATAGTCAGCAACCATATATTTTATACCATATATATATACCAACCATTTTTAATATATATATATATAGCACCATTTTTAATATAACACCAACATATATATATATATATATATAGCACCATTTTTAATATAACACCAACATATATATATATATATATATATATATATATATATATATATATATATATATATATATATATATATATATATATATATATATATATATATATATAATGGTTGGTATATATGGTATAAAATACATGGTTGCTGACTATGTTATAAATATGGTTGTTAACATACATACATACATACAATTTTGAAACATAACACACATGTGAACTTTTATATATATATATATAAGTTCACGTGTGTTATGTTTCAAAATTGTATGTATGTATGTATGTTAACAACCATATTTATAACATAGTCAGCAACCATGTATTTTATACCATATATATATACCAACCATTTTTAATATATATATATATATATATATATATATATATATATATATATATATATATATATATATATATATATGTTAACAACCATATTTATAACATAGTCAGCAACCATGTATTTTATAATATATATATATATATATGTATATATATATATATATATATATATGTATATGTATATATTGGTGTTATATATAAATACCAACCATTTTTAATATAGCATATATATATATATATATATATATATATATATATATATATATATATATATTAAAAATGGTTGGTATATATATATGGTATAAAATACATGGTTGCTGACTATGTTATAAATATGGTTGTTAACATACATACATACATGCTATTTTGAAACATAACACACATGTGAACTTTTACATATATATAAGAGGATACTAGTGCCATTTTTAGGACACTAGAGTCACATGGTGCTACTATATAGGTGGTGTGCTACTATCTAGTGAAGAATTAGACCAAGAACCTTGTTGACAACACTCAGACATATCCATAGCCTAGTTTTTAACACCTAGATCTTATTCAATAACTATTTTATAGATAAGTCTATATTTGCACATGTTTATTACTATTTTTATAAATTCAAAATAAGTCAAAATCTATAACAAATTATTGGTTATTTATTGTATATTATTTCATTGATTTAGTCAAATTAGACTTTTAATCTAACTTAGGATTTACATTAGTAAAAACCTAAAAGGTTAAAACACAATCTTAGTTACATAATTAAATTTAAAATTTAGAACATATAACTAATGAATTTGGATTGAGTGATGGAACACATGGAAAAACACAATCTAATGAAACATCCATCCATAATAAAGAGTTTGAACATGATAATCACCATCACGTAATGACCCCAATTCATCTATCTCCTAATGAAGAGGAATTCACTTCACCTTTAGGGTCTAATGTACTTATCCAACACTCTAATATCCCTTCTATGGTTGAAGTGATAAAACCATATAATTTAGTACAAAATATATCTCCTAAACCCACACCTCCAAGGATAATTTAATGAATACAAAGGTATTTGGTTGAAATAGATGAGAAATAAATATAACATATGAAAGGTAAAATTTCAAAAAGATAAGTTCAACATCATGATCAATTTGTATGGGACTATGCATTTGAGAATAAAACCCATACAAAAGGATGTCAAAAATTGTTTAATTAATAAAAATGTAAAAAATATGTCTTGTCATGCATAATTTAGGGTTAAGAACAAGCAATATAGAGGGAATAAATAATGTAATATTAAAGAATCTATTTAATGCATTTAATGTAATATGCAATAGAACTTTAAAAAAAGATAGTATTGTGGTAAGGTGAGTAATAACAAAATATATAGTGAGTAAGTTAACATCTAGAGATGGATTTCCTAGTCAAAAAATTACATACATAAACATGAATAGGAAAAATCTAATAAAAACCATAAAAATAAGAACATGGCCTGATGACCCTTTACTCACAAATTGTTGGGAATTTAGTGGTAGACTCCCATGAAAATATAAGGTGTTATTTGAAGGAACAAGACATTTGATTGAAAATAATTGGCATGATAATACAAAGGGTCTTATCTAATGTAAAAGATGTTGTTAAAAGAATAAAAGGCTCAAAAAACTATGAGCCGCATGTAAAACATTTCTTGAACATGACCCAAACAAAATTTTATAAAAAATACTAAAAAATTTAATGGCAATTGATAATTAGCCAAAGGTCATTTGAGATGTGAAATCCTTTCAATATTAAAATCAATCAAACATGCACCACATGTAGGATCCATATTGAATTTACTATGAATTTTGATATTTTTTATCATATATATCATACTTTATATATTGATGAAATTATGCATGAATATATGGTGGCTTCCCCACCTAAAATTTCAGGAGAGTTAATCCCAAGTCTTTTCTATCAAAGACATGAGGGACAAATTTTTTCCAAAGAATGTTTAGATGGAATATGTAATACTTGTGTTGGTTTGTCACATTTGACCACTAGATACATGAAGAAATTTCACATTAATTTGGAAAGCAACTAGTTGATTTTAAGAAGTAAAAATCTGTAAAGTATGTATTAAAAGATGAAAAGATTCATCAAGATCTAAGTTGGTTATGACCCAAGTATCTATATCTGATTTCTTGTTTGAATTCAAGAACAATATTATCTACCAATATACAAGACACACACAAAATGAAAAATGGTTAGATAATCAATTCAAGTTTTGAAAGTACAACTTCCTACTTGGGACCATTGTTTCAATTTTGTACTTTTCTAAAAATACACATTATAACCACATAATGAAGCTCAATCCTAATACTACAATTCAATTCAACTTAGAATTTTTGAGCATATTGCATTTAAACGTGTACCTAATAACACATAGGACAATATAAATATTTTTAAGGAGTGTCACTTTTATATGAATGGTGAAAAATTGCATTATCATATTTTGTCCAAGGTTATTTTTATATATTTTATAGAAATATGAATGCAGAGAAATCATGTTCAGTACACACTACATTTGTTCAGATAATTATGCAGGATAATTTAAGAATTCTCGAATGTTTTATTGGTTGGGTGGGATGCATAAGAAGAACGAGGTTCAAAAATTTTGGAGTTTATTCAAGGCTAGGCATGATAGAGAGGAACATGATGGTGTAGGTTCATGTGTAAAAATATCTCTTAAAAAGAGTAGTGAAATCATAAGAATGGTGTAGATTTGAATCGATGCTACAAGTATTGTGACTTGGTGTAATGATTTTTTTCTCATGGATCATATAAATATTCTCATGTGTGAAGATTATTTTGGTTAATAAATGAAGAAGATAAGACAATGTATGAATATTTTGGTACAATACCTAGATCAATTATTTTCCACTCTATTCAAAGCTCAACTTCTAGTTCATGGACTATTTATACTAGGGATATGGCATGCTTTTATTTGGGATATATGGAATCTAATTAGAATGAATTTGAGTTAAAATAATGGGTTAAAGAATGGTATTGTAGACCCATAACACCTATAGAGACTAAGGATTCATTTTGACCACTAGGGAATAATTAAATGGCATCATTGGTTGACTTTGACCACATCTCAAATCTTGTGCAATCAGGTTCAATTTATTTTTAATTCAAATATAGCCTTAGTTCTATTAGTGATTTCTTAATTTTTTCGAGTCCTTAAAAATGGTTATACTTTAAATGCAAGGCACATTTATTTAGTAATTTCACCTGAAAATAATGGTGAGGGAAAAAATTTCTACTTGTCTCATTGTGTAGAGCCAAAAAAGAAATTAACCACAACTATCACAGATGGATAAGACCTAGTTTATCTCATCGGATATGTGTTGGTTACAAGAATTTAGATTTGTAGATACTTTGATAAAAAAAAATAAGATAATGGTTATTTGAGGAATTTGAAACACATAGGGTGGTGCTTCATTATTCAAATATGGTTATCGTTCTAAATATCTAAATGTTATAAATATCTAAATGATCAAATATTGTGGAAAGCCTCACAATAAAAATTTGTGAATCTGAGCATGAAGTGATTCTTGAAACACTTAAAAGCAAAGATGATCCTAAAGGTACATTGAATGGACTTGGTAAGGTTAGTAATTAAGTCATATAACATTTTAAATTACTAAAGTTAACTTATTTTATTTATTGTATTTTAATTTTGAAATATTTTATAATTGTGTTTATTTATGTTTGAAATTTTTACTAATAATTTTAATGTAGATTAGTGGTACTAGATGAACTTCCACCTTAATGTGATTAGTGCCATAAGAAGAGAATATTATCTTCTTTAAATAAAGATAATCCTAAAAAATAATAAATGTTGAGTAGATACTTTTCTTCCAATTTGTCTCTATGCATCTGGACATGTCTACGAATATGGTTCATTGATTGGGATAGAAATTAGAAAGATTTGCCTCCCACTAACTAACTTTTTGTCCCTTATAAGACATTTGGATATGAGAGAAAATATGTCACCATGTCTCACTCATCTTGAGTGGCACAAAAAACTCTGGGGGTGATTAAATGACTCACCCATGTAACTTTAAGTGCTAATAACTTGCCTCTACCCCTCATGGTTATTATGCAATGTGTGTCAAAATTTTGCTTCATTTCCCACTTATGAACGAGAAGATTCTCTTCAGGGATCCATCTAAACACCTAAAAAATTTAACCCCAAGGCCAAATTTATAGTGGATAGTAGCCATTCCAGTGTTTATACTCCCATTTATATGTGTTATTAAATATAATTTATTGATTTGGATAATGAGTAAAAAGATATGTTACCTATTAAACAACTTTTGGTCTCTTAAGAGATAGTTAGCCACAAGAGAAAATAAACTACCATGTCTCACTCATACTAATTGGAAAAAAATACTCTTGGGAGTGATTATAGGACTCATCCATGAAATTATAAGCACTGACATATCATCTCTATCCCTCATGGTTATCCTACAATGCACACCTAAATTTCACTAGGTTTTCCCACTTAAAAACTAGAAGCTTATCAATTGGGCCAATGATTCAAAAGATACACTACCCATTGACCAAATTTTAGTCTTTTAAGAGACATTTGGCCATGAGATAAGATGTGTCTCCATATAACTCCCATACCAAGTGGAATGGAATAATATATGGATAATTATAGGGCTCACCCATGTAACTATAAGCATTGATGGCTCATCTTTACCCCTCACAATTCTTTTACAACACGTGCCTAAAGTTTGCTCTATTTTCCCACTTAGGAATGAGAAGCTTCTCTTTATGGATACTTTTAAATGACTGTAAATTTTAACCTTGGGGATAGACATAAAATGTATTTTTTTCATTTCAATGTTTATATTCCCATATATATGTGTTGTCAAAGATAATTCATTGATTGGGATAGCGAGTCAAAATATACACTATCCACTTACTAACTTTTGGTTTCTTAAGAGACATTTAGCCATGAGAGAAAATGCATCATCATGTATCAAACATATTAAGGGGCATGGGATCCTATAGAGTATTCTCATAGGACTCTCCCATGAAAATTTAGTCACTAATAGATCATCTCTACCCCTCACAATTCTCCTATAATGCATGCCCAAAGTTCACTCCAGTTTTCCACTTAGGAATGAGAAGCTTCTCTCCAAAGATGGCTCCAAATGACCATAAATTTCAACCCTAGGTCCTAATTTATGGTGAATTTTGGAAATTATATCATTTATACACACTTTCAAACATGTCAATGAAGATGTTTTGTTTATTGGGATAGCAAGTCAAAATATACACTACCCATTAACCAGTTTTTGGTATTTCAAGAGACATTTGGCCGTAAGAGAAAATGTGTTTCCATATCTTCCTCATATAAATGGCATAAAATATTATATGGGTGATTAAATAAATCACTTATGTAACTATAGGCACTAATTAATTATATTTACCCCCCATCATACTCCTACAACATGTGCTTGAAGTTAACTTTATTTTCCCACTTAGGAATGAGAAGCTTATCTTTAGGGATGCCTCCAAATGACTCAAAATATTTAAACTTGGGAATAAAAAAAAGAATAAGGTGGCCATTATAATTTTCATATACCTATCTAAATATGTCAATGAATATGGTTCATCGATCAGGCTAGTGAGTCAAAAGATACACTACCCACTAATCAACTTTTGATCTCCTAAGAGATATTTGGCTACAAGATAAAATATGTAGCCATGTATTCCTCATATTTAATGGCATTAAATAATATAGGGGTGATCATAATAATTTAAATTTAAAATTTAGGAATTGATGGCTCATCTTTATCCCTCATGTGCCTAAATTCACTCTATTTTCCCACTTAGGAATGAGAAGGTTCTCTTCAGATATGCCTCTAGTTGCCTAAATTTTTTGACATTAGGGCCAAAATAAGAGTATATAGTGGCCATTAAAAATTTAATATACCTATTTATACATGTTTTAAAATATGATTCATTGATTAGACTAGCGATTCAAAAGATATGCCTCTCACTGATCAACTTTTGGTCTCTTAAGAGACACTTGGCCATGAGAGAAAACATGCTACCATGTCTCCCCCATCTTGAGTGGCATGAAATACTCTAGGGGGTTATTGGATACTTTATTTTACAATTACATGTGTTTAATTCTCATCTTTACCCCTCATATACTCCTGCAATGTGTAATATAAATTCAATCCATTTTCCCACCTAGGGACAAGAAGGTTCTCTTCAAGAATTCATCTAACCAACTACAATTTTTAGTCTTAGGGATTGATAGAGCATAGAGGGGGGCATTATATAATTTATAAACCCATTTTAATTTTTCTGTGTATATGGTTCATCAATTAGGATAGCAATTCATAACATACACCTCTTACCAACCAAATTTTTGTCTCTTCAAAGATATTTGGCTGCAAGAGAAATCATGCAACCATGTTTTGATAATCATGAGTTGAGAATAATAATATTTGGGGTGATAATATTAATTTACCATGTAACTATAGGCATTTAAGGCTCATCTCTACCCCTCACTAATCTCCAATAATATGTGGTAGAAGTTTGGTCTATTTTCTTACTCAAGGATGAGAAGCTTCTCTTCAAGGATTGATCTGACCAAATGCAAATTTCAGTATTAGGGCCTAATAGAGATTGTAAAGGGGACATTATAGTGTTTATACACCCATCTATATGTTTATATGCAAATTTTTTAATGATTGGGATAGTGAGTCATAAGATATTCCTACCACTAACCAACTTTTAGTCTCTTAAGAGATATTTTGCTATGAGAGAAAACATGTAGCCATGTTTCACTTATTATGAGCTAGGGAGAACCATCTATGGGGTGATTAGGTGATTCAACCTTATAAATTTAGGTATTAAATTTCATCTCTACCCTTCAAATATCTCCTATAATGCATGACAAATGTTTGGTATGTTTTTTCACTTAGGAACGAGAAACTTTTCTTCAAGGTTTTTCTAGCTAACTATAAATTTCAATCTTGAGGCCCATAGAGAATGGATGGGAGAGATTATATGGTTTATATTCCCATATATATGAATCCACATATATATTTCATTTATTGGGCTAGTGATTCATAAGATACGCCTCTCACTTACCAACTTTTGGTCTTTTAAGAGACATTTAATTATGAGATAAAATGTGTAGTTATGTTTCACTCATCCTAAGCTAGGGAAAATCATCTGAGGGTGATTAAAGGACTCACATGTGAAAATTTAATCACTAAATTCTCATCTCTACACCTCACATATTTCCTATAATGAATGATGGAAGTTCAGTTTATTTTCCCAATGAGGGATGAGAAAATTATCTTTAGGGATTCATTTAACCAACACTTAATTTATCCTTAAGTCTTGATAGAGAGTGTAATGGGGGAATTAAAATGTTTATATTCCCATATAGATGTATTTTCATAGATATTTCATTTATTAGGATAGTAAGTTAAAATATATAACTCTAACTAAACAAATTTTAGTCTCTTAAGAGACATTTAGCTATGAGAAAATGTGCAACCATGTTTCACTCATCATAAGTTGGAAATAATCATTTGGGTGTGATAAAATGACTCAATCATGAAACTTTAGGTGTTGACATATCATCTCTACCCCTCACATATCTCTTATAATGCATGGTAGAAGTTTGGTCTATTTTCCCACACAAGGAAGAGGAGATTATCTTCAGGGATTCATTTGACCAACTAAAAAAATTAGCCTTGAGGCCTGATGGAGATTAGATAAGGGCCATTTCAATTTTTATACATGCATCTAGACATGCCCACATAGTTCATTTATTTGGATAACAAGTTACAAGATACACCTCTCACTAATTAAATTTTAATCTCTTAATAGATATTTGGCTATGAAATAAAATGTGTATCCATGTTTCACTCATATAAATATAGGGAGAATAATCCAAGGGTGATTAAATGACTCACATATTCCATTATAGTTTATAACATCTCATCTCTACCCCTCATATATCTCCTAAAATGTATAATGGAAATTTGGAATGTTTTCCCACTCAAATATGAGAAGCTTCTCTTTAGGTATTTGTCCACCCAACTAAAATTTTCAGTCATGGGGCTTAATGGAGAGTGAAAGGGGGCCATTTTAGAATTTATACACCCATCTAAATGTGTTTTCATAAATATTTCATCTATTGGGCTAGCAAGTTACAATAAATGCTTCCTACTAACCAAATTTTGGTCTCTTAAGAGATATTTGGGTATGAGATAAAATGAGAAACCATGTTTCACTCATTCTAAACTAGGGATAATAATCTAAGGGGTGATCATATGATTAAATAGTTCAATTATAGTCAATAATGACTCATCTCTACCCCTCATGTATCTCATTTAATGTGTCATAGAAGTTCGATCTATTTTCCCTCTTAGGGATGAGAAACTTCTCTCTAGGGATTCATCTGACCAACTACAAATTTTAGTCCTGATGCCTGATAGAGAGGATACGAGGAGTTATATTTTTTTATATACCCATTTTTATTTATCCATATATATGGTTTGTCTATTGGGCTAGTGAGTCAATAGATACATCTCCTATTGACTGACTTTTAGTCTCTTAAGAGACATTTAGTTCTGAGAGAAAACATGCAACCATGTTTTACTCATCTTGAGTTGGGATAATCATTTGGGAGATAATTAGATGATTCACCTATGTAATTTTATGTGCTAATTAATCATCTCTACCCCTCATAGATCTTCTCAAATGTATGATGGAAGTTCGATCCATTTTTCCACTCAGGGAAGAGAAGATTTCTTTTAAGGATTCATATGTACAACTACAGATTTTGATCTTTATGATTGATGAAGAGTTTATGGGTCCACTCATACATTTATATGCCCATATATATGCATCTGTGTATATGGTTTATCAATTGGGCTAGTGAATCATAATATACACCTCCCACTGGCAAAATTTTGGTCTCTTAAGAAACATTTGGCTGAGAGATAAAATGTGCAACCATGTTTCACTCATCTTTATCTAGGGAGAATAATTTGGGGGTGATTAGATGACTCACCCATGTAAATTTTGGTAGTGATGTATTGTCTCTACCCCTCACAGATCTTATACAACACACAATGGAAGTTTGGTCTATTTTTTTGCTCAAGGACAAACAACTTCTCTTTAAGGATTCATTTGGCCAACTATAACTTGTAGGCCTCAAGCCTAATGGACAATAGTTTGTATTAATTCTAGCGATTATGAATATAATATAAATGGATTTTTTATCCTTCAATTTATCATAGATAATGAAAAAAGAACTTTAATAATTTACTATAAGTTTTGACTACACATGAAGGTGAAATAATTGAGAATGTATATAATATAATCTTGTTTGAATGTATCTAGAATTTATTTACACTAAATAAGTTTATGTTTTAGATTAAGGTAAAAACAAGTTTTGAAGGGGCCTCAAAACCCTTTACAAAAGAAAAGATATAAACCTTAAGCACACCCAGGAAATGAAATAACCTGGAACCTCCAAAAGCTAAACCAGATTAACCAGTAATCTGAAAATAGCAGACAAAAACTAGACAAACAATAACTAATAGTTATTATTTTTTTTTACAAGACCAAAGTTTCATATCTAGAGGAGGGACCAGAGGCTTAGATTTTTTCCTTTTAACAGTAATCTAGCCATCCTCTACCTTAGCTGCCTCAGCAACCCATTCCTTAGAAGGCCAAGAATCATGAAGCCCAGGGGGCGACAAAACCTCAGCCAGAGCCTTAGGAGAACCAGCCAACAATTGACTCCTAGGAGAATCCATCAAAATAGGTGGAGGAACCACCACCTCCTCGGAGATCGGTTTAGGAAGATTACATAATCCAATCTCCACTGAACCTTCAATAGGAACAGTCTCCAGCTGAGACTCCTGATCCATCGAAGCAGATAAGATACTCTTTTCGTTCTCATTCTCAGAATCAGTCGAAGCTTCCTCAGGTTGTTCTACAATATAGTGATCATGGTC
This sequence comes from Torreya grandis, assembly GCA_037957365.1. Taxonomy (NCBI): domain Eukaryota; kingdom Viridiplantae; phylum Streptophyta; class Pinopsida; order Cupressales; family Taxaceae; genus Torreya; species Torreya grandis. Next base: position 4,844,416 of record JARHVA010000163.1, read on the forward strand.
AGCTTCAGCCCACCAAGAAGGAGATCTTCTAGATCTGGATTTCCTTACAGTGCACCAGGCAGCAACATGCCCCGTCAGGTGACACTTTCTACATCGAAAAGGTAGCCCTTCAAAATCTAATATTTGCGTCCAAGATCCCTTAGGGGAATCCAGACAAATCACCTCAGGAAGGCCCTTAGAAACATCCACCTCAACCATAAGGTGAGCACAAGTCGATCTGAAATACCTCTTGGTTTCTGCGTCCACAAATAAAAATTCCCCTATAGTGTTTCCAATGGTTTTAAACACCGAATCATGCCATAGATGCAAAGGTAAATTAGGGAGCCGAACCCAGACAGGGATCTTGTTGAAAGTTTCTGTAACAGGATTGAAATCCATATGCCACCGTTTGGCGAAGAGAGGGTATTTACCCTACCAGAAGAAATTTCTATTGGAAAGAATAGTCTTCCTATCCTCAGCAATGTGAAATAAAGCTATAAAAAAACCTTTACCACAAGGATAAATTTCAACATTTCCATCAATTAGTGGCAGCCATGTCTGGGATATCCAGCCATGTAAATCGGCATGAGATGGCCAGAAGCCACGAAATCTATAAGTTTATGTTAATGATAAGGTAACTCATCTTGAATCATGCATAATTCAATGACAAAGAATAATTCCATGGAAGAAGTGAAGATTCATAATATATAATTGATTATTAGGAGAGGTCTTCTTTTAGGTGCACATCAATATAGCAAGGAAATCTTATGGAATCTTTTAGAAGGTATCCAACCAAAAAAATGGTATATGTTAAGGGAAGTGGATAGATATATATAAACCCAACCCCCAATTTTTCCTCCCCATTATTATATATGTCATTAAGAGTTAGAGATAGATGGTTATATATTTCATTAATTGACATTTCAAAGATAGAACTCTCAAGAAAGGAAGATGATAGTTGGTTATTACTTATTAATGAGGGTTAATATAATTAAAATTATAATATTTACATGTACATGTTATGAAAATATGATGTGTCCACATATAAAACATTATTAATCTAGTAATGAAATTAAAGCTTATGTTGTGAATCGATATGCCTTATTGTTAATTATGTGTGTCATTATTTGTATCTAGTTGAATGCCATGTTAGGTTCTTAGAGTTAATACTTAAGAATGATCTTCATTTGTATTTCTTGTAATAAATTCTTATATTGATTATATGAATAGTAAATTATGTAATTAAAATTTATTCCAATTATATAAAAAAACCAAATATCTTTCTAATTTAATTCTTTGGATCACTCTTCCTAGAACTTCTTATTGCTAATGGTTGTGTCCTTCAAACCCATTGACTTACTTTTGGTCATTTGTGGACATTAATATAATTTTGTTTTTTCTTTATTTTTTTAATGAAATATAAGATAATTCTAAGAAACCATCACATAGATCAACAATCATCACAAAGATGTGCACAAAAAATAAAAATTCATTGAAGATGGAAAATTTTAAATATGCTCATATTGAGAATATTATTAAGGATATGAATGTACCTCATATTACAATTATAGATAAACTAGATCTCTCAATGGATAGAATTTAGGAGGTGGTGGAGCGATTGAATATACTCAAGACTCAAGGGACCACCCCCCTAAGAAATCCAAATCCTCTATTTCTTAAAAGGGAAAAAGGAAGACTGGTGTAGTCTATGAAGAAATAACTGAAGAGATTAAGGGTCAAACTAAGTATAAAGAGTTTTTTGAGGAAATTGACTTACACAATAATTTCTTTAGGTGGTTATTAAAATATCCTAACATCTTTTTGGCTATAAAATGTGTCTAATACTTCAACATGTGTGCCACAATCAATATTACAATGGGACATAGTCCCTCTTCTATTATCAGGTGAAGCTACCTTTATTCAAAAGAAAAGAGAAACACAAACTTGACATATTTACAAATACACATACTAAATTCTTTTAGGTATTTGCATGTATAGATAAAATATATAATAAAGAGAGTGGATTAGAGGTAATAGAGAAAGTTAACTGAAAGAGGGGGGGAAATAATGTGAATAGGCGAGAAAACATAGTTTTCACCTACATATCACATTTATGAACTCAAAATAAATTTGCTATCAAATAATATCTTTTATTAAGAAGAGATTAAAAAAATCAATAAAATGTAGAAACAAACATATGAACATTCATCCATAACTAAGAATAAGAACAAAGTCTTACAACAACTTAGTTTTTATTGATTTATAAAAAAACATGAAATTCTTTCTTCTTTTCTTCTTTCAAAAAGTTATTTCCTTGAAAAATATTACAATATTGACCCCTTGGAGAGGCATGCAACCCTATTATTTATAAGAAATTCAACAACTAATATTTAGGAAGCAAATTCTAAAAATATAAATGATTGCACATTTATACGTGCACATTTAGTTGTTCAAATAGCATGCAAAAATGCAATAGACTTTGAACCAAAACATATCCTTCAACTTGTGAATAATATCATGCTAAAATGCTCCTCTGAGGTAAAAATTAGGGTGTCTTCTCTAGAATTTTCTCTTCTTCTTCCTCATCATTGATTGTGAAAACTTTATTCTACATTGATTGTTGAAATTTATTTTCATATTATTCAAACCTTTACAATATCCTCTCAACCTTCTCATGATCTAGGCTTTTGGAATGCTGATATAGAATTTTAGCCTTTACTTTCATGTTTATCATCTATTAAAGAATTATTTTGAATGCCTTAAAATATTTTTCTAATGTATCAAAAGAATTCTAACAATTCATGAAATTATGGATTGATTTAAAACTAAATGTAGAAGATGAATCAGTTTCCTACTGGATTAATTTTTTGAATTCTTCTTGTATATATTTGACAAGGACCATTTTTCCTCCCTCTTTAAGGAGCAAACATGGAAGTTTTTCAATTACTTCCTTGATATTGCATGAGGGTTTAATTGTTAAGACTTGAGACTCTTTAAATTTTTACAATGATTATTTTATAGTCTTGATTCTAAATTTTGTTAATCCCTAGAATTCCACTTGATCTACTTGGTTTTCTTCAATCAATACCCCTTTTGTTGATTAAACTATCCTCATCTACTCTAGTAAGGACTTCAAACCTAGGCAACCAATGTTTTAGCTTGTTGAGATATTTTTTATAAATATCCTCATTCTTGTAATCATATTCGATATCCTCCTTAATTAAAGTATAGACCTCAACAACTAAGGCTATTGACTTATTTGCTTTCTCAAAAATATTTTTTGACCATTCTTCCATAGCTCTCCCCATGTTTCCTTTTTTTCTCAACCATTATGAGAGTCTTAGTATTTGGAATATAATCTTGGATCTAAGGTTAAGCCAGGTTGAATAATTTATTTATCACTATTGTAAATTGATCTACTTTTTCCTTTAGTTGATCCTTTATTATCTTATATTAATCAAATTTCATGATCAAAGAACTAATAGATGTTTGAACATCTTTTATCAACCCTTCATGAGTAGCCTTTCCTAGGTGGACATGTGAAACTTGGCAATATGCCACTGTGACTTCATCCTTATAATTTTTTGGAGGAAGAACAACCTTAGAATACCTATCCCCTTATTCATTTTTGACAATATTAGAAACCATTATGGGTTTCTTTGAAGATTGAAGAGTTGGTGTAATGAGAGTACTGAAGTCAATTTCTAGAGGTGAAACTATATTTTTCATCTTTTTCACCACTTCACTAAACCATTGGGGTGATATAGTATTGTTATCCTCTTATAATGATGATGTTTCTAATTTCATCTAAGTATAAACTATAAAATCCTTATCTATTATAGATTTCATTACCATTCTATTTGTGGTGAAGATATGACCTCTTCTTCCATAATCTTTTATGTATTTAGCTCCTTCTTTAGGATGGTAGGTGAGGGATCCACCACTTTAGATGAAGATTGTTATATGTCTAGAAGAGACTTTACTTCTCTTATAAGGGATTAAATATCTTCTTTAGATATAGCCTAATAAGCACCTTCCTATAGTTGAACACAAGGAAGAGGAACTACTACTGTTGAGGAATATCCTTTAGCGTCCAAGAAGGGAGTGGTGTTCTTGATTAACCCTCTTGAATGAACCACCTTTTCATATTTATTCCTCAAAATGGTTTATATTTTGGGATTACCTTTACCATCAGATGACTTCTTGATCTTCAACTTTAAAGGCCTCTTTTCTGGTCGAGGAGAAAGTTCCTTTGCCTTTAACTCCTCCTCAATGATTATTGGGTCAATTATGGAACTAGAATATGTTGTAAGGTATTTTACCTTATGCTATACCAAATTAGAATGTGGTATATCTATAGATTTATGAGTAGGGGACATCCACCCCTTTACACTAGAGCCAAACAAGAGTCCTAAAAAATAATCCTTGAGTCCTATCCTCTAAGGATGTTGATTCAAGCTTCCTCTACTCAACCCAAGGTAAAGGATTCATCTTGATGTTCTCACTTAAATAACAAGGATATATGATATCATCATCATCTTAAATGTCTATGTCATCAAGAATATACACTATGTTGAACTTGATTACATTTTCTAGTGTGAAGCCAGAGTAATCAAGAAGTCTAGCTTCTTGATCATCATCACAGTCCATCTAAAAATTGTCATAATAGGGAACATGCTTGAATAAATAAATTATAATACATTATATCATCCCCCTTGCATAAAATTAGGGATGATTATGAAATTTCCAAAGAGTAACTTAATCCATATCTGACTTGATAGATTTTGCTTTATACAATGTGGCACAATAGTACCTACCAATAGCCATTAAGAGTTGAACCCCAACAGACTTTTGCTTCGTGACCAAAAAATTGTGAGTCTCCATTAGTTTTTGCACTAGTTTCATGAGACACCATTTTTTATCAATGAACTTTGGATTCATATATGGAGCTATATCACATCCACAAACCCTAATGTAGGAAAAGGTGGGGAATTTTATGTACCATCTAGCCCATTTTTCTATCTCTAAAGTAGTAATAATAGAAAAATTCATATTATAGGGTTCTTTTTCAAACATCTAAATAATGAATCAGAGAAATACATAATTGATTCTATGGAAATGCTTAGCACTTTCCTTTAATGTCAATTATGGATAACATTAATATATATGATAGGTAGATATTTGGCTAATAGTAGTCAATCCACTATAAAAACTCTTTCACATGAATGCATAAATGAGATATAATGTCATGTAGAATTTTTGAGTGGTGACCACCTCATACAATTGCTTATGAATTGAGTCACTAACCAACTCAACGTAGTTTATATATTGCTTATTAGCATGTATGATTTGGATATATTAAAACAACCATTCTTGGTAATCATTCATTGTGGGATTTCCTACCACTCTATTAAGGAGTGATAATATCATCAATTTATAACTTCAATTCCTAATGATAAATCACCTTAGGAATTCTCGCTATGGAAGGTTTACAATCAATAGTCCAATGCTTATTTAGAGACCTAACATAGTCATCCCTATTATTCTCATGAAACTCTCAAGATGTCTCTATGGTAATATCCATTAAGGCCTCATAGTATGGGATCCTTAACATTTATTCAATATCATAAACCCCAATTCGTAAGATGGTTCCTCCTTAGGGTTTTTTGTCTTATATATTCTCTCTATCATAGTAATTTTCCAATGTCATGATCAAATTTGGACACTGTACATAAACTAAAAAAGTGGTATCTTGAGGTAACCCATTTTCATAAATGCTTTATGTCTAGTCATTCTTAAAGGGTGCATTCACTCTATTCTAAAATTTGGTCACATCTATGTGACCCAATTTAGTGTTTATGCCCATATCAATATTATAATCAATGTTCAATGGAGGAATAACCCCCTAAAACATATAATTCATCTTGCCTAATTTTTATTTTTCACCTTTATTTTTCAGTGTTCCAAACATCTATTTATTTTGATAGGTATGGGAGAGTGGAGAGATTGAAAGCATAATGTGAATAGGAAAAGGAGAGGCAAAAGGAGGGAAGGTAAAAATAGGGGGCTCTAATGCAACATGATAACTCCAACATCTAGGTTTGGGAGATAAAATGTATTATTAAATATTTGTCATTGGGGTATATGGGATAAAATATAGTTAGAGAACTCCAACATTAGGGTTTGGGGGATACAATGCAGTCAAAGAAATCTAGCATCAAGTTTTGGGGGGATACAATGTAGTTGGAGAACTCTAACATCAAGGTTTATGGGATATAATTCAATTTGATAACTCTAATGTGATAGGGCAAGGGTGAAATATTTCTAAGTGTTGGTGAAAATATGATGGGGTAGGATATCCCAACAACAAGATCAAGTTATCATGAAGTAAAGTATGATTGAAAGCAACAATTACAATTAAAAGTACAACCTAAAAGAGAAACCTAAAAATGAATCCAAAACTTAGGGGTACCTATCATGGAGAGATTGAGATAAACAATAAGAAAAAGGACCTCTAAATGCTAAGAAATAATAAAAAACCACCAAGTCATGAATAAATTAGGTGTAGAGCTCCAAAATCAAGAGTTTGAATGATAAATAATGAATCAAAGGTCTTGATTAAATAATGGGGGATTGAGGAGATACCACATTCATAGGTATTAACCCTTATTAATGAGGGTTGATTCAAGCCATAGTGGTTGCACTATAATCATTAGGGTCTATTGATTACACTACAATCATGGGTTTTAGTAAATGCACTACAATTGTCAAATCTAAAACTCAATGAATAAAATGACCACGTTTTTTAATCCATACTCTTTTCAAATTTTTCCTCCCATAACTCAATTTTTAGTAAAATTCAAATGGGTTTACCCAAATTTTATAGGTTAATGAAATTTATGGAAAATATTTGGCTCCAAATAAGCACATGCATTTGATGAATGCAAGGATGGACTCCAGAAAATCTAGATTTAATAAACTAGATTGTATATATATTGGGCTATAAAGTCTCTCTAAGTTAAATAATTTCATAAGAAAAATACCATAAATAAAGAAATAAAATAAAACAAATAGAAATCAAAAATTAAAATTTAAGAATGGGAAAGCAAACACAACTAAATCCTAAGGCTAACCTATGTACATGACTAATAGGAACCAATTATCACTGCTTAAAGAAATTCAAATATTACTTGTTGTAAGGAAACAAGAGGTGCGTACTATATAGATAAGCCAAGTGATATATATTATCACCATAGAAGTGATGAAGCTTGAAAATAACTATCTATATAGAATCAAACTTTTCATGACTGCCCTTAGGCTCATGTTGTTTATCCCACAAAAAGATAAGGTAACCAACCAAAAAATCTCTCTGCCTAGCTTTCTTGTCAAAGAGTGACTTCACTTTTTTCTAATGTTCAATAATCCTTTCAAAAACCATAACTCTTTCTTCCTCCAATTTATTCAAGTAAAGGATCCTCTTTTCCAAAGAACCTCTCAAGTTCTAATCTTCAATTGCTTTAGCCAAATGAAGTGTTGGCATTTCCAATGAGATAGGCATGGTGGAATTAGTATTGTAAATGATTTAAAATTATGACATGACAATAAATCTCTTTGGATTAATGTAGTTAGCCCAAATCATTTGATACAATATTTTGTGCCAATTTTATTGGTTCTCATCAACAATTTTGTGGGTTATCATGACCATATTCTTGTTACTTGATTCTTCTTGACCATTACCATAAGGGTATTAATCTAAGGAATGAGATAAGGAAATACCACAACCATAAGAAAAACCAACAATATTCACTATATTCTAATGAATGCCATACCTAGCCAAGATATTTTCCTTAATAAAATGACATGCTACTTTGGAAGTAGATTGCTTAACCAAAATGGCCTCAACCCACTTGGTCAAATAATTTTTCATGATGAGGACATGGGTATGATCAGTAATGGAATAAAGATTTATCACACCTATGAAATCAAGATCCCACTTCTAAAAATGTTCTTCAATTACCACTAGTTTCAATGGTGGAGTTACATGTTTAAGCCTCCTTATGAATTACTTACAAATTTCACATTTAGACACCCAATCCTAAGCATATTTAAAAAGGGTGGGCCAATATTAATTAGCTTTAAGGGTCTTGTGTGTATCAGAAGGTGATGAAAAATGAGAACCACACACTTTACTATTTTATTAACACACCTCAAGAACACAACATCAATACCTCTCTTAAAAAGAGTATGGTCTCATATGATTTACTTCATATCTCTCAAATTTATTATTCTTTTTTCCTTGGAACTTAAACCCTAAAAACTCTTTGCATATGAGAAAGTGAGTTATGTTTTAATACTATTCAAATTTAGTGCCAACAAAAAGAATCATAGGTATCCCTTATGATGAATCTTGCTCTTGAACTTCATCAATGGTATAATCAGGCTTATTCTTAGTAATTAGTGGAAACAAACCATAGCCTCAAATTATCTTGGTGGGTTTAATTTCCTAATTAAATTCTTAGACCTTTGTTATCTATGCTCCTCATTTCAAACCAAGTCCTTTTTGTGTTAGGATGGATTTAACTGCTAGATCTGGTACCATGATAACAATGTGTGAATTCAAAATGTAGTACATAAACTATTTAATGAACTTGACTAATATGTAAGCATGATTTTCAATGGGATAATATTTAAGTTGATGGTGTTTTAAATCACAAGTCATGAAGGCTATAGGTGACTCAATGCCTTCATTATTCTTTTATACTAAGATTATTGATAGAGTATGCTCAAATGCATAACAATAGATGATAAAATATTTGTGGAAATTGAGGCAAACCAAAGTTGGTTCTCTATAAATGGAAGTCTTAATCTCATTAAAATATTATTTCCCTTCCTTAATCCATTTAAAATTATCTTTACCTCTCATCATATTGGTGATATGTTTAGTGAGTTCAACAAATTTAGGTATGAACCTCCTTAAGAATTTGAATTTATTAAAAAATGATTGAACACCTTGTTTGCTAGTAGGGAGGGAAATGTTTTGAATGGATTAAACCCTCTCTAAATTAGTTTTACTCCATCCCCTTGACATGATATGACCAATAATATTTTATTTAGTCACTCTAAACACATATTTCTTGGGATTCAATAAAATGACATGAATCCAATATTTGTCAAAAACCTTTACCAAGGGATCATAATAGAAGTCACACCTTTTAGAGGAAACTGTGAGATCATCTAAGTAGATAGCTATGATCTTATTCATAATTTTATGAAAATCCAAATCCATCACCTTTTGAAAAGTGGATCCAAAATTGATGAGGCCAAAGGGAATTTTATGGTTTGTAAAAGTTCCCCAAGTCATTTTAAATGTTGTCTTATGTTTATCTTCAACTAAAACCTCAACCTAGTTATAACTAGAAAACCCATCGAGCATGGAAAGAATTTATGATCTTATGATGGCTTGAATTATCTAATCCATGATGGTCAAAATATAATTATCCTTAAAAGAGGTTGTTAATGAATCTAAGTGTACCACAAGGGTTCTTGGTATTTAAATAACACTTCTCATTTTAGAATTCTAAGAATACAGAGCATGAGTAGCATGTTGTGGCAACTTGATGTCACTTATGGTGGAATAGTGGTAGACTAATGTATGAATGTTCCACAAAATCTATAATAAGTGATATTTGGGATCCATCATGGTCTGTTCTTTGTGAATTATGAAAGATCTATGCATATTCTTAGTGAGTCATGGTCCAATTTAAGCTCCAGACTAATCTATATGGATATTGATAATTAAATCTAAGCTAAATTAATCTTGTGTAAAAAAAGGAGTAAAAAGAAGGGTTAGGCAAGAAAGAAATAAGTGATTGTTGATCTTGAACTCAAATATCATGACAAAGTTTCAATTACAACTGAACCTACATTTAACTAGTATATGATGCAAAATAGCAAATTTCAAATTTCACCACACACCAGGCATATTCCTAAGGATGATATGAAATTATACAAGTCATAACTAGATTTCACTTTAGAGGTTTGTTACTAGACACAAATAGAATTACAACTTCTGAATATGGAAAAAATAAAACAAATCAAATCCAAGATCCTTTAAATAATTTAGCACAAGCACAAATTAGAAACCCAATATCATAGATGCAAATTTAGAATTCAAATAAACTATTCAAAATTAAACATTAGAACCAAAAATTGAGACAAGAAGCTATGTTAACAATTGACACATTCAATCTAGACAATCTTTTGCAAAATTCCTTGATAACATTAGTTACTCAAAGTATACAAATTTGTTCAAAATTTCTCTCCCCTTTTACAAAAAGGTGATACATGCCTGTTATATAAGACAAGGCAGTACATCAATTAGTTATAAGATATAACTATACCAAAAATAAGGACAATTATCCCTCTTAAGAAAGTTCTAGAGTACATTTGATATTCAAAATTATATTGATCTAGAGGTAATATTCTAACAAATTAGCATATGCCTTACAAAATAATATTCCCTATTTTTAAATATTACAATGGTTTATAAAAAGGAATATTAACTACTAGGTGGGCCCATTGTTAAAGGGTCCCCTTGTTGTTCCTATAAGAATTTCATTGCCTTATGATGTTGCTCTTTGATAAGCTCAAGGTCCATAGCTAGCTTCATGAGGCAAACTTCTTTTGATCAACTAGGTCATTCAAATCTCTATCATCTCTAGCCATAGCTTCTTTTATGATCTTATCTTCTATAATCTTTTCCTCTACCATGAAGATCATACATAGATTTTTGTTATTATCACGACTAGACTAGCCTTGGTTTTTTCTTTTAACTAAATGCATTACTAAAGTGACCATGTGCTTATATTATGCATCATCAATAATCCCTAGGAATGTAGTCATGGTAGGATTTTCCAACATAGTACCCATGAGCTGCTCAATCTTAGTGATCAAACCCTTATCATCAACTAGGATTCTATCTAAAATTTTTATCCATGTACTCAAACTCTAGACCTTATCTACTATTATTCCTAATATGGCATTCAGATGAGCCAAGCTAATAGACTTGAACTTAGGTATCTTGTTCCTAATCAAAATTCCAATGAGATATTTTATCTGGGCCTCTACCTCCTACCATTTTGTTATTAACCCCTTAGCTACCTCCCCTTGTTGGCTCAAGGCATCCTACCTAAGCTTCATTGATTTCAAATAATTAAACATATCAAAGAATGAAGCAATAAACATGTCAATAATAGCATCAGGCACTAATAAAATGGCCTGTGTCTCCAAGTTTTCTTTCTCCTTTTCCAAATTATGGATCCCCTATTTCATTCCTTTGATCCCAACTATGTCTTAGGATAACTAGGCCTCAATTAAGCTTTCAAATTCCTCTACATGGATGGGATGTTCCCCTGGCTATTGTCATTCCATTGGGGTTAGTCTTATAAAAGGTTTAACCTTCTATAAGGTGAACTCTTCAGCTCCCACCATGGCCTTCCTTGTGGTGATCCTTTCTAATCCAACCATCTCTAGATTGAATTGCACTATGGTAACTAGCTCTATGAACTTTGAAGGTTCTAGGACCTCAATTCTAGTGTTGGTTGATGTTCTAAGAGCATCCTTTTTCTTGATTTTTAACCCTGTAGTGGCCATAATTATTCTTTCTTCTTTTTCCTTCATTATATCCCTAATCCATGGATTTATGTCATCATGTTCATCTATGTTAATATCTCTTATTAATGCCCATGAGTGGGAAAGATAGGGGATATTTTATAATTTCCCATAGATAAACCAATCAAGGAAGATTGGTTCATGAATGGGGAATTCTTTAGTAAATAGATTGAACTCACTAGTGGGGTGAGTGAGAGTCAATCTAGGCCTTTTTGGTCCAACAAGGACCAATGCCATTTCTACCTTCCTCTTTTCCTTAGGAACTATCGAGACTATATCAATAACAACCTCTTTTCCTTAGGAACTATCAAGACTATATCAATCTATTTACTGAAGAATTCCCTCTCCTTTAACTATGAGTTCATCCAATTAGAATCCAAATGATTCCATGTGCTTGGACATGATCTCCACTTGTTTCCAATCTTATACCATGGTCCTTTTGATGATTAGAGGAAAGGGATGGAGAAATCCCTTCCTCTTCTCTTTATAAACCCCATCAACACCATTGATGAGTTGGGAGGTAATTTATTATTTTGCTAACTTACTTGGAACATACATAGGCAATTTATAGGGTTGGGACATGATTCCCTCAATTTATATTAATATACAATCTAGATAAAAATAGATATCCCCCATCATCTCCACATATTTCTTGATCAATGGGTGAACCCTAGGCATGAGATAACCTATGATGGCCTCCACCAGAGCAATATAAACATAGTCACAGATGAATTGAATATGGTTCTTGTATTTGAAGATGTGAAATTTTGAATAGTGGTGGGATATGGTAGTTCTATCCTTAGGTGACCAATTTCTAGTGCCTTAGAAGTTGATGGAAGAAAGTAGGGTAGCTAGTAAGTATGACATCATATAAAATTGCTTGTTTGTCTTCATTTTGATAGCGGTGAATTGTTTTCCTAGGAAAACATTGATTAAGTCTCGAATTGGATGGGTGAGCTTCTTCTCTACCATGAAATATATATAAGGGATATAGGTCATGTTTACATATGTGGTTGAGGGGGCTACTGATTCTTTGTTTAATAGGGTCATTATTACCATGATCCCTTCCTTAAATTATATAATTGGAATCCTACCCTCAAAGTCTTTGAAGACATGGTTCTCTTAGGGAAACCACAGTTTGAGGATGGTATCTAGATCATGCTTGTTGGTCCAATCCTTAATTTTGGACAAGTCTACATGGGGTTTTGGGAGCTTATAGTACCTTTCAAAGGCTAAAATGTAAATATAATCTACCTTCTTAGAAATTCCTTCATGGATGATCCAATCATTTTCTATCATATATTCTATGAAAATTAGAGAAAGTACATCAACATAATGAAGTACCTATGGTTTTTTAATATCATAATGAAGGTTAGCCACCTAAATTATGACTAGGTCATAGTTCTTCTTGCAGACCCTAATAATTCTCTACTCCTCTTTAGTGATGGGTTTTATCTTCTCTATGATGAAAGAGAGTTTAGACCAATTTCTGTTTCCATTATTTAGGGTTGAAACATCCAATTCAATGTCCTTGAAGATTCTTCCCTCATTGTTCATGGATAGATAGAGTTTTGTATCCTCTTTCAATTGTTACCTATGAGCTTCCATGGCTTCTGCTTGAAAATGGTTTACTAGTGGATATCAATTGATCTCTATGATGCTCTTTTATTCTCAAAAATGTAATTAAGCTTCTCTCATATTAAATTATAACCAAACAAATCCACTTAGGGTCTTTTTATGTAGGGTTTAGGTTTTGTATATTTAATAGTAGGATGTATCTGGCCTTCAGCTCATACATGCCTTAGATTTGATTTGGACCTTTGCCTTTATACTTTCACATTTTATATCACATAAGATATCTTATTTTTTCCTTTTATGCTTACATGGTGCTTATGTGGCATCGATCTAGACCTTTTGCAACACTTTTCATAAATGTCTTTGAGCACTAGTTGTTGGCATTTAAAACACATTCTTTTATTTTTCACCATCAAATAAAGATCTTGTGACTGATCATGAGCCATTGATCATGATTCAGGTCCTTGTTTGTCATTGGTTCTTTTGGTATCAAGCCTTGTATTTGTGTCACTTGGCCTCTTCACATGCCTTATCAAACTTTTTATCCTATGTTATTCTTTTATTAAATGAGCATTGGCCATGTATTGAACTCATGGGCTTTAAAAAGTCATCAATGCCTTCACGCTATTAGATAATCCTTCTATAATGAAGGGTGGACCATTGGATGCAATTTAGCCTTATGCCATTTGATCATCCTCCCATGGTGAAGTGTGGATCATTGGATCCTATAAGATAAATGGGTTTTAAGTTAGCACATTATTTAGGTAGGGACTTAGGTTAAAACATCTTAGGCTAAGGTTTATTTTGTGTTTACTAAATAAAAAATAAAGTTTAGGCTAATGTGTTTAAGCCTAAGTTTATTCAATATACAAAGGGGACCTTGGCTAAGTATTTTAGGTCAAAGTTTAGGTTGTGTATAATAAACACAATGTATATTTTGAGCTAAAATAGTCATTGAATATGTCTAAAAGGGGTTAAAATGATATAATGATCAAGTTCCAAATAGATTTTTATAAACACACTAAAACCTTTAGTTAAAATCATTTGGTCTAAGTTTCATATCATAAAGACCCTTTTAAAATAAGAATTAACATAAGACTTTAGCCTAAGGTTCACAACACTTAAACAAATGTAATGGGGACCTTAAGATATAGACTTAGACTACATCCATTTTTGCATATATTTATACCATAAGACCATTTCAATATTTTTAGTTTAAATATTTCTAATGTTTGAGCATCCTTTGAGGGCTTCCATTATTTTGTAAGGCAATTTATGAGCTTCCTAGAAATATTTTAGAGTCTATGTTACTCTTCAGCAAAATAATTCCTTAGCTTAAATTTGATGGTCATGTATATGTCTAATATGTCCTCATAGACATTGAATGATAGTCTCACAAACATCAAATTTAATCTAGTGAAGTTTTTAGTTTGATGGGTTTAAATTTGATGATCATGTGAATGTCAAATACCTCCTCACAAACATCAAATGATAGTCATGCAAACATCAAATTTAAGCTTGTCAAAATTCTTGTGTCCCAATATGATGGTACCACATAGTGGCCTCATAGTGTTCCCTAGGTCTTTGGAATCATCTCACTTCATCTGATTGAAGATCATGATGAAGTGAGAGTCATCTGATCATAATCCAAGTAGCTGCATGTTATTAGTTTAATTTAATATGTGGATCTTATTTACTTTCAAACCTAAAATGTGAGGATGTCGTATGTTAATCTTGTGAGACTTCTATTATCCTTTAGCCTTTCAACCATGATTCACTTTATCTGATCATCCTTTCATGATGAAGCATGAATCATTAGATCCTACAAGATACATAGGTTTTAAGTTAGAGCTTGGTTATTCCTTGCTCTGTTGGATCCATCCTCGTGATGAAACATAGGTTGTTAGATCTATGAAAAGCAAGGAAATTAAATTAGGACCTAAGGTGACATAAAAGACTTAGGCTAAGGTTTTAATTCTAAGGTCTCATTTGTATTAATAAATATGATGGGGCCTTAGGATTTAAATTTTAGGCTAGGATATGAATTAAATGGACTAAGTTAGGAAATATTAAAAGGGACCCTATAAAATTGACATTAGACAAAGTTAGAAATATAAAGAACTAAAAGGGGGAAATAATAAAGGGGACCAAGCATTTTTATGATAAGTTTGAGTTGTGTTAAGAAACATGACTTAAAGCTTTAAACATGCCAATTATGCTTAAGTCCAAAATAGGTTTTAAAAATTTCCTGACAATTTTAGTTCTCGCTAGTATTCAAATTTGAACTAACGGTTTGTTAGGGTTTTAGAATGTGAATTTATTAGGAAGAACACCATGGAACCTACAACTAAAATCCACAAAGATCATTTATTATCAATGTTAGAAAAAATTAAATCAAAACATAATAAGTAGGTTTTCCTTTGATAAAGTGGATGATTTTCAAATTCTACAAATGATCCTAACATGCCATATTTTCATGTTTAACCTTTAGGGTTTCTCAAGGGTCCCAATTTTCAAAAAATGGGGGTATGTTAGCCTCAACATAGGCTTGATTTAAATTCCTAGAATCAACATAGATTCTAATTTCACCATTCTTATTGCGGACTAAAATCATATTGGCAACCTAAATGGAAAATGATGGATAGGGTAGATAATACATGTGTTCAACATCTTTTGTATCTCAACATGAATGGTTTAAGTGATCTTTGGATTACAATGCCTCTACTTTTATATTTAGATTTTAATGCCTCTAATTTTATCTTTTGTATCAACATCTATCTCTATCTTCTTTAGAATAACACTTCTCGATCTTAACATATTTAGGCTCTTTAGAAGTGCCAATATTCACTTGTTCATATTCATAAGAATCTGAAGCTTGATGTTGAATTTTCCCTTTTATATATCTATAATTTTTATCAAATAAGACCTGAAGGGAAACTAAACCTTTCATAATTTTATTACCTTCTATATTAATGATCTCTTCATGTCCACCAGTATTCAAATTCTTAGATGCTTTCTATACTTTGTGGAAAAACATCATTGTCATGGTTATCCTCTGATTGTGCATGTGATTCCCTGTAAGCAAAATTACTACCCTCAAAATAAAAGTTCCTAAATTTATCTTCCTTTTTTAATAAGGTGATTATTTATTCATTGCTATTGAAAACCTACCAATTATCAGCATTATCAGGCACACTCGGCCTAGATATGATCCCTATGGTGATTTTATCTTACTCAATCTTGGGGAAGGAACCATAAGAGATGCCAAAACAATAATGGCATTATCCCTGACATTTTATTCTCTTGGAACATAAACAAGTGAAAAAACATCAAAAACTTCAATATAATCCCAAATTATATTCATGTAATGCCTTAAGTAGTCATTATTCACTTGGTATTGATTTCTAACTTGTCTCCTAGTAAATTTGGCATCCCCTTATACCTTCAAGTTTTGGATTCCCATTAATTTAGATATATGCAATCCATGAAGTAAGGATTCATATTCTATAGTATTATTAGTAAACTCAAACTATAACTTAAAGGAAAAGTGGAAAACTTATTTGCTTAGATAGATAAGAATGACACATACTCCAACACTAACCAATGAACAACTTCTATCAAATTCAAGAAGCCAAACATCATTATAGTTACTCTCCACTAATTCTAACATATATATTTATGTTTCAAACATCATCATGTAGTTACCCAAACCATCATCTTTGTAAAGAATATTAACCCTTGGATCTTCAAAGTCACACATGATAAGTTTAACCTTTGATTCGAGTTCCAACTTATCCTTGGTATCATTATTGAAAAAGTGTTGTGAGATAAATCCATATGAATTTCACCACCCATCTCCTTGCAAAAACTTCTTCCTAATAACATACCATATGTAACTAGAATATCTATCACAAGAATCATCATTTTTATCCTTTTCTATGAGAAATAAGCTAGAATAAATTATGCATCCTTGATCTAGACAATTAATGGAACTTGTTTTTTATCCATAGAGAAACACTGACCAAAGGTATTCATGTAGGTAAGACTTAGATCACTAGTGACCTTGGCTGACATGATGTTATTTGAAGCTCGTGTATCAATAATTAAATTACTCAAATTGTAACATTTTAAGAAAAGGGATATATAAAATGGATCTTACTTACTATAAGGGGAAGTAGATACGACCATAACTGAAGTTGAAGGTTTAGAATTTGAGGGTATAACTAGGATCCATTTGAAATTGGATTTTTTTTATTACCTAGGCATGCTTTAATGAAATGATATAACTAATTCAACTAATCTAGGTTTGATCTTAAATATTTTTCTTGAGACATATGAATCTTAGATTAATTGAAATTATCTAATATTTCAAATGAGGGAATGTGTAATGAAGACATGGCATCAAATTTTGTAAGCATTGAAGCCACATTATTTTTCAAAATTGCACTAGCTTTCTAAATTTTCACATTCTAAGTGTGAGAAGAAATGATTGATTTATCTTCTAACTATTTTATCTTAATTTAAAGTGGTAGAAGAGATCCTCTAATAATTATTTTAGGCATAGGATACACTTTAGGAACATCTTTACTCACAAATTTATCATTTTAGTTAACCTTATTAGCCTCATGATTCATTTTGGCATATTCATTTAAGCTTTGAGATCTTGTAAGCACCATGTAATACTGACTATTCATACCTCCAACTACATCTTTGTAGTCATCATATTCACACTTGTATTCAAAAAAAACATTATTGGTGTCGCCATTAGGTTTTTTAGTTTCATACTCCTAAAAACTTGGTTCTTTTGTTTCAAGTTCATCCTCATTATAAACATAAATTTTATATGTCCCCAAAACTACATTGACTGGAGGAACCTTAATGGACATCTTTGGTTGAGGAGATGGTAACCTTGGTTTATTATTATTTGGTATAAATTTTTTTTGAGGGATCTCCTCTTGTGATGATGATAATTGCCTATGAGGTAATTACTTCTTTAAAGTAAAATTATCATTTGCTAGTTTCTAGATCAACTACTTGGTGGAATCATGATTTGAATCTTGGCCCCTAGATTTTTAAGAATCCATTCATAATTTTATATCCATAACTATATCATATTCAATTTGAGAAAAAAACACTTGTGTTTACTCTATATCAAGTCATATGTTTCTTCTTAAGAGGAAACCAATTTTTGGTATCTGAATCCTGATAAAGAAACATTTCTAGTTTTCTTCTATGGGCTTCGTTACTGGAGGAATTTTATTTAATAATCTATTAAACTTGGATAAAAATTCATGCATGATTTCATGAGAATATTTTTCATTTGACTCAGTTAAGCAAGCAAGGAATGCATATCCTCAATTGGTTTGAAATGAGCTTTGAACTTAGCCTTCATAATGTATTAGTTGGTAATGTAACTCTTGTCCAAATGATAGAACGAATCAGTAGTTCCATATATAAGAGTTTTTATAAATAATATTACAACTTCATCTTTATGTTGAAATCCTAAAATCCCACATGTGACAAAAAAATGAAACAATGTGTTCATCTAGGTGTTGTTTCCCATCATCAAAAAATTTAGGGAAGTTTTTGTGTAAGCCTCTTGGAAACACATGCAACTACCCAAGAGCTAGTGGTTTGAAGGCAATCCCCCATGGCACCAATATTTTTTGAAAAAACACTTTTTGGGGTATAAATTTTTTGGAAAGAACAAGAGACTAACTTACCAAGGTACCTCCTTATTTTGACCTTTTAACTTTTGGACTTCTAGGTAAACTTATGGACTCTGAAACTCTAATTTTTTTGGGATTCAACTTGAAAATGAGTTATTTTTGTAGGTCCAAGAAAGGATCAAATATTCCTTTATCTTTACTAGTTCTAGTGAAATGTCTTTCTGCTAGCATGGTAGAATAACTTATCTTCCCATAGATATTTGTGGATTTCATGAGCTATCATAAAGCATTCCCAATGGTGGGTTCCCAAAAATATTGGCTGTAAAATATGTCTAACAATTCAATGTAGGTGCCAAAGTTGACAATACAATGGGGCAAAGTCTCTCTTTTATTATAAAATTAATCTACTTTTAGTCAAAAGAAAATAGATACAAACCTAACTTATTTACAAATATACATACTAAATTATTTTGGGTATTTGCATGTATAGAAAAGAAAATATAACAAGGAGAGTGGATTAGAGATAATGGATAAAATTAATAGAAAAAGTTAACTAAAAGAGAGAAAAAAGAATGTGAACAAGTAAGCAAATACAAATTTCACCTAGATATCACATTCAAGAATTGAAATTAAAGTTACTATCAACTAAGATATTTTATTAATAAGAGAGTAAATAAATCAATAGGATGAATAAATGAACATAGGAACATTCATCCATAATTGATAATAAGTACAAAGTCTTGTAACAACTTAGTTTTTATTAATTTCTAAAAAACACAAATTTATTTATTTTTTTATTCTTTCCAAAAGTTCTTTCCTCGCAAAAGATTACAAAATTGACTCCTTGGAGAGCATGCAAGCCTCCTATTTATAATAAATTCAACTTCTAAGTTTTAATAAAAAAATTCTAAAAATATAAATGATTGCATATTTTAAGGTGCACATTGACTTGTTTGAATTGAATGCAAAACTACAAAATTATTCAAACCAAAATGTAGACTTCAACCTATGAAAATATCATGCTAAAATGCACCTCTAAGCTTCAAATTAGAGTGTCTTCTCTAGCACCTAGTCTTTTTCTTCCTCATTATTGATTGTGAAAACTTCCTTCTACATTGATTATTGAAATTTCTTTTCATATTCTTCAAATCTTTGCAATATCCTCTTATTCTTCAAATCTTTGCAATATCCTCTTATTCTTCAAACCTTTACAATATCCTCTCAACCTTCTCATGATTTGTGCCTTCAGAATGTTGATAAAAAATTTTAGCCTCTACTTATAGGTTTATCATCTATTGAGAAATTATTTTGAATATCTTCTAATATTTGTCTAATCTATCAAAAGAATTTTGATAATGCATGAAATTAATGATTGATTTGAAACTAAACATAGAAGATGAATCAATTTCTTGTTGGATCAATTAATTGAATTATTCTTGTGTATATTTGATAGGGACCACTTTTCCTCCCTTTATGAGAGTAATCATGGAATATTTTTAGATGATTCCTAGATATCACATGAGGGATTAGTTGTTAAGACTCAAGAATCTTTAAATTTGAGCAAGGATTCTTCTATCATCTTTATTCTAAATTTTTTTAATCCCCAGAATTGAACTTGATCTACTTATTCTTATTTATTCAAGACCCCTTCATTGATTAAACTATCACCATCTACAATGGCAAGGCTTCAAACCTAGGAAAATAGTGTTTCAACTTGTTGAGCTATTTTTTTTAAACATCCTCATTATTGTAATCATATCATATCTCCCTATAAATTTAAGTATAAACATTAATAACTAAGTCTATTGACTTATTTTACTACTCAAGAAGATTTTTTAACCACTCTTTCATATCTCTCCCCATGTTTCCTATTTCATCATTCATTTTGAGAGTCCTAGTATCTAGAGTATAATCCTAGAGTTGAGGTTGAGTTGGGTTGGTTAATTTATGGATCACTATTTTAAGATGTTTATATTTTTATTTTAGTTGATCCTTTGTCACCTTTTCTTGATCGAATTTCTCAATCATATAACCAATATCCATTTTAACATCTTATTTCAAGACTTTATGAGTAGCCTTTCCTAGGTGGATGTGTGAAACTTAGTAATCTACAACTGTGACTTCATTCTTTGAAATTTTTGGAGGAGGGACAACAAAATCAACATACTTCTCCCCTTATTTGCTTTTGATAATATGATAAACCTTTTTAGGCTTCTTTGAAACTTGGGGAGTTGGTTTGATGACAGTATTGAAGTTGATTTATAGAGGTGGAACCATACTTTGCCTCTTTTTTACCACTTCTCTCAACCATTGGAGTGCTCTAGTACTAGTCTCTTAAAATACCTATAGTTTTACTTAAATCTATTTTTGAACCATAAGATCCTTATTTATTACATATTCCATTCACTCCTTTGTTTGTGGTGAACATATGACCTCTTCTTCCATAATATTTTATGTATCCAAATCCTTATCTAGGATAATAGGTGGGGGATCCACTGCTTTAGAATAATATTCTTCTATCTCTAGAAGAGACTTTCCTTCTCCTAAAAGGTATTCAATAACTTCTTTAGATATATCTTAAGAATGAATTTTAACAAAAGGAAGAGGAACTGTTATTGTTGATGAAGATGCTTTAGGGTCAAGAAGGGAGGATATGTTATCATAAAATGTAATGTGGTGTTCTTGATTAACCTTTGTGAATGAACCACATTTTTATATGTCTCACTCAAAATGGTTGACATTATAGGAGTAAATTTACCACTAGTTAACTTCTTGATCTTGATTTTAAAATGCTTCTCTTCCAGTTGAGGAGAAAGTTCCTTTACCTCTAAATCCTCTTCAATGATTACCGGATCAATTGTGTAATTATAAGATATTTTAACATCTTTTCCCTTTTATTTTACCGACTTAAGAGGTGGTATATCTACAAACTTTAGTGCAGGGGAAGTTCAACATCTTGTACATATACCCCTTTAATATAGATCCAAGGAAGATTCCTAAAAAATAGTCATTATCCTATCCTCTAAGGATGTTGATTCAAGCTTGCTCCACTCAACCCAATGCAAATGCTTCATCTTGGTGTTCTTTTTGAAATATGAGGGATCTATGATATCCTCATCATATTAAATATATATGTACTAAGGAATGTACACTATATTTAACATAATTACTTATTCTAATGTGCAGTGAGAGTAATCAATAATTCTACCTTCTCTTTCATCATCATAGCCTATCCATGAATCTTCATAATAACAAACATGATTTAAGGAAGTGTTAATAATTCCTTCTATCATTCCCCTTGCATCAAATAAGGGATGACTATGAAATGGCCAAAAAGTAACTTGAGTGATATTTGACTTAATAGTTAGCTTTATGCAATGTGGCACAAGAGTACTTACCAATAATCATTGGGAAGTGAAACCTAGTAGACTTATGCTTCATGACCAAAAATTTGTGAGTCTCCATTAGTTGTCACACTAGTTATATGAGGGAATTCTTATCATCAATGAACTTTGGAATCATATACAAAGTTGTTTCACATTCACAAACCCTAATGTAGGAAAATGTGGGGAACTATATGTACCATCTACCCCATCTTGATATATCCAAAGTAGTAGTAATAAAAAACCAAAAATTATAAGGTTTTTTTAAATATCTAAATGACAAATTGGAGAAATTCATCATTTAATTTTTGAAAATGTTTGGCACTTTCTTTCAATGTCAATTGTGGATAATATTCATAGATATGAGATGTATATAATTTGCCAATGGTGTCAGTCTACTATACAAACTCCTCAAAATGATTTCATAAATAAGGTATGGTGTCATGTATAATTTGTGAGTGGTAACCACCTGACACAACTTCTTATGAATTGAGTAACGAACCAACTTAGCCTAGTTTATATATTACTTTTTAGCATGTATGATTTAGATGTATCAAAAATCCATTCTTGGTAATCCTTTGTTGTGGAATTTTTTACCACTATATTAAGGAGAGTGATAATATCATTGATTTATAAATTAAAGTATTTTCAAACATTCACCTTAAGGACTCTAGTTATGGAAGGTTTAGGTTTAACAAGCCAATGCTTATTTACATACCTGACACAATCATCCATTTTCTTTTCATGAAACTCTCAAGCTGTCTCTAGGGTAATCTCCACAAAGGCCTCATGGTCTGGGATCCTCAACATATCTTTAACATCATTATCACCAAGTTGTAGATGGTTTTTACTTGAGAATTTTGATTTATCTATTCTCTTTATCATAGTGATTTACCAATGCCATGATCAACTATAGACACTACACAAAAACTGGAAAAGTGGTAGCCAAAAGTAACCAATATCATAAATGTTTTATGTCCAATAATTCTTAAAGGGGCATTCACTATATTCTAAAATTCAACCATATATAGCATTGAGGTTTGGGGGTTGCAATGCAGTCAAAGATCTCTGACATCAAGGTTTAGGAATTATAATGCAGTTGGGTGTAGACACTCAATTTTGGCCACTTTCATGCCTAAATTAGGATTCAATTGAATTTATATCACATGACACAATTTAATACTATAAATCAAATTAATTACCCAAATTCATTGTATTAAGAGATATATTTTCTTATAAATGTGATGAGGCTATTTTATTTGGTGTATTACCCTATATGCACCGATAACCTAGTTTAGTTTCAACCCTAGTCAAATTATGACCTAGTAATTTCACACTCTTGGCCTGTCAAGATATTAATTGAAAACATTTAAAATAATTGAGAAAATCCAAAAAGCACTAAGCAAGATTAATTACATTATAAATCTTGATTAACATTCCTAAGTAAAAATTCTAAGTTAAATTAGTGAATTTCATAAATCTAAAAAAGGATTTTTTAGCCAAATATGATGTCAAAGTTTAACTAAGATAATAAAGTGATTTATTATTTCCTAAGTATTCAAAAATTATGAGTCACAACCTCATAAATATCTAAAGTGAGTTGTCATGCCTAAAAAATATCTGAAATTGAGGTGTCAAGATTTCATGAGTGCTTTGATCCAACCCAGGGTTAGCCTAACTCAACCTAGGTTATTTAGACTCAACTAAAGTTAGAATTTAATCTAACCTCCCTAGAGTTAGATTTATTTATTAGAGATATAGATACAAGTGCCCACACCATATGCTAATAAGGTTTTATGTTTAAGTTATTCTAATAGAATGCCTTTAAGAAGCCATTGAGAGTAGTGTTATAATGTCTATTTTATGCCAAGATTCATGCCAAGCCACAAGTGACCATTGGAGAAGTGATACCACCATGGATAAGAATTTTTATAATACTCTAATTGTCATAGGCCATGCACAAACATCTTTATGCCAACAAGCATCAAATTTTATAAAGGAGGTAAATTACTTGTGTTGTTTTATCTCTATTTTTTGACCTTATTTACTATGTTATTTTCCCCCTATTTTTGAAGTAATATTATTTAGTTCTAGTGTATTATTATGCTTGATTTTTTATCATTTGGACTAAGAAGTAACAAATAAATGTTTGTGTTATCTTTAAACTCCTAAGATACATAATGGCACACCTAGTGGGAACAAAAATCCTAAATACCCAAGGATAATGATATGATAACTTTAGTTTTATAACAAATGCATCTAATTCTTCAAGTTTAGAGTTTTATCTTTGAAAATAATGCCATTTTATTCTTTATTTAATAAGCATTTTTTCCCTATGTATCAAAGACTTTGCTAGTCTTGTGTGTTATTTGTGGTCTTTATTTGTGTAGAAAAAGTAGCTTTAGTATGGATTTCACCTACTAAATGGTAGCTTCACTTTGTAGATTAGATATATTGGACCTTTCTAAACAATGTATTTGCTAGGTAAAATTACACTAGGTTTTGGTATCTTTTCCTTTTTTTTTACTTTAGTTGACAACATCTCCCAATCTAATCGGTGAATTTCTCCTAACAAATAGAGACTTTACCAAAATTTTCTTTATCTATGTTTGTGTTTGTAGGACAACAATGGCTTTTCCCTATGTAATGGTGGCTTCGATCTATGTTTTCTAAATAATTGAGAGCTCAAAATGGTATGTTGTTTATTCATTTTCTTTTTAGCATAGAGACAAGTAAACCTCCTAAAATTTTTACAGGAAATAAGGTGGAGAGAGAGGTTTAGGCATTTATAAAATCTCACATATACTTTTGTTTTGTGCTTAAAACCATCTTAATCACACTTATCTTTTAATTTTAAAAGTTTTTTCAAGTGTAAACAAGGCCAAGGGGCCAAAATTTCAATCACATTTGAGTTGGTGATATTAAAAAGAACATACATTTTAGTTAGAGCTCTTAATATATTTTTTACTTTATGTTTGTTTTTGTTATTAGCTAATTTCAAAGTTCATAGTTAGATTTCTTTGTTTGCGTAAAATTCAAAACTATTATGTGTATGTTCTCCCCTCATCCCCTATAGGGAAATCATGTTACTAAAACTGCTTAGTTTATTGCCTTGTTTATTTGGTCTTATCAAAAAGAATGTCATGTATGCTCTCCCCAATATCTAAGTGACTTGGGTGACCTATAAATGATCTCTAAAGTCTTTCCATTTTATTTTCTTATATTTGACTTGTGGGTAGGAGCTCATTTCTCCCTCACAAGCACTCTAGGGGTATGTTGACCTAGGGTTTCATCTCCCAGCATCATAATAATCCCACTCTATGGTGGGGTATATAAATTGGTAACATGATACTGGGATTTCCATGGGAAAAGTGGTTAGCCTCTTTGGTCCTAATGAAAACCTAGCTTAGGTCTTTACAAACATCAGACTCTACTAATAAGTACATGGTTAGAGTCACTATGCAAATGAATAGACTTTTGCATAGTAAGTTAGTAGATATGAACCCAATTAACATGATTGTGCCCTTGTGTTAAAAAAACTTGGGACCATTTAGTACATTTGAAATTTATATTTTTTTATTCAACCCCACTTGGTGTAGAATATCTTATCAGATTCCAAGTGAACCTCACTCTAAGCTCATGCCACATACCAATACTTGAGAGATAGAGGGGGCATAAAAACTCTACCTACAGGTGTTCTTTAATTTTTGGATTAACACTTAATTATTCAAAAACATTGGTATATCAACAAAAGTTTTGGAAGAATCTATGCACACCTATGTTAGTTTTAGGGATAAAAAAACCATTAGTTCTATTTCTATTTTTCTTTGATTTACATGTGTGTTTTAGACTAAAATTGTTTGTTTTTATTGTCAAAGTAAAAAACAAGTCCAAAACCATCACATTATTTTCACACCCCTTTAACCCAAGAGGTGTTACTCTGTCCATTTTGTGTCACACCTTTTTGCCTTAGAGTATTTATCCCAAAACCATTTGTGTGTCACTTTTTTAAATGGTGCATCATTACCCTACTCATTTTATCTCAAACATTTGCCATGGATTTTTGAGTCAAAAACCATTATCATGTCATTTTTTTGGAGTGTTGTTATGCTACCTAAATTGTTCCAAATTACTTTCCTATTTTAAAACCAATTTACAAATCATTGTTATACCTTTCTTGTTTCAAATGTGTGGTTATGCTACCTATTCTGGTCTAGATCTTTTACCTTATAACATTCGAGTCTTTTTGCATTAAATTTGAAACTCAACCTTTCAAAGTACAAATCCTAAACTAATCAAGTTTACATAAAAGCCTCATAGAATTTGGGCTTAGGTTGTCTACCTTTTTGTGTTTGGATTGTGTTACTTGGGTTGATTTCTTATTTGATCTAAAAGACCCCTTACCTAGACCTAGTGGTTATTTTTGGTCTTATGCCTTGTTTGAGCATCTTTTGATATGAGTTATTACCACGTGCCTATTATGAAGTTTATTGTGTCAAATTCTAAATATCCTAGATCCATTATTAAAATATTCTCTTGTGAATCAAATATCGAGTCTTAGTGAGGTAATTATCAAGTGTTATCCAAGCTAATTGCCTTAGTTTAGTTTATTTTTGATTTCTTTATTTTTGAGTCTAGCCTTATTTTTCATGTTAAATGATTATAACTACCTTTGGGCAAATCATTGTTATCCTTTGATCATAATTCATAATTGTTCTAATTTTCCTACATACCTTTGTCATTTATTATAACCACCTTTGGTAAAATCATTAACTTAGCCATAAATGAGTTTTGACATTTTTATGATTACCTTTGCCACTGATTATAATTGCCTTTAGGCAAATCAATATCATTTGTTAGACCAGTTTTGAGTTTGTTTTATTCCACCTTTGCCTAGTTTAGTTATTTTACCCTTTGCACCTCTTTTACAGATCCAAAGGTCATTCATTTTATACCTTGGTTGTCTGTTACCTTTAGATTTTATTTTTTTCATGAGACCTAGCTATAGATATGAACATGCCTCATTACACACATAACAAGACTATGTATAATCCAGACTATCATAAATTTGTGACTAGTGATCCTTCTATTTAAGATTCATATGATGATGTAGCTTATAAGACATATCCCTATCTATATTATAATATTCCATATTTTTAAAAATGCATGACCCTTTAGTGTAGTATTTGGTGATTGTACCATCTTATCTAAGTAAAGAACATAGACAAATGACATAGTACCTTACTCGAGTGATGCCTAACATTGAACAAAACAAATAACAAGATACCTAATATGTTATAAAACCAAAATAGATAAGCTATAATCCATACTTATTTGATCATTATTTATTATAGAATAAATGTGAAGTTCTCATTAGAGCTATTGAAGTAGGAGCCAACTTTTTGTCAGGCTTCCCACATGAAATTATGAGTAGTTTGATTAAAACTCCTAGAAATGCACCTCAAATTCAAAAGTTTGAATAAGCATCAAATAATTATATTGTATATTTAGTCCAAATTTTACATCGAAACTAAAGTATAATTGTAAAAGGGAAAGGCCCTATGGACAAACAAATGGAATAGATACAACAAATGTACTAAAATTATCTCAACCTATCTCATAATATTAATGCAAGGGTTATTTCTAACATACCACTTATTGATATAGTGTCATCAATAGATAAATAAATGGATGCTTTGGGATATGCAAACTAAAACATAGATCCATTTATCCAAAGCACATTGGTTGGTGACATGTAATCTCAACCTAGCTCACAATATTAATGTGAGGGTTATTTCTAATATACCACTTATTGAGATAGTGTCATCAATAGATAAATAAATGGATGCTTTGGGATATGCAAACCAAAACATAGATCCATTTAGATAAATCACATTGGTTGGTGGCATGTATATTGTCCCTATTTTGACCAAAGAAATTATCACTCAAATTGAGTAACTCACTCAAAATTTTATAGATAACAAGTAAGTGCAATTTAATTTAAACCAAAGTGGGTCTAATTTATTATTGAGTAATACACAGTATATTCCTACAAATAATTCCATGAATGGATTATAACAATAGGGTATATGTACACATACTTACCAAAATCAACAAGTAACCTCCACTCCTCAACCAGCTACTTCTTTGAGTGTGCAATAGGGGGAATGAACCAAAAATAAACCAACTTACTACCACAAAAAGTGCATAAGACTATACCACCTCAATAGGGGGAAATAAATTTTATACCATAACAAGCATAAAAAAATATAAATCAATAATCACAAAAGTTTCCTAAAACATGTTTCTATTGGTTAGAAAGTGGAAGTTGGTCCATAATAATAAGTACCAAAATCCAAACAAGTACATATCCAACAGCATGTGCTAATCTAACAATAGGTGTTCAAATAACAATAAGGTTCTTATATATAACATGTACCAAGTGCTTAAAAATAATTACCTTTCACTCAATGGGTATTGTACATGAAACAAGGTTCCAACATTCAACACCTCCAACAATAGGGATCTAGTCAACAACATGTTCCCTATATGCTATAGGGTTGACAAGTAAGAAACAAGTTCCATCCCAAACCAAAAAAAAAAACACATCCCATTGAGCCAAATTTAATTATAGTAACCATAATTCACTAGCTAAGGTTATGTAACCAATCTAAAATGGAATGTGTTTTAAATGTAACATATTCCATATCCACAGTATAATCCTAATGCACATATACATATACTTGGTCATATGACCAATTATACCAACATTCCACAATATTCTTACCTAAATTAAGGAAATCCACCTTTGACCATGCAACCTCAACAATAACATGCCACTTTATCTAATTTTATTGCCTAATAATTGTAACAAATGAATGACATAATAAGTTATACAGATTGGAAAATAAACAAAGAAATTTAGATTAGATGAAATATGCTCTTATCAATTTAACATGGAGTATCTACAAATACCCTTTTTTGGGGGTTACGATTCACCCAAGTTTGATAAATAAAAGGGAAAAGGTGACCCTAAATATCATCTAAAATAATTATTTATTTCATGCCAAGTAGTGGCACATAGTGAAATATACTTAATTCTACTCTTTCCAATGAGTCTAGTGGGATAAACCTTGGAATGGCTTTTGAAATTACTGAAGAATTATGTACCTAAATTTGATGATTTTTCAAGGAATTTTGTAAAACACTTTCATATAATATCAAGAATGAGATTACTATTTTGGATTTAAGACAAGCTAAATAGAAAACTAGTGAAAGTTTCACTGCATACTTACAATGTTGGAGAGCACTAGCAAGTTGGTTTACTCATAATCTGCCAAATAAATAGTTGGTTATGATATTTGCTAAGAGACTACATAATAAGATATTATACCATATCAAGCAATAATTTGCTCATACATTTGAATAAGTTATAGTGAAAGTAATACAGATTGAGAAAGCCCTTGTTAACAAAGTGATAATCAAGTTATCCTCTTCAAATCAGATCTAAAATCAACATTAAGGCTACCAGAACCAAAACTATAACCAAGGCCAAAACTATAATCAAAACCTAATTCAAATACTAGAATTCCACCCTAAATTAATAATAATGAGAGAACAAAACCATATAACTGCAATAAGAATGTTGTTAGTAATGAAGTCATTAAATCATGCCATATTTAGATGGTATAAAAACCAAATTTTTAAATCTCCACCAACTTAGAAACCACCTCCTCCATACATTCAACCAAGACCTATACAAAACCAAAAACCATATAATCAAAACCAATTATAATCCCCTCCTCTAAGGAGAAGACTGCCTATTGATAGATAATTTAGTGACCTTGGTGATCCTATTGAATTTGTGTTCTAAATATTGGTTTAGGAAAGTAGGATTAGTTGTCTAGTACCAAATCCATTTCCTATAGGAATTCTTTTTCCTAATTAGTACAAAGAACATGAATTTTGTGAGTACCTTCATGTCATAGGACATTCCATATGATGGTGTATCTAACTTAGGCATTTAATTGAGAATATGATAGCAAATGGAGATATAAAAAGAGACACCCGTGATCCTCAGACCAATATTAACATGGGTATCTATCAAAATCCATTTCCCCAACATAACAACAATAAAAACCAGCAACATTACCATCCATAACAACAATGGTAGATATTTCCATTACAAAATCAATAGCAATAATGCTAGCCACAAAATGGTTAGAAAAAATGGACAACTAACCAAACCAACCAAAGAGGCATTATGCCATTACGTATACCTATAACAATGTTGTAGGACACATTTTGGGAAGTCATGTTACCACTATCACTATTAAATCCCAGCCAACTACTAACATACCTAGGCCTTCACCTAATAATTCCTATCAACTTCCTTATGTTGGTGATTCTTCTACATATCATAGTAGTAGTTAGGATCTATATGGTCCAAGAATTATCATTACAGGCCTCATTACCTACCTATCCAACTACCAAAGCCAAGTTCCATACCTAAATCAAGATTTCAAAAGCATAACTTGATGAGCCAACGTCACTATCAAGGGACTATAACTAAATACTAAAAGTGAGCCCATTCAACCTTCCATGCCTATAAAAAATAAACTAATTGGTAAAATCAAGAAAAATACCTATGATATTGTGGAAAAACTAAAGAAGACACTTGTACACATATCCTTCATGGATTTTTTGCATATATTAAGTGTCCACAAAGACATCATGAATGATTATTTGAACCAATCCCTCATGTCAGATGACATTACTCTAGAAAAAATCCAAGCCATGGTAGGACACTTGGCCCTTGGCCCACATCTTACCTTTGACCAAAGTGACATGTCATATTTAAGCCCTCTATATAATAACCTGGTGTACATTAAGGTTGATATCACAAATCATAGATTTAAACCCATCCTTATAAATAATGTTTTGGACCTCAACACTATGTTTCTAAAGTTGGTCAAAAATATTGGATATACAACAACCAATTTGCAGCTAGATACCATCATTATCAAGACATATGATAACAAAGAATGAGAATCTTAAGGTACTATTAGATTTCTAGTGGTCATTGGACCTTTGACCCTTGACACTTTATTCCATGTTTTGGACTTGATATTATCTTAAAATATGTTATTGGGATAACCTAGATCCATGAAATTAGGGCCATACATTCTATGTTACATCAATGTATAAAATTTACACATTCAGGATTGGAAGTGAATATACTAACTGATCTTCAACCATACTAGTGTTGTAAACTTCTTGAGGTTGAGTATAAAATATATAAATATCAATTTTTAATGAATCATATGCCTAAAGTAGATGGATAAAGAGACAAAAAAGGAAAATCCATTAAAGTAAACCCAAAATCTAGTTACATTGACATAGACAACTTAGCCTCTACCTCAACCATGCCTCCACTAGACATTTCTAATCATTTTTATATAACCGATAAAGGATTTGGAGAATATATTACCAACAACATATTCCATATTTATAAATTTCCAAAAAAATCCAAAAGTTCATGGGAGACCCAAGGCCAAAACTACTCACATGGAATGGAAAACCAAGGGAAAATCTCAATTGAATAAGCCCATTATTTTTAAATGGGCCTCTGGCCTAAAACAAGGCCCCTTAGTCAAATAATATTCATGGATTTACAATAATGAATTAGCTAACATTACTAAAGTACAACATATCCTATCCCTAATCAGATTATTAATCACCTAATTTATGAAGGTAGAGGCTTGGGGCTATATCAACAAGGCATGATCAAACTAATCTCAATAACCAAGCACAAGGGAACCCATGGTATTAGATTTAAACTATCTTAGGTTGATCCCACATACTTTATTTGCATTCCAACACCAAAGACTAGTGAATATCATGTTGGTAGTGATGTAAAATTTGATTATATCATCTAAGATGACCTTATTGCTACAAATTTGTTTAACCCCCATGTTATTTTCACCCTTAACTCTATTTATCAACATTCACATTTAGCCTTTTACCATCCATAATTAATAAATTTGGACCAACAAGAGTCAACAATGACATTAGATTATTTTCAAAATGATGAGGCCATATGTGACTTTCTATGATTAAGGAATCGCATTCCTCTTAGAGACCACAAGTAAGGATTTTATAATCGATTGGATCCTACTACCTATTTCAAAGAGTAGATGAACTTCCCTTGCCAAAAACAAAAACAAAATCAAACATTGAGGTCTGAAAGTGAAAACCTCTTTGAGGTACTTTATGACTATGGAAAAAGTAAAGATAAAGGCATGTCTTTTGGTGAAAACCAATTTATGGTGTCATTAGATGGGGATGTTCGCCCATTTTTCTATGAAGCTTAGGGACCTATAGTCCATATCATATTTAAGGATAAAATATCAGTACCAAGGAATGGAAATATTTTGTGTAGATTATTCAAGAGTGACCTGAAGTATTTTTTTCATGGTCATTACCATAATTAAGATATTTTGATTCATCCTACTTAGGATAATTAGACAAGCCAATCCATCTAGAGGACTTTGCTATTGTAAACTAGTTTAACTCTTTATCAATAATTTTATATCATGGTTATACACTTTTTGTGGATGACACATCAAAGGTTAACATTGGGAATCTAAAGGACCCAAAGTATATTAAATAGGTGCATCCCTCACTAAAGAGATTTATGAAGTTTTTACATCCCTTTTAAAGGATTTTGTTGGCATGTTTTCATGGGCTTATTCCAACATGCTAGGTTTGGACCCTACCTTGGTTGTAAACCATCTCATTATACATCTTGATGCCAATCCTATTAAGTATAAGTTTCATAATATGCATCCTCATATTAATATGATAGTCAAGAAAGAGTTGGAGAAACTCTTAGATGCAAAATACATCAGGTTAATCGACTATTCAGATTGGATCTCAAACATTGTGCTAGTGAGTAATAAACTAGAAGATATTATAATCTACATTAATTTTAGAGATATCTACAAATATTGCCTAAAAGATGACTTTCCTTTGCCTAATATTGATATTTGACTTAATATTTTGATATGAAATGCTTTCTCTCATGGATGGATTTTTTGGGTATAATTAGATCAGAATAACACCAAAAAACTAACACAAGACAATGTTCACCAATATATGGGGAATTTTTTGTTATTAGGTGATGTTGTTTGGACTTAATAATGTTAAAGCCACTTACCAAAAATCCATGATAGTGATTTTCCATAATATGATCCATGACATCATTGAGGACTGTGTCGATGACATCCTAGGTAAATCAAAGACCCATGTTGATCATCCAACCATACTAAAAAGCATCTTTGAGAAACTTCATGAGTACAATGTTTAGCTTAATCTAAAGAAGTGTGTATTTGGCATAACTTTTGGAAAACTATTAGAATTCATTATCTCTCATAGTGGCATTGAAGTCAACCCAGCCAAGGTTCATATAATTATATAAATGCTATCACTATCTGCCTTGAGATAGCTCTATAGTTTGCAGGGCTAAATATAGTCCATTAGATGATTCATCTCATAATTAGCTAACAAACTCCATCTATTTATGTAATTGTTAAATAATGAAATTATGTTTTCCTAGAATTAAAAGTGCTAGAAAGCATTCCATTATCTTAAATAATATCTTGCCAACCCTCCTATTTTTCTTCTACCCATGTTGAATAAGTCATTGATTCTTTACCTATCAATGACTAAAAATGCCATAGGGGCACTTTTGGCACAACACAACAAAAAATTCAAAGAGTATGTTGTGTATTATTTGAGTAAAACATTGGTTGTGTATGAACACAACTATACACTGATTAAAAAAAGCCTATTTATCTATGGTGTTCACAACCCCAGAGTTGCATCATTATATGATAAACAACAAAACCATTGTTAATGCTACAGTAAATCCATTCAAGTATCTAGTTTTCAAATCATATTTATAAAGTTTCATGTAAAAATGGATCATGCTATTGAGTTAGTTTGAAATTTAATATGCCAATCAAAAGGCCATTTCCTCTTTTAGTACTCAAAAATCAGCTTGCATAATTTTCTCTTTTAGGTACTCAACCTCTTACATATGGATTTCCAGATGAGGCCATAATGATCATTGAAGAAGAAAAAGGAAATCTTGAGGCTCAATAGTGGAAGATGTACTTTGATGGATCATTTACATCTTGTGGATTAGGTGTTAAAATATTATTTATTATGCCACAAGGGGACATTGTTCCCAAGTCCCTTTTCACTAGATTTTCTTGTACCAATAACATGGTTGAGTACACAACACTCATTGCAAGGTTTCATCAAGTAGTAAAATTGAACATTCAACATTTACTTGTGCATGGTGAATCTCAACTAATCATCAATTTAGTCATGGAAAAATACTAGGCCAAGGACTAGGATTTGATACCTTATAAATATATGGTCAATACTCTCAAGCAGCAAATTACCAACATCCAATTTGCAATAATACCTCAAGAAAATAATAAAACAACTGATACCATGGACACTATTAGCTCTATGATATATATCATAGATAGAGCAAGGGATTATCAATTTTTCATTGAACATCTCTTAGCAATGACACATAGACAAATAATTGTTGAGATGGTTTGCAACATTATTGGTCCCACATCTCCCTAGTACTCAGATATATATGCCTATCTTAAATATCAAACTATTCCTCTCAACTTATCATGTAAAAAAAATCCTTTTCCCATAAAACCTCTTGTTATACCCTACTTGGACCAAAATTGTATTATAGAAGATATGATGGAACTCTACTTCATTATTTACCTTTATAAAAATACAAATTAGTGTTAAGGGAAGTTCATAAAGGAGTGTGTGGATCTCACACCAATAGATCAATCTTATCCAAAAATTTCCTATGTACTAGTTATTACTGGCCAACAATGGAAGTAGATGCATCTACATATGTGAAGATGTGTGTCAAGTGTTAGAAGCATGCCAATTTGATTCATTCTCTAGCCAAGACACTCAAACCATTCATAACACTATGGCCATTCTCAATGTGGGGGCTTGACCTCATAGGAATGGTAAATCCCACATCTTTTGATATCCATAAACATTTCTTAACTACTACCGAGTATTTCACTAAATGGGTGGAAGCCATTCCTCTCACTTACATCACCGATAAGTAAATTTCTAAATTCATATTCAACCATTTCATCTACCATTATGGCATCTTTTCTAACATTATATTTGATAATGGTAGATCATTTAAAAATAAATATGTGAAATCACTTTGTACCCAATACCACATAAAAAAAAATTTCTCTATTACTTACTACCCACAAGTCAATGTCCAAGTTGAAGCTTCTAATAAAACTATTGTTAATATTCTAAAGAAGATTATCAATGATGCTAGTCATAATTGGCACTTGTAGCTATTTAACACCCTTTGGGCACACCGTACCACATTCTACACTCCAATAGGAGCTATACCATATTCAATTGTCTACATAACTAGAACCATTCTTCTTATCAAGGTCAATTTGCCTTCTCTTTGAATTTCATTACAACATATCATCAATGATAAAAACTATAGTGTCTCACTTACAAGAGCTAAACCTACTTTATGAAAAATGCTTGGCTAATTTGAATAATATTTAGGCATATCAAAACCAATTAAAGGGCCAATATAATAGGTACATTAAACATCATGAATTTGATCTTGGTGACCTGATGTTAAAAGAGAATCAGAAGAATATAAATGTTGAAACCAAGAAAAATAGAAAGTTATAATCAAAATGGTTAGGGCCCTATGTAGTTATTACTAACTATGGTTCTAGAGAATATAGGCTTGCTACATAAGAGGGAGATGAACTTGAAAAACCAATGAACATAATGTACCTCAAACATTTTTATGTTTGAGGGACTCAGATTATTATCTACAAGGATCATTTAAGTTATGCCACATTATACCCATTCTTTGTACTATAACCCTTACCATTCTATGATGCCATTAACCCCTTACCATCTTGTTATTTTTACCTAACCTTACCTATCATGTTTAGGCTTAGTTCTAATTCATTTTTAATTAAGGCATGTTTAGTGGTTGATGATAGATTTAGTTCTAGTAGTTATTTAATAATCATATGTTTAAATGGTAGTATATGTAAGTAGTATGATAGTGGTCCTAGTAATTGCATCCTTCATTTGTTGTTATGTTCTACTCATGATTCTAATTATAATAACTATGGGAAAATTAGTACCATTGACCCTTTGCCATTTTTTCCTAATTATAACTACCTATGGGTAATTAGGATCAACACCTTTACCATGCATTTACCACATCACTTTGCCATTATCATTATCATTTACCTTTCCATTTACTTGTACCTGAACTTGATGGTACTTAGTTAGACACCTTTTATGTAGACAAAATTTTAGTGACTTAAGGTCGATTTGGACTATGCATGCAATACTTTATTCAGTTTGAGGTTAGCTCAGTCACCCCTTTTCCATGCTCTCACTATTTTACAAGCAATTTAAGTTTGAATGCTCTTGATAGTTTTTGAGCAACCTAAGAAATGAATTTGCCATTTTATGAGTTGGATCAGTTTGTGTCTCATAATTCACAATTGAGTTGAGATGCCTAGAAAATTCCAAAAACATTTGAAACAATTTCAAAATCTCTAAACATTTGTAAAATACCTAGGAAAATACTATAAATCACAAAATCATGAAAATTGGCTTATAATTTCCATGTGAGATATAAATCCATTAAATTTTTCTAGGATGGGCCATCTTATCTATTCAACTTCATTTCTAGACCACCTTTGTATTTTTACTCCCATTTATGGGAGAACTAGATCGGCCTGAGGTCTTTATAGACTATGTAGGTAATACTTGGATACATGGGGTATCTTGGGTTAGCTCAGCCACATCATTTCACCTTCCTTTCTTTTTCAACCACTTCTTTGCCTTAAGGATTATAGGATTACTAACTATTTCACAAGTAACCATGTGTCCTTTAGTTTTTCCATCCCTTTTGGCCTTATCCATACACTCTCTTCATTTCATGAGTTGATGTTATGAGTATTGTGTATTCAAATTTGGTGTACTAATGACCACTTTGATTTTCTTACACTCTCACTATTTTTCAATTAATTGATACTTTTCCATGCTCTTACTATTTTTCGAGTAACCATTGCCAATGCTCTCTCCATTTTTTGAGATCATTCTCATTCTAAGCCTTAGATGTAGTAGACACTATGAATTACCAGTTCAGTTCATTTGTGAATACTCATCTATTAACTTTTAGTGTGGTTTTAACCTAAACCATACTCTCACACTTGTGTGATTTGTTTGTCTTGATGATTTCATGATTATGAATATTGTCCCTCTCTTTTCTTATGCACTTTCCATTTTTTGAGATCATTTCTATTTTCTTATAAAAATTAGTCATGTTTTTTTATCATCAGTTTTCTTCTATCTTAGATTCTTGGAGAACTATATTTGACCTAAAGTTCACATTGGATCTTGTGTCTATGGAACTATGTAGGCAACATCCACTTATCTAGTGCATCTAGATTCAGCTTAACTACCCCTTCCTTTAATTCTATTCCTCCAATTTTATTTTTGTTTTATTGTCCCATATATCCTAGGGTAATTTTTTGCTATCATGTTTATGTTTTTGTTACCTATAGCCTAGGGGCAATCATTTGTCATCCTACCCTTTGTTGTGTTTCCTATTACCTACTCAAACTTTCACCCTTATGAATGTTTTTTTCAAGCCTTCATAGCTTAGAGTAACATGAAAATAATCCTAGGATGTGGGTGTCCTAACAGGTGGATTAAATCTCAAGATTATAAGGGATAATTCCCATTGATGTATTACTTAGGCTCTCCACATTATGCTACCAGCTTGCAAGTAAAAGGAAGGAAGATAAACTAAAAGAAAACCTGTCTAAATAAGGTGATACACCAAAATTCTTCTTTTAACCTATCTAATATACACTAATAAAGTTGAATAATGACATGAACTTGATTTCACTACTCAATTAAAGAATCTTTAAACATAAATATTTCACATAGAGGCTTAGCTTGATGCATGATCTAAGGTAGCTAATCAATAGGTCTTTTAAAGACACTATGGAAAGATTACACTTTCCATACATACCAAACTATTCAATCATAATATGCAACCTGTGAGATGATTAACCACCTAAAAATAGGTAAATAGGATAGGATAAATTCAAGGAAGTATTCACTATCACTGACAGTCATCTACAAACCATGAATATACACTAGTCACAAGCATTGAGGAGGCCAATATTCAATCTTATTTAGTTTATAGATTCAATTAAAAATGTTTTTATAAGAAGGGATCTATAAAAACTCAGGTTAAGGATGATTAAAAATTTGAAAACCAATCATACTTAAAGATAAAGTGAGAAAGGAGAGAGAGAGAGAGAGATACAAAAACCAAGAAACTTGGGATGACTCATTAATTTGATCATCCTTTAATTCAAACAAAGTATATGCTTGAGTATCTCTTTATTAGCTTAGATAATGGTGTAGGAGGTGTATAGGATATTATTTTGAGGGCTCTCCACCTTACTTTAGATGCTAGAAAACTCTTTAAAGCTCCTTTGACTTTGTCTCCTTGACTTAGCGTAGGAGAGGAAAAGGACTTCTTGAAGTTGTTGATGAATCTTTAAAGAATTTGAAAGATTATTGAAACAAAACTCTTGAATTTTTCTCTCCCTTCAAATGGTTTAGAAGGTGAGAAGCAACCTTCATTATCATGTTGAATAAATATAATGTATTGACTTGGTAATTTGATCACTTGAAGTCCTCTTCTTGCATCATGGCATAGAAAGGAATAATTTGGTTTTGCATTGAATAAATAAATTTACCTTCGTGTATAGCATCTAAAAATAATAACAGACCTTAAAAAAGATAATTGGATCTATCAAACAACTTAAAAGATGTGATTTTACTCCAAAAGGTCTCATTTAGCCTTATTCCTTGTAGCCCTCAAAATAGGTAAACCTCCTTGTGAATACTAATTAACAAATTATATTATATAAATAAGAACATATTTGAGGACCCAATATCCCCTTGCAGGTCCATGACAAGTTTAAGGTCCTAAATCTGAGCAGAAGTGTACATTTTAGCTCATTTTCTCTCTCTAATTAAGCTTAATTAGGCCTCCTTGCCTAGAAATTGAGTTTTTGATCCAGAGGACTCTCATACATGTGAAACATCCCAAAATTGTTTGATTTAACTTATCTGGCCTAATACAATGCTACATACCAATTTTGGGCTTATGGAACTTTGTGCAAGTAGGCAAACCAATAAATGGCCCAAAACTAGCCCTTCCTCAAGCCTGTTTTGGATTGCCTTGAAAAATTAGGTTTGTTTTAGAAATTATAGAGTGGATTATATCTATTTTTTGAATTTTTGAGTTGTAATACAACCAAATTTATCTTATCTAAAAATTTTCAATTTTTCATGATCTTTTATACCCCATTTAGAGCCCAAAAACTCATAAAAGTATATTTTTTATTGAATTCGTACAAGTGCAAGGTACAAAAAAATGTCATATAAAGGACATAATTGTAGTTATACATGATTTTAAGGTGGTTTAAATTTCATTAAAACTGATTTTAGGTGCTTAATAAGTCCATTTCTCCAAACTGGTCAAAAATAGTCTTCCTAATAGCATATGAT
This sequence comes from Torreya grandis, assembly GCA_037957365.1. Lineage (NCBI taxonomy): Eukaryota > Viridiplantae > Streptophyta > Pinopsida > Cupressales > Taxaceae > Torreya > Torreya grandis. The sequence goes on from JARHVA010000163.1 coordinate 4,884,413, forward strand.
GCCTTATCATCTTAACGATGATTCATAAAATATAAAGGGTTAAAAAAAAATGACTTTAATTTGTAAGGGGAGGACCCATTTAATTTCCCATATTATCTTGGTCTCCCATGAAAAAAATAATTAAATATCTTAGCATAAGAAGGTGACCTTCGAGTGGCAAACTATGTATTCTGTGAGGTTTGAGAAAGAAACATGCCCGAAGATGATATTTTGATGTTTGTTATGAGTTTAAAATTACCTATTAAGATATGTAATATCATAATTGACATTTATAAATTATATTCATCATAATTTTACTTCATTATATCCTCTGAAGCATCCTTGACTATGATTGAGGGTTTATGAGCAAAACCATCCTCTTGATCCTAACTGTTGGATTTGGTGCCTTTTACTCTAACTAAGACCTTATTAGAACTAAATAAAAAAATTTAGTATGTATATTAATTAGTAATATAAATTTAAAACTTACATTTTTCGATGATCCTCTAACAAATTCACTTGACTTACTTTCCACACTATATAAAACCAACAGTTACTATGCAAAGATGCACATGTAGGTGGTTATGCGAGTTATTTATCTTAAATAAGGAGATTAATTGTAAATAAGACATTTAATATGTCTATGTAGACTAAAATTTCCTCCTAGAACCTTTTTTTTCCATTAAACCTCTTGACAACTAAGAATCTCCCCATTTTCTTTATAAGTTTACACACATAAGTCTGACTAGAGATGAGATTTGGTTTGTTAGGATTTTGAGTCAATTTATTTTGACCTTGGTAGTTAGGTTTTTTGTAAATTAAATTAAATTTTTCATTTTTTTATCCATATATAATTAAAAACCCATTGTATGTATATTTCTCCTTTTCTATGCAGTTGGCATACACATGCATGTGTGACCTTTTAGGCCTACTAGGCTTGGATTAGCTAAGGATTCCTTATTCTCCTCATTGTTTAAGGGTTTTAAAACATCATGAAATGTTAATTTAAGGTTATAACACTATATTAGGGTCCTCAAGTCTTTATACAATCCTCTCATAGGCCATCTTTTCCATGATTGTACATACAAACATGTGCACATGATCTTAAGCTTATTAGGCCTGGACAGGTTTATCAACATTCATCTTCCATTGAGTTTGAGGATTATATGAGGTAAAACTATCATAATAGGACCATTCCAATTGATTTTTTATCCTTTATAATTCTATTTCTCTTAATAAAACTTTCTCATCACATCCATTTACCATAAGCATTTATCTTTTCTCATCTAAGCCTTAACAGGTTTGTAGGTAACATTAGACGTCAATATTTTCAACACATTGATCCAGGGATATGTTTTAATCAATAATAACTATCTTTAAATCATGATTATCATGTAAAATCTAATGAAATATTTTTAAAACCTATCCCTTAGTCTATTACCTTGTTTCATGACTAAGACACTCTTAAACTTTTTCACCTATAAGAGCAAGCATGTAGGCTTCTTTTTGGGTGACTGAGATGGAATATTAATATATTTTGATCTTCATAAACACTAACACCATGATTATTCACTATTATCCTTCACAATATTCTTAAATATAATCTCAAAGCTTAAATCACATGATATCCCCAATCCCTAAGAGGCAAACTTGAAATCTTTCATTAGGCCCCTATAAGTTTGCCAATTAGGCCATTTTCATACTCTTCCTCTCACACGTGCCACCATTGTTAAAAATAGGCCCACTTCAATAAAATATCAAAAAGGTATTCATGAACCCATACAGATCTTCATACTCAACCCATACTTATATAAATCACCATTTCTTTCATGCACAAGTCTCCACATACCTCATTAGGACTGTAGGTCTCCATTGGGACTGATCACTATTAAACTTTAGAATGATCTTGTTGGGAATAAACTGGAAGCACACAATTGATTACCAAACCAAGCAACTTAATATGCAAAAATTAACCAGAATCACAAGTAACTAGAATTCAGAATAACACATGATATGAGAGACAATACACAACTTGTATTAATACTTATACAGAAAAGAATACAATAAAGAAGATCCCACTTCTTCTCCACCAACTCTTCAGAGGCTTCCCACACCTCAAGTGAACAGTAATTCTCTCCTCTAAGCTCTCTCTCTCAGGTCCCAACACACAACTCAAACACAGAGTTGGTGTTCACCTCCTGTGCTCCACGCACACCACAAGTGCTCCACGCACTCCACAAGTACTCAAGGTACTTCAAGTAGATCTCCCATGAACCTGCAATAACCTACACCTCAACAGACCATACTTATGGAAGGAACTCCCTTGCCTTCCTCTTTGCTCTATCCGAGTACACACCTGTACTCCAAGTAGATCCTGCCTGATACTGCTCCCTGTTGTGTTGCTATCCTATCTGATCTTGCACACCTGCAAATCAACCCGGTTCTGCACACCTGTGAACCTTGACCTTGCACACACATACACCTGCAAATCAACGATCTTACTTACCATGTAGATCTCCTATATAGGCCATGCACCTGTGACCAAGATCCTACACACCTGAAGAATCCTGTTGACTCTCCAAAACTAGCACCCACCTTGGTACTGATGTGGAACTAGGAGGAACACCCTTGCTCACCTCACACACAGAAGGAGCTAACTTTGCTCAACTCAAACTAGAACAACTTTTCCAATACAACCATGAGTCTATTATATAGATCTCATCCAAACAATAATTAGACATCTAATTACAATAATTAGATCCACAGCTCTCAGTCTAAAAATAGCTCTAATCATGCAAACACTTGGTTCGTTAGCTAACTGCCCGTAATAAGCTCGCAGTCGAACCACACAGGCGACGACGTCGGTCCCTGTCTACCTGGAGGTGACCGACGCCGGCCGATCCCTGACCGACATCAGTTGCTTCCCTTCACTATCCTACCGACGTCGGCTGATCAGACCGATGCCGGTTGCTCTAACACTCAGCAACCTTCAGCAACCCCTCCAATGGCCTTCTCTGTGTCTGCATCAGTGAAGCTTTTAGCTCCACACCCTAACAATCTCCCACTTGGAGATAAATAGCTGCACTGTACCTGTACCTGTACCTATACCCTGTCTAATCTGTTTCCTAGTTTGTATCCCTCTTTAAGCTCAATCCTGAAGACAACCCACCACACATCCCATGGTGTACATCATGTCATCCGAGTACCTTGCCACATCTAAACCTACAAACACATGTAGTGAAGCCCTGACCCTGCATAGCATGAATCCCTACTGCTGGTCCCTCTTGAATACCTAAAAATCCACTTCCCCGAATTGGCTCCTAACTCTCTGATAGCTCCCACTACATGGGAATACTCAGGTCTATACCAGACCTCATGTGATTTTGGACACTGTACCTGTCCAGCCCTTAGTGTGCACCGACTCTGCATCCTGAACCTCGCCAACACTTGATTCACATCAGCTCCCACTGGAGACAAAATCAACCTGTGATCTCCGTGCCTCCCATGTCAAATAATTTTGCTGCTCCAAACTCCTCATGACATGCCACTAAACTAACCTTACCCTTAGCTCAGCAAAACCCTGTATGTACAAATCTTGCTAGCAAATATACCATCCACATACAATAACAGAATGATGTCGTGACTCATCATCCACCTAGTAAGACAAACCACAGTAGTTACCCTAACATTGACTGAAGCCATGCTTCATCCTCCACCTGTCAAAACCTATACCATTGTCCTGCAGCTCCTCAAGACCGTATGACCTGGTCTTCCATCTCACGTATCCGTTCTCTCTATTCTTCAACTAAGGTATCCATTCATCTCTATGTTTTCATACCTACTGGCAATCCTACCAAAAACACCTATTTGGTTCCCCTCCAAGGAATCACATCCTCATCCATGCCAAGCTCACACCTGTTTCCTAGATCCTTCCTGCTCTACAATCAGCAACATGTATAAAGAAGAGGAATAATGAATTTGAGGGCCTACTTACGTCTTCAGTCCTCCGTATGGGTGTTTGAGACTCCTTGATAGCGTGTTGTCCACCCAAAATCTATTACAATGACCGACCTCAGTCACTCCACAGTCTACATTCGACTGACGTTAGTTCCATGCATCTGTCCCTGACTACCAACCCTACAGATATCGGTGTCCCTGCTGCCGATGTCGGTCCTCCTGATCGACATCGGTCTTACCTACTGCCGACATCGGTCCTCCTGACCGACGTCGGTCTTACCCTACCCGACATCACCGGCTTCGATCTACACATGACCGACATTGGCACCTGTCTGTTTGACGCCGGTTCCTCCTGACCGACGCCGGTACCTGTGTTCACCTGTGAGTGATGACTTTTTACCCACGAGCTCCTTTGAATCAAAACCCATGTCAAAACTGCTCTGCTCAAAAGTATCCAGCACCATCCACTGGACTCTGTCTGCCATCTCCTCCAAGTACACCAAGGCTTTCCAGTTCTTAAGCCTGTCAAATATATCTATCTTCTACTTAATAACATGCATCTCCTTCCTGCTCATGTGACCAAGCCTACGAAGCCACGTCTCCGCAATAGAAGAAGAATCAGTAATATAAATAAGTAGATAAAGAGTACCTGTTTTCTTACCACCAGCTAATTCAAGTGCATCCACTATGAGAGTTCTTGTGCATCTCTCATCACCCAATATTTTTGAAGAAATTAGCCATATCTCCAAACCTGGGACCTGCATGACCTTCATCAACACCTGTGTGTTGGCCGCCTGCAATTTCAGCTTCACTTCCCCTTTGCCAATTCTTTGGCAAGGCTTACCAGCTCCTCTACCTGGGGCTGCATGGAAAGAGGCAACCAAATCTTTTATCCAAGATTCAACTTTATCCAAGAAACCTCCCAGAGCATCCTGTGCCACATAACCTGCAACATCTGCTTCTTCAGTTTCTTCATGCTGATCTGCTACCAACCAACAATAATCTTTTACCTGCTCTTTCTTTCCATAGGACCGTGAGTGACCATCTGTGCTTTTCAACTCCTCCATTCTTAGCTTACTTTGATATGCTGTTGCTTTACTCCCACTTGATTAGAAACCCCTGAGAGTGCCCTATAACCAAACACAAAACCTGCTTCTTACAACCTTAGCTCTGATACCACTTGTTGGGAATAAACCGGAAGCACACAATTGATTACCAAACCAAGCAACTTAATATGCGAAAATTAACCAGAATCACAAGTAACTAGAATTTAGAATAACACATGATATGAGAGACAATACATAACTTGTATTAATACTTATATAGAAAAGAATACAATAAAGAAGATCCCACTTCTTCTCCACCACCTCTTCAGAGGCTTCCCACACCTTAAGTGAACAGTAATTCTCTCCTCTAAGCTCTCTCTCTCAGGTCCCAACACACAACTCAAACACAGAGTTGGTGTTCACCTCCTGTGCTCCATGCACTCCACAAGTACTCAAGGTACTTCAAGTAGATCTCCCATGAATCTGCAATAACCTGCACCTCAACAGACCATACTTATGGAAGGAACTCCCTTGCCTTCCTCTTTGCTCTATTCAAGTACACACCTGTACTCCAAGTAGATCCTGCCTGATACTGCTCCCTGTTGTGTTGTTGTCCTATCTGATCTTGCACACCTACAAATCAACCCGGTTCTGCACACCTGTGAACCTTGACCTTGCACACACATACACCTACAGATCAATGATCTTACTTACCATGTAGATCTCCTATATAGGCCATGCACCTGTGACCAAGATCCTACACACCTGAAGAATCCTGCTGACTCTCCAAAACCAGCACCCACCTTGGTATTGCTGTGGAACTAGGAGGAACACCCTTGCTCACCTCACACACAGAAGGAGCTAACTTTGCTCAACTCAAACTAGAACAACTTTTCCAATACAACCATGAGTCTATTATATAGATCTCATCCAAATAATAATTAGACATCTAATTACAATAATTAGATCCACAGCTCTCAGTCTAAAAATAGCTCTAATCTACAAACACTTGGTTCGTTAGCTAACTGCCCGTAATAAGCTCGCAGTCAAACCACACAGGCGACCGACGTCAGTCCCTGTCTGCCTGGAGGTGACCGACGCCGGCCGATCCCTGACCGACGTCGGTTGCTTCCCTTCACTATCCTACCGATGTCGGCTGATCAGACCGACGCCGATTGCTCTGACACTCAGCAACCTTCAGCAACCCCTCCAATGGCCTTCTCCGTGTCTGCATTAGTGAAGCTTTTAGCTCCACACCCTAACAATGATCTTAACTAAGGATTCCTTCTCTATCTTTTTCAATCTTCATAAAATCACCATGTAATTCCTCCTAGTGACTTATAGGGTCTTTTTCAACTTATACTACTTATTTGTTACACCATGTGCTTTTTTTCCTCACACTATAAAGAAATAGGCTGGTTATAGGTAGTGATTTGGTGAGAATTTGAATATTGAAATTAAGAACCTGATTTCATCAATTATCTCATTTATACCTTGGTGATAACTAGGATTCATGAAGCTCTTTCACATTATACCTCTCTACAAACACATTAACATCTTCCACTATTCTATACATGTATCCTCTTTTACTACCTCATATAGGTCTCTATAGACTCCTCACTCCTTAAATTAAATGATCATTAAATGAGAGCACCTTGAGAGTAGATCTCTAACTAAATAGGTTTTATCATTTTATAAGTCTCATATTCAATCTTAGATGCTTTTCATTCCAACTCAAAATATCAAAAACATCAACACATATTCTTCAGCCTGTAGGTAGTATTGAGGGTGTTGAGTATAGGTTTTTTAGATCATCTCTTTGACATTAGTCATGGATTAATACCAAGAACATATAAATCACATTGCCTTCATTATTATGTCTTCAATATTATAATTTTATGTACAATTCATTATATTTTCATGAAAGTAGACCTACAGGTTTGTATTTGTATACTTTAGGCTTTAAACAGATGCAAACATGGTATCTTGAGCCTTTGATGACATCTCTAGATGATTCATCACCTTTCCTATGAATTCAAGGCTCTCATTCTTCCTATGACAATACAATAAAAAACCTTTACATATATTCTTATGACAATAATATTCACACATAGGCTCAAACAAGGCATTGCATATTACTTAAGGAGGTATGGTTGGAGTGAAGAGGTGGATAATCATTGATGGAATTGTAATTGCATTTAAAATAGTGGAGATATGTATCTCCTTATTTTATTCATTTGAATATTAAAGACTTTGAAACTAAAAGAAACCATAATAATTAGCTTGCAAACTATGTGTAAATGGAGTCTTCTTATGCTTTTGAGACCACACGTGTGAAATGGGACTTGGAGAAACATTAAAGATGCCTATATATACCCTATATATCTTATTAAAAAGTTATAATTCATTAATATTGATTGAAACTACCATTTCAAAGGAGAAAAATGAGCTTATGGAGTTGACTAGCTCTTTCAAACCACCCTATCTTCTTAAAAATTGTTCATAAAGGAGAGGGGATGAATATGAAAATCAATGCCAAAAATATAAATCTTACTAGGACCCCATACTTTGTAAAAATGTTTAGGACCCAACTCTCTCTCCTCTATCTATACTGAGAATTTAAAAATTGCCTTTGTGAGCTTGTGAGAAGAGCGATGGAGGAAAAGAAGCATGTTTTGTACTTTTAAGATCTAAGAGAGATAAAAAAATCCTAGATATTAACCTATATAATACCGAGGGACACTTTGAAACCATTTCACCTAGAAGTGAGCTGTTGAAGCCTATACAAACTCCCTAAACTACCCTTTTCGGAGTCAAAACTGAACTATTCTGACATGTAGACCATTATTATGACCTAATATAATTACATTGAAAACTCATCTTCAATATTTGATAAGTGCAATATCACATGTATTCTATCTTGAACATACTTGTAAATGGACTTAAATCCCTTAAAATCATCTTCAAGTGCAAAGAAAGCTAGAGTAAATGAGATGATCTCATATAAAGAAACTATATCAATCTAAGACCTTCTAGGACTTCAAATGACTTCTTCACCATATGATCTAATGCTCCATGTAAGTAATTCACCTTGAGAAGGCTTGTTTGGTCAGAATGCAAACCTAGGTTTCTCCAAAAACCTATAACTTTGCTAAAATACATTAATCTCTTCAAACAAGATTATCAAGCTATAAATCAAATGATCAAGTGAAAGGACTAATTTGATAGACTATGTACCATCTTAAAACATCATGACATACCCCTAGGACCCACTAGAATGACTTTGAAGGCCTTGGAATGTTTGGAAAATATGTTACCCTAAACAATGTTAACAAGATCTGACAAAGACCATTTAAAGATCACATAAGCATGACAAAGCTATGAACAAGGTTGCAGAAGCATGATAAGCAAAGTTTCACATTATAGGGTGATAGTTTGACTTGTGAGGTCAAACTTGTCAAAATTTCCATATAGCCTAGAGGCAACATTGTGTCTTTTGTTCATGTGTTGTTTTACTTGTGTTGTTATTACTTAGCTTAGGGGTCACCCTATTGCCAAGAGTAACACCTCTATTACGCATGAACAAATAATTTGTATTCAGTTTGTCCTAACATTGTGATTAACCATTGTTTGTATTTTACCATTGTTTATCTTAGTTTGTTTGTTTTCCTTTGTGTGTTTAGACTAGTTCATTTATCAAACTTTTCTTTGATTTGGATTGTTTATTTATTTTGATTATTTTGTTTTATTTGTTTATAGCCTTGTTTGTTTATTTTATTAGTTTTTGTTTATTTGTTTTTTTTTTATTGGTGTTTTATTATTTATTATTGTTTTGGTTGTATAGCTTGTTTGTTGTTTGCTTTTATTTTGTTTATCTTTTATTCATTTTTGTTTGTTTATAACTTTGTTTGTTTTTTTATTTGTATAGTTTGTTTGTGTTTGTTTAGTTGTTTGTTTATTAACGTGTTGTTTGTTTGTTTATTTATCAATGTTTTATTTGTTGGTGTATTTTTGTTTATTATTTTTTGTTTGTTTGTTTGTTTATGTTTGTTTTTATAGCCTTATTTGTTTGTGTTTTATTTATTTTTTCATATAGTTTGTTTGTATTTTGTTAGTTGTTTTATTTATTTATTTGTTAGTTTTTTATTTGTGTTTGTTTTTTTATCTTTTTATTTATTTTGTTTTATTTCTTTATTATTTGTATTTTTTTTTTCATTTTTTCATTTTATTCCTTTTTGTTTATCGATTACCATAAGATTGTTACATTTTGTTTCTAATTAAGTCTTGATTATTCATATCATTTACTTGATTTGTGAATGTTTGTATTTACTCTTACCCTTTGTTTATTTGTTAAATTTACATTTAGGGTTTGATTATTCATATTTATTCCTAGGTTATTTATATTTAAATTTAAACTAAGTTATCCATTCTTAAGGTATATATTTCCATTTTAATTGTTCATAGCTATCATGCATAATATCACAAGCTAAATTAAAAATTAGGCATATTAAAAATATCATAAAAATGCAATGGTAGTACTTATCCAATATATCAAACCAACCAAATATCCAAACACATGCCTAAATAAATGAGTAATAAACAATAACAATAATGATTTATTATGTTTTGATATAGATTTCCATCTCTAAATAAGCATACATATGAGTAATACAATATAATCAAATGATAACCAGCAAAACAACATCTTGTAAACATGGCATAAGAAATAAATGATAGATCATACATAAGCATAAACATCAACAATGTTAAACATCCATAATGTTATTCAAGCTAATCAATGATAATCAATGTTGAACATGAGATAAATAAGATAATAAACATGGCATCATATATATATCTATATATATATATATATATATATATATATATATATATATATATATATATATATATATATATATATATATATATATATATATATATATATATATATATATCACACAAGAATATAATATACATGTGCATCAGCCTTAAAAGACTCAAAACTAAATGTCAATGTATCTCAAATGTCATATACATAGAGGATATATACATATCACAATGGTGTCTCAAAATGCATCAATATGTCAATATAATATGTACAATTCCATATGTTAAAACTATGCCAAAATTTTAAAATGTAAAGGTCCCTATGCTCAACTCTATATTTGTGTGTCCATAGGACCTATGGCTGGAGGAAAGCTTGGTGGCCCTAATGGTCCTAGTGGTGGATGTGGATGATGAATAGACTGACCTAAGGCACCTATAACATGAGTCTTGGTCTGAGACTGACCAAATATTCTCACTATATTTTATGCATATTAGATCTCAAATGTATCAACCTGATGATCCATGGGCATAGTAGACTCATAGGCTCTATAATAATATGATGCCTCATACTTTGACCAAAGGTACTCCCCAACCATCTATGATAAATCATCATGTCTAATGGCTCCCTAAGTCACATCTCACTCCCACATAAGCCTATAAATTGTATCCAATACCTGATATTTCTCACTAATGGCTTGATATCTCTCTATCATGAGCTGGCATTGAGCCTAAACCAACCTATTTATCTCATACTTCAATTGGGAAATCTCTGATTGAAGTAGTTATTAACTAAATTTGACCCTACAGGTCAAATTGGGGCCCATATAGGTAAAAACTTAAGTTTTAGGTGTTTCTAGGGGTCTAATATTTTTTCATAGGGTATGTTATAGTCTATTTGATGTAATTTGATGTTATATTAGCCTTGGCTTTAGACATATTAATCCTTGTGTCTTTTAAAGTCATAAATGCAAGTGGAATGGTTCTCAAGGTGTATAAGTGTCCTAATTTAATATCTAACATCAAATAAATAATGTTCCCTATCAATAATTTTATTCTCATTCGAAACTTGTTGGTTATCTAATTGAAGATAAGGCAATCAACTGAAAAAGAGAGAGTTTGGCACTTGTACAGCCTATAGGGAAAGGTGACACAAGGGATAAGGTCATGAAATGAATATTAATATTCCTAAAACTCATATCCATGATTTAAATGCTCTGAAAGTTCTAAATTCAATCCAAGACTATTCTACTCCTTTTTCACCTTTTTAGGCACACAAAAGTGGTTAATAGGTTTTTGCTTGGTATGAACAATTGAAAGAGTTTCAAGTAAAATGATTTTTTTAGGTGAAATTAAACTTAGAGACAACCATTTAAATATAAATATTTCCAATAATGGTCAAATATGCTTTATGAACCATCCTTTACAAGTTGACTATGTTTTTTTGCTTGTTATTTCCTGCACCCTATAGGTTTTGCTCCATTTTGGACAGGTCTATACAAAATAATTGGTGATGTTGACTCCATAGGATTTTGGATATCTTCTTATATTCCCTCCATGATTTTTTTAGGTTTCATGGTGTTTTGGTGAGCAAATCATCTCAGTTTGGTAGATTAGTGTCATTTGGGATCACAAGCAATTTTCCACCATTTTCAGTGTCTTCATGATTTAATGGTGACTGTATTGAGTTTTGATATGTTCATACTCATGTTTAAAATTATATATTAAACACATTCACCTTTTAGTCTCATTATCAAAGTAATATTCCAAGAGTTGCAGTCACAAAGCACCATGCAGTCAGTTGGTTCCATGATTGTCATGCATAACCAACTTAGTGAGCTAGGATAAGGCATTAAACACATCCATGTGGGTCATGAATATGGTATTTAAAGGTTTAAAAAATTATAATATTATTAATAATCAATCCAAGCCTTTCATTTTTTATAGAAAGGTCTGTGATAGCCAACACAGTCACTCAAATAATTCTACGATTAACATACACTTACAGGTGCTTGAAAGGGTCCAGACATTGAAATGGAGCTATATTGACTTGATATAAGTCCTAAAAAGTTTTAACTTATCCATATTATAATTTTAATGAGTTAAAATTCTTTTTAAAATATTATATACCATTGATATCTACATTATGCATTGAAACCCTTCATTGATATCTACAAGTTTGAGCCCAAAAGAGACCTTTTTTCACCTAAATTTAAAAACTAGACCATACCACTATGACTAGATGATTCCAAATGGTGTATTATATTAATTTTGATTTTAAGGGTCACTTAATGATAATTATGTATGATTTTGAAGTTCTATACACACCTACAGGTGTGTCTAATCACAAATTCTTCAGCTACAGCCAGGGGCCATCCTCCACATCATTCATAATGAGCAATTTAAACATGGAGGTATAAATTTTAGTTGATGATAATAATATAAATTATTTAAATAGATATTTTTGAGTTTATAATTAATATATATCATAGGTTTCTCTAATAAAATCCACCAACAGGACTCCAAATAGTTAGATGTAGGTGACTGTAGGGTGACAATGACTGAGATAGGGTGCCTAAGTGATGGTTTAGGTTAGGTAAGGTGATAAAAAAGGATAATTAAATGTAAAATGGTATTAATAGATTCAAAATATTCATATAATAACTATATTCAATACTTCAACATGTATGAGCACCTATATATGTACTATATTGGAGCAAAACATAGTCAAATGATAGAACTCATTCTTGAGAGTTCAAGGTATGAGGGGTACATGAAAAGTTAGAGTAGTGAATAGACATTGTAACATATAAATAATGATAATGAAAAAAATTATAAAATTTTTACATGATAAACTTTCATAGAGGAGGGGCTCTAATGATGAAATACACAATCTAAAGTGAAATTCTTGCACACAGTCTTTGCCTGGCAGGTTTGTCTTGGTTTTTTAAGATTTTGGAGGGTAAATGGTTTGAATAAGGAATGAAAAATTATATAAAATTTATTTAAAACCTATATAATCCTCTCTAAAATTCAAAATGTGTAATAAAATAAGGGAAGTGCCCTCTACTTTGTCTCAGATAGAGGGCACTTTCCCTTAGACATAAACTGGTAGGTTTGGAAAGAAGGAATGAAATGATGGACCAAGATTTGTGTGAAACTTTCAATAAGGTGTGATAATTTTAATTACACCTATTAAATAATGTAAAACCAATAAATAAATGGTTAAACTCAATAAGTGGTCCAAATCCACAAGAGTTGTAGTCAAGCCTAAAGGGCAGGGTTTTGGCCTAGAAGACAAATGGATAGTTACTTTCACTTTTCACATGAGGTGAGAATTAAAACATATTATATCATGTTTTTTTTTTCATTAAATATGTGTCTAATCTATTTTTATGTATATAAATCCATCAAAAACTTATTTTGGGCTTTAAGGTGCAGATAGGCTATTAGGCATGGTTAGGCCTACTGCCAAAATAAGAAGTCACTTCTAATTATATATGAGATACAATTTATAAATATTTGTAACATGTTTATAGGATGAATTTTTATGTTTATAATATATTATCATGGAGAGGAGGTCATAGGGAGTCATCTTTTGGATCAAAGGCAACATTAGGCCTATGTTATTAGAAGAAAGGGATCGAGTGGGTAACTTTGAGTACTCATATGTCTCTTGGTGATTTTCATGGAGAAATAATAATATTTGAGGAGTTTAAAAGGGTCATATACATTTATTTTTTGTAATTATTTTGAAAATCCAACATCTAACCTTCATGAACAAAGTTTAAGTGCAGAAATAGGCCTAAAACCCTTGCTAAACCCTTGGAAGGACTCAATTGGGAAAATTAAGTTGGAGGGATATTCAAGTGACATATTTTAACCATGAAAGTGCTTAAATTTTGAATAGTAATCTTTCAATATCCTTCCCATCCTTTTGGATTGTATGGAATTACATGCATGGTGTATAAAACATGGTATTTCTAACTATTTTTTGCATTGTGCAGGTTCTAAGAACATTCAAGACATGAAATAAAGTTTAAGAGGAAGATATAGACTTATTTTAACTCCCTATGTCCATTTAATTCCTTGGAAAAAATCTTAAGGGTTAAAACAATAGCTCTCATCTTAGCCATTCAAAATTGGCATAATGATCAAGAGGGTGAGAAGTGTGAAAACTCCAAGTGAGAGCCTTTTTAAGGTGTACCTGATGCCTCTAAGGCCATGGAGGGTCTTGAAACATGTAATACACTCCATTTTATTTATTTTAATGGGAAAATAAATCCAAATTTGTGTCCAAGTGTGTAAGGTGTGGGAAAGAAGAGTTATTTTGACTGTAGATGATGATAGCTCATTTTGGGAAGATTCCAAATGACTAAGACTACAACAAATGAATGGAGAGGAATTTATGAAATCCTTCCCTCTCATTCCAATAATTATACCTATCCCTAATTAGTTTTGGTACATTCAAATAGGGATAAAATATGAAGGTAGTTTTTTGAGCTAGAATGAGAACTTCTACTCCATATTTCAAGAGTTTCATGACTTGGGGTGACACTTGTGCTTTCTGACCTTAAATGGTTCATTTCACATCTTCTTATCATGCATATGTAACTCATTTTTGTATCTTTACAAGTTTATTTGTGACGTTTGGACTTATTCTTTTCTCTATCTCAAATTCTATAAGAACTAGCCATTTTGGCCTTGGTAAACTATGCTCCACCTAAGTATGGTGAAGCTATGCTCATTTGAATACCATTTGATCAATAATATCACTGATTTTTACCTCTTCCATAACTATTCATAGTGTTTTTATTTTAATTATGGATCTTGCCTAGTGAAGACTATGGATTATTTAGCATGTTATATCATTCTCTCACCTATTAACAACTTCTTCTTGTAGGTCATGTGAAGTGTTCTAGGAAATGTCAAGGTTAAGTGAGTTAACATATTTAATAGTGAAATTAAATGCCTCTTGTCTATCCTTTCTATCCTAAACATTAATTGATAACCTCATAAAGAAACATTAATGTGAGAATATTTAAATTAGAAAAGTTTATGTTTGGTTAGTCCTTTGTTCTCATGTATAACATGTAGTTGGTTGGAAGTCATAAACTTATTTGGTGTATCACCTCCCTTACGATAATTTTCTCTTAGTTTTCTCTCTCCCTTTTTCCTCATAAAGTTTAGGTGTAGTAGTGATCTAAAGTGGTACATCAAGGGAGCTAGCCCTATCTAGAGATTTACTTTATTCATAGTCTACCCATAAGCCTAGAGGTGTTTCAATTATGCCACTTAGATGAGAATAGATGAGACATCATTTCAAAGGGTGAAAATCCAAGTGATAATAATTTTTTGTATGCCTATGGGACTCTTAGTCTAAGAGGTTAAAAGATTTTTAGTGTTGTCTTTTAATAAATAGCCTTTGGAGGCATCTATCCAAGCATCAATGGTGACTCTGAAGTTACATCAGCTGGTCAAAAATCCTAGGTTTTCCTTTTGAAGATTGTTGATAAAATTTTATTTGTGTTATTTCTTCCTAATTAAGTTTCATGGATAATTTTGGTGTTGAGAACTATTTTACACAGGTTGGTGAGACATCTCAAGATTATGGCATTCCCTATTAGCTTTGGTGTAATTATTACTAATCTTTTCATGATCCTTACCAACTCCAACATGACACTTATTATCATATCCATGAGTTGTATCAGTCTTATAACTAGCCTTCTCAATATCTTGCTCCTCCTAGTCAACCTAATCACTTCTCAAGTCAGTACATTTCAACCTTTAAGCAAATTATTTTAGGCTATGAGAAGTACATGTTGGATATTGATACTCTAAGGGGACATGATCAAGAGGTTCCTATTCATCTTATTTATAAGGTGATATATGAATTAAATATGGTCAAAAGAGAGTGGGCACCTATTGAAAGAGCCAATTGGCAAAGGTTTACAAGTGAGATGCTAGATGTGAGTGGCCTAGTTTCATCCTTATAAGATGGGATAAAAATTCATGATAAGTAGCCTCATTAAACCTATCAACATTTATATCCACTTCCCTAAGATTTCTATAAGTCCTAATTGACCCCTTCTCATGAGCCCAATCAAGCTTCTCAAACCATCTTTTCCCAATTAACTAGAAGTGAGAGTTGAAAGACAAGTCTTGTGTTTAAAGAAAATATTGATAGGTAGATTGAGTTGGCTAATGTGTATGTGAATTAGTCAATCTCATTAGAAAAATAAGTGAAATATAATCTCATTTCCCTCTCCCATTACATCCCCACCTCAAGAAGTGACCTCTAAATATGAGATTCAAAGTTATAGACAAGGTGTGGAACCCAAGCCTAAAGAGATTACAAGTTTATTAAACACTTCATCCACTCCTCAAATCGCATCACTAACTTAATAAGAGACTCTTAATCCCAACACCCTAATCTATAATAAGGTAGTGGAATCATGGGGAAATAAATAAGATAAAAACTTGAGTCACCAATTTGTATAGCAAGCATACTACCCCTATGAGTCACCAGTTTGTTGACCAAATTTGACCCTATAGGTAAAATTGGGGCCCCTATAAGTAAAAACTTGAGTTTAAGGTGTTTTTAGGGGTCTAATATTTTGTCATGGGGTATGTTATAGTCCATTTGATGTAAGTTGATGTTATATTAGCCTTGGTTTTAATCATATTATTCCTTGTCTTTTAAAGTCATTTTAGGGGTCATAAATGCAAGTGGCATGGTTCCCAAGGTGTCCAAGTGTACTAATTTCTTCTCAAATGTAAAATAAGTTAGACTCCCTGTCAAGAATGTTAGTATCATCTAAAACTTGTAGGTTATCTAACTAAAGATCAGGAAATCAACTAAAAAAGAGAGAGTTTGGTACTTATATGGCCTATAGAGAAAGGTGACACTTGGGACAAGGTCATGGAATGACTCTTAATCTTCATAAAACTCATATCCATGCTTGAAATGCTTTGGAAGTGTTAAATTCAAGTAAAAACCATTCTTCTCCTTGTTCACCTTTCTAAGCACACAAAAGTGGCCAATAGGTTTGTGTTTAGTATAGACAGTTGAATTATTTTTAGGTCAAACACTTTTTTGATGTGAAATTAAATTCATATATATCCATTTCCATAACAAGAGTTCCAATATTGGTCAAACATGTGTTATGAATCATCCTTTATAAGCTAACTATGTTTTTTTGCTCACTATTTCTTGCACCCTATAGGTTTTTCTCCATTTTGGATAGGTCCTTACAAATCAATCAGTGATGTTGACTCTAGAGGATTTTGTATCTATTATAAGATGCCCTAAATTCTTTTTTTTATGTTTCACGGTGTTTTTATGATCAAATCATCTCAGGTTGGTAGATTAGTCTCACTTGGGATGACATGCAATTTTCCACCATTTTTATTGACTTCATGCTTTGATGGTGACTTACTAAGTTTATATAGGTTAATACTCATTTTTATAATTAAATATTTACACCCTTAACCTTTCAATATCATTCTCTAAGTAACATTTCATGAGTTGTAATCATAAATCACCATGCAATCAGTTGGTTCCATGATTGTCATGCACAACCAACTTAGTGAGCTGGGTTAAGGCCTTCAACACATACATGGGGGTCATGAATATGGTATTCAAATGTTTAAAACATTCTCATAGTATGAATAATTAATCAAATCCTTTAATTTTTTATAGGAAGGATTGTGATGGCCAACACAGTCACTCACATAATTCTACCATTAGCATACACTTATAGGTGTTTGAAAGGGTCCAGACATTGAAATGGATCTATATTGACTTGATATAAGTCCTCAAATTTTGGAAAGGATCCATATTAGAATTATAAGGAGGTAAAATGGTTGATAAAATATCATATACCATGTGTATGATCCATAATCATGTTGACTCCCTGTAAGTAACTTAATATGCACCTACAGGTGCCTTCTTAGAAACCAATTATATTAAAAAGGAGTGTCTGAGTTGGGAAAGGTGTTTGATAGAGTAAAAAAACTTATTTTGAAAATTATTAAAATCTCAAAACTCATTTTATTCTCACAAACCATATCCACTACCTAAATTCTACACTTGTTGCATGTACATGAAAATGGCCACCTACAGGTAACACCACAGAGTCATGAAGGTACTTGTGTGGGGAAGATAAAGCATGATTAAACTCTTTTGAGGTCCTATTATGTGGTTGTTATTTTAAAAAACCTATTTGAAGATATAGGTTGGTAAAATTAAGTGTATACTACCTCTAATGATGAGATGATTGAGTTCAGGGATCTAATCCCTAAAGGGTGAAAATAAAGGTCCAAGCCTTTTTATAAATATCTTACAATAGGGTTGTTAAGTGGTTTTAAGCTTTTAAATGTGTTTTCCTAGTATCCCTTACATATTAAAATGACTCCAAAAAGTTTTAATGGTAGAGGATCAATTAAGATTGGTTTTTTTGAGGCTCAAAGTTGTCTATTTATGCACTAAAACCCTTCATTGGCATCAATAGGTCTGAGCCCAAAAGAGATATTTTTTCACCTAAAGTTGAAAACTATAGCATGCCACCATGATTAGATGATTATAAATGGTTTAAAGGAGTAATTTTGATTTTAAATTTCACTTAAGGATAATTATTTACTATTTTTAAGTTCCATACACACCTACAGGCGTGTTTAATCATAAATTATTCACCTGTATCTAGAGGCCATCCTCCACATCATTCATAATGAGGATTTTGAACATAGAGGTATAAAGTGTGGTTGATTATATGACTCAAAATGATTTTAATATATATTTTTGAGTTTAAAATTAATATATATTATAGGTTTCAAGAGTAAAATCCACCTACAGGACTCTGTATAGTCAGTTGTAGGTGATTGTAGGGTGGCAGTAACTGAGATAGGGTGCCTAAGAGATGGTTTAGGTTATCCAAGGTGATAAAAAAAGGTTTAATTTAATGTAAAATGGTATTAAAATATTTAAAACATTCCTATAATCACTATACTCAATACTTAAACACACATGATCACCTACAGATGTAGTATATTGGAGCAAAACATAGTCAAATGATATAACTCAGTCTTGAGAGTTCAAGGTATGAAGGGTACATGAAAGGTTAAATTATTTAATATATATTGGAACATATCAATAATTATCATGACAAAATTTATAAATTTTTTACATGATAAAATTTCATAGATGAGTGGTTTTATGATGAAATACATAGTCTAAAGTGAAATTCTTACACACAGTTTTTGTTCAGCAGGTCTATCTTGGTTTTTTAATATTTTGGAGGGTTAAATGGTTTGAAAAAGGGATAATAACTTATAAATAGTATATTTAAAATACATATAATCCTATCCAACATTCAAAATATTTGATTAAATAGGGTAAGTTCCCTTTATTTTGTCTCAGACAGAGGGCACTTTCCCTTAGGCATAAACTGGTAGGTTTGGAAAGAAAGAATGAAATGATGAACCAGGATTTGTGTGAACCTTTCAAGAAGGTGTGATAATTTAAATTACACCTATTAAAAAATTTAAAACAAAGAAATAAATAAAGGGTGAAACTCAAAAATTGGTCTAAATCCATAAGAGTTGTAGTCAGGCCTAAAAGATAGGGTTTTGGCCTAGAAGCCAAATGGATAGTCACTTTAACTTTTCACATGAGGTGAGCATTCCAACATATTAGAGAATTTTTCTGGGGTAATTATATATATGTATAATCTATTGGGATGTATGGAAAGCTATCAAAAATTCATTTTGGGCTTTAAGGCGTAGATAGGCTATTAGGCATGGTTAACCTAGTGCCCAAATAAGAAGTCACTTCTAATTATAACATGAGATAAGATTTATAACTAGTTGGAACATGTTTATAGGATGAAGTTAAATGTTTCTAAGATATTAGGATATATAGGAGGTCATAGGGAGTCATATTTTGGCTCAAAGGCAACATTAGGCTTCTGTGAATGGAAGAAAGGGCTCGAGTGGGTAACTTTGAGTACTCATATCTGTCTTGGTGCTTTGCATGGGGACCTAAGTAGATTGAATGAGTTGAAAAGGGTCCTATACATTGATTTTGGGGAATTAGTTTGAAAATCCAATGTCTAACCTTTATGAACAAAGATTAAGAGCAGAAATAGGACTAAAACCCTTGTTAAACCCTTGGAAGGACCTGATTGGGAAAATGAGGTTGGAGGGCTATTCAAGTGAGATAGTTTGACCATGAAAGTTCTTTAACATTACATACTCTTTCAGGATCCTTCCCATCCTCTTAGATTATATGGAATTATATAGATGGGGTAAAAAATAGGGTATTTCTAATTGTTTTATGCATTGTATAGGTTTTAGGATAATTCAAGAGATAAACCTTGGAAAAACTCCTAAGTGTTCAAATAATAGCTCTCATCTCAACCATTCAAAATTGGCATAGTGAGAAAGAGGGTGAAAAGTATGAAAACTCCAAGTGAGAGAATTTTTAAGGTTTAATTGATGCCTCTAAGTCCATGGAAGGTCTTAACACATTTCATCCATTCCATTTTATGGATTTTAATTGGAACCTAAAGCCAAATTTGAGGCCAAATGTGCAAGGTGTGGGAAATAAGAGTTACTTTGATTGTAGATGGTGATAGCTCATTTTGGGAAGATTTTAGATGACTATGACGAATGCATGGAGAGGCATGTATGAAATACTTTCCTCTCATTCAAATCATCAGACCTATCCCAAATTAGTTTTGGGATGTTCAAATAGGGCTAAATCATGAAGGAAATTTTTTGAGCCAAAATGAGAACTTCTACTCCACATTTAAAGAGTTTCATGACTTGGGGTGACACTTGTACTTCTTAACCTTGCATGGTTCATTTAAAATCTTCTTATCATTCATATTTAACTCCTTTTCTCAACTTTAAAAGTTTCCTTATGACCTTTGGACTTCTCTCTCTCTCTCAAGTTCTGTAAGAACTAGCCATTTTAGCTTTTTCAAACTATGCTCCACTTGAGTATGGTTAAGTCCTGCTCATTTGCATACCATTTGATCAATAATATTATTGATTTTTACCTCTTTCATAACTTTTAATAGTGTTTTTAATTCAATTATGGATCTTTCTTAGTGAAGACTATGGATTCCTTAGCATGTTGTCTCATTCTCTCACCTATTTACATCTTCTTGTAGGTCATGTGAAGTGTTCTAGGAAGTGTCAAGGTTAAGTGAGTTAGCCTATTCACTAGTGTCATTAAATGCCTCTTGTCTATCCCTCCTAGCCTAAACATTCAATGATAACCTCATAATGAAACATTGATGTGAGAATATTCAAATTGGAAAAGTGTATGTTTGGTTAGTCCTTTGTTCTTATGTGTAACATGAAACTGGTTGGAAGTCATCAACTCATTTGGTGTATCACCTCCCTTAAGATTGTTTTCTTTCAATTTTCTCTCTCCCTTTTCCCTCACAAAGTTTAGATGTAGTAGTCATCAAAAGTGGTACATAAAGGGAGCTAGCCCTATCTAGAGATTCACCTCATTCACAGGCTACCCACAAGCCTAGAGGTGTTTTAATTGTGCCACTTGGATGAGAAGAGTTGAGACATATCCTCAAAGGGTGAAAATCCAAGTGAAAACAATAATTTCATATCATCATCTTGTATATCTAAGGTGCTCTACAAATAAGTCACCTACTATTATAAACTTATAACTTCTCATACCTAGGCAATGATCTCCTACTCTAACATGCCATTATCTATGCCTATCATATCTATGCTAGAAGGCTTGTTTATCCTAGATCCACCCATGTACTTGAAGGCCCTACCTAGTGTAAACCAACCTATACCATTGTAACTCTTATCATGCTAGGATCTAGCACCATTAAATCTAGGATACCATCTCCATATCCCCCACCATCTCCTCTATCATCATCATCATCATCATCATCATCATCATCACCAGCCTCACCACCACTATCTTGTCAGGTGTTACTACTACCACTCAATGTCTCAACCTCTATCTTTTTGATATCCATGGGCACTTGTCCCCAACTAGAACTGGGATTATAAGCCTTAGAGGGCATACCTATACCCACCATTGTATGTAAGCCAAAGTGAACCCTGGATCTATAGTTCCTATTTCATAAGATTAGGAAACCTATGGTACACTAATATAACTAGTTATATCCTCACTTTGTTGGATAACAAGAGTATCCCAACTGATCTCTCATGTAATATGGGTAAACCACCTCAAACCCTCAAGTACATCTTATGTGTAGCCAAATTATCTCAGTCCCTGATCAAGGTAGTACTCTTCAATAATGTGGAATTGTCTCCAAGTCAAAAAGCATATGGTAGTCATAAAATCCATATACTATCCATCACAAAATAATTGTAGTTGATATGTGAGGTAATGCCTCCAAATGAAAAATTATGGAGATAGATCATCAAACATTTGATGATATAATAGGATATCCCCTTTATGATCATATCTATCTAGTCCTATCTGAGCCCAACTATACACCAAAGTCTCCTTTAGATCTTGTACTCTATGCATCCCTACTGGTCACTCAATTGAAATGTGATCCTATCCCCAGACCATTATAAAAGTGCAATCCCTGATGCTCCATTAACCACGGTATAATATCATATGAAGATCTCTATATGTTTGTGTTAGGATAGTTGACCCCTAAGTAAAGTGTGTAGACTCCTTAATCATGTTCCTCACTATGCCTCTAAGGTCTATATGAAAATACCAACCACTCTTATTAGGTAGAAAGATGCCATTGATAATGGACATGAGAACAACAACCTCCCTATCAATGAGAGCTAGTGGTGATGGATTCCCATTATGTAAATCACCTAACTAAATATGTGTATAGGTCTCTATAAGGTATATATCAACCTTACATTGAAACATGGGGATACCCTGATAACTACACAAATCACCAAGAACCACCTACTACTATGATGGTGTGTCTAGAATAATCATTATCCATACATCAACAATTTAAGGATACACCAGGTATCCTCAAGTGTCATAATAGTCTCTATAGTAGGCAAGTGAAATATTGATATCTCATTCTACCAACACTCAGCTATTACACTTAAATATTCTTGATCAGCCTAGATGACTGACATCCATGCCGCATCATAAAGATCCAACACCTACAAGAAACCAATAATGTCCTCTATCTAGATCTATAGGGGCCTCAAATAGTATGACTATCACTTTCAATATGTAAGGATAACTAATCACTCCTATAATCAAAAAATTTAGCATCAACATAACTATATGCAAGTACCTGAGCCTAAGCCTAGCCTACATAGACTATTTAACCCTCTTCTAGAGGTTGGACCTCTTTTTGGGTCTTCAAACTAGCTATTTTTGGCTTCTATGGTGAATCTACTATTTCCTAAGGCACTACCATTTAGGTGAGATTGCACATTTTTTAGTGATATCACCATTTTCATTTTATTGAAAATAATAACTTCACCTAAAAATGGGCAAAATCACTATTTTGATAATTTCCACATAGTTTGGCATTATCACCATTTCTAGGATTGATGACTTCACACAAAGTCAATATTTTCCTTAGAAAAGCTTTTATTTTCCCTAAAATGTAAATGGAAAATTAATTTTTTTTAAACCTAAATTAAGTAATAAATACTAAAAAATTGACATTAAAGACAAAGTTGAAATTACTCACTGGTGGCCCATCATGTGGTGGCCGCATATGCTCCATCACTCGCTCTAAAATGTGCCATCGAACTCCTCCATGGGCCATTTTTATCAAATTAATACTAAAAAAACTAGAGATAAGAATATCAATAGGCTAGGGTAAAAAATGAATTATTTTCACCCTAGGGGTGAATATATTGCCAAAAATTTGAATTTTTACCCCTAGAGCATATAGTTCATTATGTGCACTATGAGAAGTGTATCTTTCACGTCTATGGTCCATTTTCACACTATTTGATCCTGCATTCCTTATTTTTTATCCATATTATAGCTAATCCATCTTTTTGGGCCTCCCCTAAGACCCATTTAACAACAATATTTTTCTACCTATACCCCATGTTTTTTTGAACATGTATCTTTGAGCTCATATTTAGGCTAGAAATGTGTTGTTATCCTTTGCCATCTCATTGTAAATTTTTTGCATAAGCTACCCTTGAAAATTTTCCCCATTGTAAAAAATAATTTTTTGATCGATCAATGATGTATTTTTCCTTTCAGGGCAAGCTCATTTTAAATCATGCAATTTAATCATCTAAATGATTATAACTGCCTTTGGGCAAAAATTATTTATTGACCAATTTAATGATTATAACCAATTTTAATAAAATCATTAAAAATTGAGTCTCATTCTAATTATTATAACCTCCTTTGGGTAAATCATTATTTTTTCCTATTCTACCCACTCTATCAGGGTAAATGCCTATGCCACTGATTATAACTACTTTTGGGCAAATTAGTGTCTCACACTCTATTACTAATTATAATCACCTTTGGACAAATCAATGTCTCACATTGTGATAATGATTATCACTACCTTTAGGCAAATCAATATTCATCCCATAGCCATACTTGGATAAATATCCATTCCTCTACTTATAATTGCCTTTGGGCAAACCAGTGTCACACCCTTGGTTATTGATTATAACTAACTTTGGGAAAATAAATGACTCCACTACCATTACTATTTATAACCACCTTTAGGAAATTTAGTAATTCCACCCCCATTTCCACTATATCATTTCATTTTCATAATTCTGAGGGAATGTTTGATGACTCTATTTTTCTACCCACTCTTTCAAGGGGGCATCAAAGGCTTATCAACCGCCCTTTAGGGCATGAACCATTTGGCTTAATGAAATTTTAATTATTTATAAAGATGTTACTATGCCTATGTCTTGAACTATCTTCTCAAATAGGGGAAAACTCTAGACACTCAATTTTGGCCACTTTCATGCATAAACTAGGATTCAGTTCAATTTCTAGCACGTGACACAATTTAAGCCTAGAAATCACCTAAATTGCCTAAATTCATCCACATAAGGGATTTCATTTTTTATAAACATGATGAGGCTATTTTATCTATAATATTATCATGTATGCACCAATAACCTAGTTCAATTTCAACCCTAATCAAATTATGACCTATTAATTTGACACTCTTGGCCTATCAAACTATTAATTGAAAATATTTAAAATAATTACCAAAATCCAAAAATTACTAAGCAAGATTAATTACATTAAAAATCTTAATTAACTTGCCTAAGTAAAAATTCTAAGTTGACTTATTGAATTTCATTTATCTAAAAAGGAATTTTTAGCAAAATATAAAGTCAAAATTCAAAGGAGATAATAAAGTGACTTATTATTTCTTAAATATTTCAAAATTATGAGTCACAACCTCACAAATATCTAAAGTGAGTTGTCATGCCTCACAAATATTTGAAACTGAGGTGTCAAGATTTCATGAGTGCTTTGACCCAACCCAAGGTTAGCCTAACTCAGCTTAGATTAACTTAGACTCAACCAAAGTTAGAATTTAACCTAAACTCCCTAGGGTTGGAGTTAGTTCTTAGAGCTATAAATATAAGTTCCCATACCACATGACAACAAGATTTTATGTGTAAGGTTATTCTACTGGAATACCTTCAAGAAACATATTAGTGTTATAATGCCCATTTTATGCCAAGATTCACACCAAGCCACAAGTGACCATCAGAGAAGTGCTACCACCATGGAGAAGCATTACTAGAAGACTCTGATTATCATAAACCAAGCACGAACATCCTTATGCTAATAATTAAGCATAAAATTTTATAAAAGAGGTAAATTACTTGTGTTGATTTTATCTCTATTTTGTGACCTTATTTACTATGTTATGTTCCCTCTAGTTATTAGACAAGATTGTTTATTTCTAGTGTATATTATGCTTGATTTTTTGTCATTTAGACTAACAAGGAACTAATCAACATTTTTGTGCTCTTAAAACTCCTAAGATAATATTAGCCAAATTTGGCTACCATAGGTGAGTATAATTAAAAAAAAAATTGTTTATCTCATGTTTAAATTTTTTGATATCCTTAAAGGTGTTTGTCTTGTTCATATCTTATCTTGTTATGGTAAGGTGTGGTGCGGTTCCTAGTGGTGATCAAGGTCTCCTAAGGTGGCATAGCCAAATTTTAATTCATGGTCCTCAAGTGATTATATAGTGGTTATAACTTGGTGCTTATAAAATTTTTAACATAGTTTAAGGTAGATTTGATAAGATTAAGGTATTTTTAAAATGTTAAGGATATCATGTTTTAGGCTTGATCAAGTTAACTTATAATGGTAACACTTATAATAAATCTCTAAAATGCCTAATTCAACATATTAGGCCTTAATTAAAATTAAAAATCATGTGAATGAGGTCATGAAAGGTGATATAGGTCTTCAAGTTGAATTGCAAAGAAATAGCTCTTCAAGTCATCCTCATGACTACTGCAATGTGGTACAAGGTGGTGGGCTAGTTTAAAGTCCAAATGAGTATCTTGTATGTGAGTACATGTGTCAAATGAGCTTGAGAATGTTCTTTCAATGTAAGATGGTAGTTTTCAATTCAAAAATGGTAATGATAGACCTAACATACTTGTGTAATTCATAATCATCACTTTAGTTGATAATAAGAGTTTCTTATGAGTTTTCAAGATAAAATGGATTATTTTCAAGGTTTTATATAAACATTAGATGGATATAAAACTCATCAAGCTTAAGTCAAGCTTACACAGAGCTGTGAAAAATAATACATAGCATACAGTGGTTCATTTTTCCAATCAAGAAGGTTGACAATCTTGAGAAAGTGTATTTGTTGTCTTTGATTTAGGCATTTGGAAAATAATCAGACCAAATACTTTTATGGATTAATGGAGACCCTAATTCCCTCCAAAATTATGAAAATAGTTCTAGTTTTTGGAGGCCATGCTCTATGAATAATTACTAAGACTATAAACCTCTCTAAAACCCTAACAAATCTTATGAGCTCAACTTTTCCTTTGTAAACAAATTAATGAATTTTATGGGAGCATGTAATGATGATGATATTTATCTCAAGAGGTCTAATGGTCTCTATATCACCAAATCCAATATGTGAGTCATTTATATACTCATTTTGATAATGAAAAGACACTTTCTCACTGAGTTGTAGACCTTTTGAGGGTGAAGTGAGATCATAAAGGTTTGATAAATTTGAATTAATCTCAATCATAAATAAGGATCATGATTAAAACCTTATATTCTCAACTCCACAAACCTCTTCAAGGGGTTAATAGGGTTACAATGGTAGACAGGTCTAAACATGCATAATGAGGTGGATTGTACACCTACAGGCATGATTGAAACTAAAGGGGTCAACATGAAATGGAATCTTGAGCCTCAAGAAACCAATGATGAAATTGGTTTATTGTTATTTTATATGTCCTATCATACTATTATAAGCTACATAATAGGTTTGTAGACATGGGATATATTCATACACCTATATGTTTACCTTATAGGTTTGCAAGTCTAGAGTGAGAAAATCTTAGTGACCATGTGTAATCCTTTCACTAGAAATACCTTAAAATATGTAAACTAATATCTTATTTACTCTCAAGAAAATTTTAGGACATTATTATAATAAATAACAAATTCAAAATCAAGTTTTAGATGGATAGGAACTTAAGATACAGACCTACAATTTTGTATGAAGAAAGAGATCAAAAAGATGAAAATCTTGCATAAATAAAATATTTGAAGATCAAGTGAAGAGTTATAACCATGATTAAGAGTTTATTACATTGATACAAGTGTAAAATAGGATAAATCATCTAGATAAGAATTGTTCTCAAGCCTAGCCTAGCAAGACAGACTAAATGCAGTCCTATAAGATTGTCATAAGTAAAATGGAAAAAATACACTTTCTTATGTTGAATGAAGCTAGTGAGACATGTTAGAGGGATAAAATAAGTGTACACAAAGTTATAAAATTGTCATTAAAGTCTTCATAAGCTGAAATTAAATAAAATTTTATAGAATCCCAATCAGGCCTAAACCTCACTTAAGCATCTCTAGGTAAAATAGGTAGGTTCAAGTATCATTAGACCTCAAGGCGTATATAAGAACATATAAATACATGGTGGGTGTTTTTTTAAACTTTTTTTTAATAATTATAACTAATAAAATGCATTTTAAAGGCTTTTATGCGAAGAAACCTCTCTCTCGACCTAAGACAGTCAAATCTACTAACCCGAGAAGGCTAATTCTTTGCTTAGAAATCAAAGGAAGAGGTGCATGGGATCTTATGAATAACATGGAAGGTGGAGAGTTTTTTTTTAATGATAATATTGGTATTATTTTTCTCATAAAATAACATAACTCTATGAACCATTTGAAAGAGGATAACCACCTCAAAAAACATTATTTTGCCTTGTGAAGATCTTAAGAGAGCATGGGTTTTTGCTAAAAAATTAAATGAAGAGATGCATGGGTAGAAATGGATTGGGGATATATTGAAGATTTACCCATGATATAATTTTTTGGAATTGAGATCCCATAAAGAGGCTTTGTATTTATGATCATTCATTAATAAGTTTACCTGCTTAAAACCCTTTCAAACCCCAAATAAGAACACAATGTTTGATTTTTTCTTCTTAAGTGGAAAAAATGCCCTTTAATGACTTTAGAAACATCTCAGTGACCTTTTTTTATCCCATGGGTACCTGAATAATCCATTTGGTAGTACGTGTGAAGTGGAAAACATAGGAAAATGGCATGTTTTTACAAGTTGTAAGCCTAAAATAGGGTATAGAGATACATGCAGACCTTTTGATCATTTTGGGAAGTATATTAGGCTTATACATAGGTTTTTAAGTCCCTAAAATTATTTCATAGGGATATCAATGTTCTAAAATTAGTTTACAATTCATACTAAGTCTTGAAGAATACTAACTTCTTTCTAGCATGAAGATAAAGAAGTGTAAACTTGAACTAGGTGATACCAAGGGTAATGTGAGTTCTTTGTAATGAAGACCAAGACTACTACATATTTTTTAGGTGGAAATTAGGCCAATAGGATCATGTCCATGTGTCAAATCATAAACTTTAATCATGAGTGAACTTTCTAAATGGAGAGATATGAGTCATTAGGGAGATCAATAATTGTCACTCTATGCCACCATTGATGAAGAAGAGGACCAAATCAAGTACACACATGTTGATAAGAGGCTGCATAACTACCTAATTTTAGACTTTCTTGATTGTAACTTGTTTCTCATGATATGACATTTATCAAATTCAACTCCCATGCCTCGCCTTTCTCTCTTTATAACACTCTTATATATATATATATATATATATATATATATATATATATATATATATATATATATATATATATATATATATATATATATATATATTTATATATATATATATATATGCCTAATTTTGGCATTGTAACGGATCATTACACTAGGATTATGGCATATCCCTACTCATTTTTATGCCTATTGATCAAAAATATTATTTTTTTAACTCTTTATATGGTTATTTATAGTATAAATATTTGAATTGTTGATCTAGGAAAGTGTAGACTTAGTTGACCTTGTCTTGTTATCTTATTATTCTTGCCTTCTTGCAGTTTGTTTCTCTATTATTTGTTGTATAGAGTGTCACAAGGAGTTATAAGTAGATCATAAGTGGAAAAACCATTCCCTTCTATTCTCACATTGCTTCACCTCTTTGAAAATCAATCATGTGATAGATTCTTGTAGGAGAAGTGTATGTTTATAGCAGTCCTATAGGTATTAATGCACATGGAAACTAGTGGTAGTGGTCTTAACATTTGGTTCATCACCTCCCTTTCAATTTATAATTTTCTCTTACCCTTTTCCTTTACAAATAATAGCTTAGTTTATAGTTATTAAGTGATGCATCAAGGGAGTTATCCCTATCTAGAGGTTCAATCCATTATTTAAGTCACCCATAACCTATGATTGTTCCTATGCTATCACTTAAGTGAAGAGGCTTGAAAAACCTCCTCAAGGGTGAAAATTTTGATGATAATAATTTTGACATGCCCGATGTGACAAGAGACTTCATCCATTAAAGAGTTATTGGTGTTTTTATTCAATGTACCAACATTTGGAGGCATGAAAACAAGCACCAATGGTTACTCTAAACACATTCCACTTGTTTTATCAACCCATGTATTCTTTCAAGAAAAAAATCTTTACATTTGACCTTTTTCATCAAGTGTGATGGCTGAATTTGGAGTGGATTTCTATTTTAATCAAGTTGGTAAACCATGTCAAGTTTATGTTGGTACTTAAAATTAACATGTTAAGCCTTACTAGCAACCTAATGATCCATATCATCCCTACGTTGATTCATATCAACCCTAAAATGACCCTAATTACCTTCCATACCACTTTAGTTATCAATATGACCAGCCTTTCTATCAAGAGTGCTATTCTTCCTCCTCTCCTCATCGACCTTACCAAGTTTTTTAGACTTCATATAAATCATTTCAAGTTTACCATAACAAAGAGTTAATATATAAAGAGGAGTTTATATCTATGAAAATTCAAGCTAAGAAATATCAAGACTCTCAACTACTCGTGAAGATGTTAAAGAATGAAATGATAATGAAAAATATAGTTAGAAGTGTATAACCTAGACAATTTATCCTTATTCATCTCATTTAAAATATAAGATACTCATTAATGTTTGTAATGAGTGAGTGGGCATCCTTTGAGGAGGGAAACCAGCATATCATAACCAATGAAAGGCTAGAAATAAAGATTTAAATCACTCTATGGAGGATAGGTTAATAAGATGGGAGAAGAAAGAAACACAATAACATAAACCTCAACTACCTTATCCTATTCCACATCAACCTTATTGTTCTCTTAATTTTATCAAACTTGCAACAAGCCATAAAAAAATGTTGATTTTATGAAATCTTCACTCATTATTCCTCAAGCTAAACCTGCTCTCCCTCATGAACCTTCTCCCATGCTCATCAAAAATCTAAAATTTGAGGACAAGACAAGTTATTTTTTAATCTTCCCAAACCCTTCATCCATCCCTCAAGTTGAAACACACAATCAAGATGAATCTCTTAAGTTCAAAGTTATGATTTAGAATGAAGTGGTAGATTCATGGGGAAAGAAAGATGAACCATGCCTAGATAAAGAGATGAAATCCAAAGAGGAATATTTTCTCATATTATCCCCACTCCCTCCTCAATAACCTTAATATTTTCCATCATGGAAGTATATGCAAGAATAAATCCAAAATAATAAAGAGGTATTTGTTGAGAAAGTTGGAATCCTAAGCTTCAAGGGTGCCTACCTAATTCCAAAGCTAATTCATGAACCTATTCAAGCCCTATCCCTCCCTCCTCAAGAACCCAAAACCTTCCCATCATGGAGGTTAGCTCAATAGAGCATTCAAATTAATAAGGAAGTCCTTGTGGATAAGGTTTAATACCAAATCATATTAAGGTTTGAGGGTTTGATTGGTGAATGTAAGGATAAGAATGATAGGCTCTTTAATCTCAAAAGTCCAAAACTTGTTTGTGAGTTTGAGTATTCCATCCTTAAATAAGAATATGTTTTATGTAATTCAAATGAAGAATGCCAAGTTACAGCTATAAGTGAGCTTCAAGAAGGCTATGAATAAGACACTTCAAGTGAACATGAGGAAGAACTCATCATTGACACTCCCCTTGGTGAATAAAAGAGCAAATCAGTCTTTAGAAATGAAAGGAGAGGTGATATTTATCATGTGGTAGTATAATTTAAAAGAGAAAACACTCAAGAAGGTGAAAAAATATCAATTAAGATAGTTGTAGCAGTTGCCTATCCAACTAGTCAGCTCAATAAGATCATGGATGACCAAGAATAATAATTCTTAGATCCTACTGATGAATTAGAGTAACTAGCTATAGTAGAGATGCATTTGGATGTATTCTAAAATGTTTCAAGTGGCAAAAAAGAGGTAAACTCTTATTTTGAACTCTCTCCTTTGAATAAAAATGATGGATTACTTTCTTGTTGCAAAGAAGAATTGGTTGAATTAGAAATAGAGAAATCACAAGGAAACATTTGCATAGATAATCTCAATGAGAATGTTGCATCTAGTCTTAAGATAGAAGACCTCTCAAATGAACAAGATGAAAACTTGAATGGACTTTAAATGGCTTCCAATGAACAAGACCAAAGCTAAGTTACAATAATGATTAATGACCTTCCAAGAAACCATTATGAAGCTCATGATCACATTATAATAGTTAAAAAAGTGATAGAGATAGGTCCTCAAGGTGATAATCATATGTAATATGCCTTCTAAAATCAGCATGAAGAGTTTTAACATGACATGTGGTAGCAGTATTTGAGTATTTTCAATAAATTTGAAGTTCTTAAAGGATCTATACCTCTCATTGGGTAGATTAAGGATGCTTTTGAGGCTTCTCTCCTTTTTAAAGAGCAATGTGAGAAACCACAAGAGTCCATTCAAGACAAAGAACACCAGTTCATGGACCTAGTTCATGTTTTCACTTCTTTGTCTTCATGATAACAAGAAATCACTATTATTTAAGACTTAGTATGACTTAAAAACTCATTTTTGCACCTTAAGATCCCTATGAAAGACTTGTTGGGACTTACAAACCTTTGTATAGGCCTAAATAATAAGTGAGGACTTATTATTATGTTCAACAAATAATAATGACATATAAAAAGTAAATATGCATACATGAATTATAACAATGTATGATTTGCATCTAAATATTTCAAATAGTATATATGTGTATGCAAATTATGTCATAATTATATCAAAAATAGGACATATTGAGATACAATCTAGGCCATAATATATACATATAAAAAGTGCCATATAGGCATACAATATGGGCCATATTTACATACAAAATAAATTATGCTTAAAATTACCCCTATAATAAAAACAAGCTCCCCTTCTCCTCATTATCAAATTGTTCTTCCTCACCATAGATGTAGAAGTAGGGGTGTTACATGACTCATTACAAGGAGAAACTCTCCTTTTAGAATGTGAATAATTTAATGACTCTTCTACAACCTCAGAGTATTATGGCATCTGCACAACATGAAACATAAAATTCAATGCATTAAAATTATATATGGAAAATGATGGAGTTTTCATGAATAAAATTTTACAACAAGGTGATTTTGGACTCACTGTATGCCACCTAAATGACTATCTTAGGCTATGTG
Organism: Torreya grandis; assembly: GCA_037957365.1. NCBI lineage: Eukaryota > Viridiplantae > Streptophyta > Pinopsida > Cupressales > Taxaceae > Torreya > Torreya grandis. The sequence continues at coordinate 4,917,493 of JARHVA010000163.1, forward strand.
ATTGCAATATCCATGATGGAGAATTATATGAAGCATACATATAAGGTTAGATCTAGATGTGCATAAAAATATAAATATAATGTAGATTATCATTACCTGAAGTTAAAAACATAATTTTATTATGTGTTCTCACTAGTCTTTATCTATGAATTAGGTATTGCAGGGGAGATAGTGGATCTCAGGATGAAACCACAACATCAATAAAATGTTGTTATAATCTATAATGTATACATAACATCTCTCATCATCTATAAAACCAACAAATGAAAGAGGTCAATTATGAATAAAATAAAACTAAACCTAATTTAAGATAAATTAAGATTATATTATTCCTTCTATACATAAATAAAAAGTGAGAGAAGGATAAAAATAGAGAAAAAATATTCACTCTATAAAAAACTATGGTATATACAAAATATTAAATAATATATAACAAATTTACATAATTTTTAACTTTCCAAACCTAAGTGTAGGGTACTAAAATACTAATTATAGCCTCAAAAATATAATCTAATCCAATTGAGGTACCTAAGATATCAATCATCATCTATACAAGCAGCAAATAAAAGTTCAGTCAAATATTAATCAATTAAGTAAATATATACTAAAATATAAACTTAATATTATTTTACATACATAAATAAAATATAATTAAAATTAGTGTGTAAAATATAGATGGTGAAGTAGATAAGCCTTGCATAACTAGTTGTGTGTTGATGGGAGGTGGTGAATAAATTACACATGGCATATAGTCTAGCATGCTAGTGTCATGAGCTACTAAAGAAACTAAAAATGACATATAATCTATCATGCTAGTGTCCTAAGGCCTTGAAACCAATATATATTGAATATAATCAAGTATATGGTGTCTTTAGATATTGAATAAACTATATATGAAATATATTATTATGTACTAGTGTCTATGTTGAAACAACTATAAATGGAATAAACTATTAGGTACTAGTTAGTTACACAAATGTAGGCCTATTCTTTAAAAGTGTAACCCATGTATGTCTAAAATGAATAGAAGGTATAATATACTTTTTCCCACTTGATGTGAAATGATGTGGAGGAATAGTAGGATGACTGCTAGCTATGCCACTACTAGTAGGAGGGACACTAGCACCAATAGTAGGAGGAATACTAGCACCAATAGTAGGAGGGACACTAATAGATGTGTCACCACTTGTAACCTATGTTAAACTCCTTAGTATATGAATCCCATGGTTAATCATAACCTATGTGAGACTAGTAACTATGTCAAGGGTGTCCATCTATATACTATGATGTAAGATTTTAGGGATAGAATTATGTGTTATTGTCATTCTATTTCTCTAAACTCAATTATGGAAGTTTTGGTCCCACTTAAAACTACGTATATCAAATGAGGACCCACCTAAGCTACCTTGGGAGTTCTTCATGTTGAAATAATTTTGGATTTCTTATAGAAAAAACTCATAATAAACAAAGTTTTCTCAAAAAATATAATGGAACCTCATTATTATTGCATGGAGGTTCATCAAACACCATACACACCTATCTCAAAAGTTATTTTTTATCTCCACATGATCACACCAATAAATGTTAATGTGTTTACAACTCATTGGTGGTGGTTGGTTGGTTCCAAGCTGAAGAAACAAAACACACACTTCTTTTGTTATCTTATTTTTAAATGTCCTCATATGATAATTTATTATAATATTTTATTTCAACACCTCTCTATGATGTAACATTGCATCAAATTGTGAAGTGAAATTTCTTACTTCATTAAAAATGGCTTCTAATGTAATTTTAAGTGAATTACATGCTCTATGACTTGAATATTGACTTAAACTACTGATAATAATTTAAAATTATTGTCAATTTACATTATAACATTCATACAATTCAACTTCTTCTTATCTGAAGTCAAACTATTGAGGGTTTTGATCATCATTTTCTTCAAGAAATGGGTCCATCAAATTTTTTATCTATATTTATACAAATATAAGTTTACTTTAGGAAAGGTGAGAGAGTTTAATGTAAATTTAATTTAAATACCCTAAACATAAATACATATAAATGTAAACCTTTAAATTGAAATTTAATAATTTACATACCTGAGACCATGATCAAAATGTCAAATCAAGCTCATGGGATACAAGGTTAAAGCATGCATGTCCTCTTCAAGACTTGCTATAAAACATAAGATCCCCAAATTATAAGAAATGAATCATGGGTTTGAGGAAATAGTGGAAAAAATAAAGTTTTAAGAAGGGCATACACCTTTTTTGCTTTAGCACCATGCCAAGCATAAATAGACACATATTTTTGAAAAAAAGGGCATATTCCCTTTTAAAAATTGCGTAAACCCTTTTCTAAAAAAACTCTTCCCAAGTATGTCACCTTATTTGTCCCCCAAATTTATGCATCTACCCATTAGGTGTATGTAGACACAAATATGTTTTGGAATCAAACTAAAAAAGAGTTCTAGTATGACATAAAGGAACATGTGTCATAATAAAAATAATAAAAGGCATCATAAAATGGAAATTTTGTAATATATATGCTTCAAAGCTCATGTTATTCCATTTTTGATATTAATCCTTATGGTGGCAGTAGTAAGGATTCCATTGATATGACTTAACATATAATAAATTATCATTAGTTAAGTCTTAGTTCCATTGGTAATAGTCATTAGATTAAACTTTACTCATTTTGAATAATTCGTAGGAGGTTGATTTTATTTGTATTTTATACTCTTTCCCAAGGAATTTTGATTGCAAATATTGAGCTTATCTTATTCAACTAGCTCTTGGATCTTATTACTTAAGGCAATGCATATTTTTGTTAAATTCCCTCTAATAGTATGATATGCATAATTTTATTTATAATTGTAGGATTGTGTCTTATAACATGGGTCTACCATGAAAATAAATGGAAACTTATTCATGTGTTTGTCTACTAATTCCAATAGTATGTTATATTAATTCTTGAAAAACATCAAGAGTTTGCTCGTGATAGGTTTCATTACTTTCATTATTTATTATTTAATCTTAATATTATACATATTCATGTTAAACACACTAGTATTAACATCTTTGATTCATTAAGAGGTGATGTGTGGTACTTAAGTTTTTCTAATTTTTCTTTTACTAGATCAATAGTTATATGTACAAATCAAGTGAATGATTTGTAAGTTATTCCAAGTAATTTGTCTTTGATAGGTGTTATGAGACTTTTGGTGAAGATACATTACATTTTAAGATCAAATGGTTGATAAATAAATGAGTGAATATGATAATGAAATCTAAATATTTAATTATTCATATCCTCTTTGGGACCTTACTCAAGGTGTTCAATACTTTCATACATGGCTCAAAGTCCATTATTGGTGATGTATCAATTTAGAAAGACCTCTTGTAAATAACCCATTGAATATAAGGATATAATAATAAAATAATTGAATGACCATAATGCTTCACCATTTAAATTTATAGTAAACAACTTAAGTATGATCAGAGGACAATATTTATGGTTCTTTATGGAAAGAAATTTCTCATGAAGGTGTGCTTGAAGATCTCCATGAACATCAAATAATTTTAATTTTAGAATTATCATGTCATTTTGAAGTGTCTTGTCAAGTATGTCTTTTGGGATATAATTTAAAGTTACAAATTTACCTTCAAGGTTTCTTTTGGAAGCTTATCGGTGGAAGGATAAACTACACACTTACCTAAGTATGCCACCTATAGTATGCATCATAGTTACAAGCTCATGTGTAAGAATTGTTTCACTCTTAATAAGTTCAAATAAAGGTTGAATCTTATTATTGATTGTAGTAATGGGTAAAATACTTTACATATGAGTCAAACAGTCATGATAAAACATATAAGACATAGGAACACAAACACAAGCCTTAGGGGTGTTTACATGAGAAATAAAATTTTGCATGATTTTCTCAAATTAATAAGGATTTGAATTAAACACTCTATTGAATATTTGATAATATGTTGATTAATCCCTTCATTTCAAAACTTCACATTTTTCAATATAGTATCTGTTAAAGATAGAATACTTTCCTTAATTTTAGTAATGCAAACCATGTTTGATGTTAAGCAAAACCACATAAAAAATTCCATATAGATTAAAGGGGATTGAAAACCCTAAGATAAAAATCTAAAAAATTATAAGCCCTAATTGTGCTTGAGTGTTTATGAAACCATAGGTGGAATGTAGACAATATTTGGGATTCACCAGTTATATTTTACATAAATTTTAATTTACTCTAATAATAAGTCAAAATAATAGACACTAGGGGAAAATATAAATAAATCAATACAATACATAGTTCATATCTAATCTAGTCTATATAAGTAAAACATGACTCAAGTATAGGATAAATTGATTATTATGAGTGTGAGAAAAAATAAGTTAGAATAGTCACACCTTATCAAGTTTCTAAAAATTTAGATTTGGGTATAAGATGAGTAGTCTGTGTGGACTTTGTGTGGGGAATCTAGACTACATGGTTGGGTTTGTCACATATTACAATGATCACCTAGTAAATTTTAGGTAGACTAATCACTGGGTTGATTCACATACTAAGTCTGTATAGGAGTACTGAGTCTAGCCTACATTAACTTTCTTGGTCTGTGATTTTTTGGGTTGCTTTTTTATCTTGTGTTACATATTCCTGTGTGTTTGATTTCCTATTTTATTAGGAAGTATTGAAAAAATTTATATTTTCCTTCTTGACCAGCTTTGTATAATAATATTTCAATCCAAAAAGATATATGAGATAAGTAGTCGAGTCATACAACCACCAAGGTGGGGTTACAAACTACATATCCTGCATGTCAGAATTAGACCCCTTGTAATTCATACAATGTGTAAATGATTTGTTTTAATAAGGTATTCAACCTCCTCTTCCTTAGGTGGAGATGTAAATAAATAAAATTTTATTTAAGACTTATTTTGGCATAAGATTTAATGATGTGATGTAAGTCCTTTGAGTAAAAATAAATCCTTCTTAGGTATGGCTAGACTTGTAAATAAAATTTAAAACTTAGTGTTAACTTGATACTTAGTCAAGGGATTGATGATTCTTCTCATTAAAAAACTAATAAAATATTTATATATTTAGGCTTATCATGATTTGAATTAAATACTAATTGGCACACAATAACTGACCAAACAAAGACAAAATACAAATAAACAAAACAAAACATTGAAAGAATGCAATGACAAGCAAACAAGCCCATAAAAATAAAAGAGGTAGAATCATATGCCATATAATATTACCCATGGAATAATCATAAAATTTATTATTTTACCTAAGAAGAAATGAAGAATATGTAGAGAGAGGAGGAGAGAGAAAACATGCCTAGGCATAAGAACAAATTTATAGGATGATAAATAGAAAAAGACAAGACAGTGAAATTTCATAGAGAGGAAAAAGACACACAAATGAGCACAATAAACCCATAAACTAATATGATGATCCATATGAAAAAAATCATAATAAAAACATTACGACAACAAATTTTGTACCAAAATTAGGTGTCTACAAGTAGATAGTGAAGGCATGTTAAACATAGAGTAACATTACAAAACACGTAAAATTTTCATCAAACATTGATCAAACACATAAATTATTGAAAACACATGAAAACATTATAAACACATCAAACACACTAAATATAGATGAAACACATAGCAAACAAGGTAGCATGGAACTTGTCACAACCCATTTTTTAATGAGGATAAAAAATACTTGTTTATTAAGTAAATATTATTTAGATATAATTAATTAGTTTTTGGTGATTTTTTTATAGATGCCCTTATGATTATTAATTTGGGTTGTGATTACTATTTTGGTCTTAATTTTCACCTATGGAAGGATTTCTTTAGGCTCTCTCCAACTAATCCATAAAATGGGAACAACCTCAGGCTATGGGTATCCTATGGTGAGGTTGAACCTTTGAAGAAGGATGGATTCCTCTTGGATCCATCACCTAAACTAATCTCTTGCTTGGAAAAGAGAGATAAATAGATAATTACATGAAAAAATGTAAAATAAGGTGATTCACCAATGTTTTAGACACTTATAATTACACAAGACACACTATTAGACACTTTCAAGACTACTAACATCAGTTCACTCACTCCTTGATCAACTTTCACATAAGAATTTCACAAAAAATCACTAATTAAATATCAATATAGCATGGGAGGGAAGATCTCATGTCTTTTCCACTTCCAAACCAATAAATGAACTATATATGGCATTTAGAATGACATGTGAGAGCTACAAAACACTTCATAAAGGTGAGAAAACTCATATAAAAGCAAAGGAAAGCATGCATTCACTTAACCACATTAATGAATTTATAAGACATACTTCAATTCAACTTTAAAATGGAGGAATTTAGTCTTTTATTATATCAAATAGGTGTTACATTACAAATCTTAGCATAGCTAGGGCATGCCAAAAGCATAAGAGTCTCTTCTTTGCTAGGGAGAAATGGGAGATATATAAGAAAGGGGAGAGAGATAGGGAAGTGAGCAAATGAAAATCAATAAATGAGGCCCAAACACTTTTTGATCAATTAGCATTAATCTTGCCCTCAAAAATTAACCATTCAATAGTTACAAATAGCTTTCAAACCCTCTCATTAGCTTAGGAACATACTTAGAAGATAAGAACTTGTTGAGGGTGATGAGTCATGATCCATTTAAGAAGGAACAATCTCCAAAAAAATTTGAAATTTCATTTAATGTTCCACTATCTTTCCCAACCTCTGAGCTTTTCATCTTCTTAATGAACTTTGTACACCATGCTTCACCTTGACATGTTATTTACGTTATTAGATAGTCACTCTAAACTCATTCATCTGGTGTCCCTTTAGAACACAATTTTTAGAATCACCATTCTACCTTTAATCCAACCCTTGAACATGGATATACTAAATATGAAAACAAATCCCTTTTATTGCCTTTCATATATTCATAATTTCAATAAATATCCATAGGCTAGGGTTTTTTGCTCATGAAAAAGATGTAAATATTGCATTTGAAAGATTTTGAGAAGTCAAGTTGAGATTTAATGGTGATCTACGATTTTTTAGGGTTTTTTCCTAGTAACCCAGATCGTATATTGACCTCACATTCATACCTTTACCTACCTGAGTAGCAAAATACTTTTGAACTAATGTGTCCACCTACATGGCATACCCTTGGGATTCTCATTTAATTTTAAAACTTGGATTTTGTCACCTTGGACATGTAGCTTCATCTTGTGTCCTCACAGAACTTGATCAAATATGCTCTATCAATCTCCTCAAGAGTCTTCTAGATTTAACCTTTATCATCACCATCGATCTATGATCTACTTTTTAGATTGTGCTATCTAGAAACCCCACATGGACTTTGATCTCAACATTTAAAAATGTGACACTTGGCAGTGTTTCATGTCTCTTATGGACCCTACCATTAGTTTATGCAATCAATTGTCCATGAGGCAACCTTGCATGTAATTTGAGCTCATTGACCTTTTGACTTTATGTGCACCATTGATATACTTTACATGGTTGAATGTGTGTCATTGATATTAACTATTCTTGATCAAATGCATGTCATTAATCCTCTAAGTCACCATGATCATGACATTTATCATCAATAAATTCAATCTTAGTATTCACTAACCTTTTGACCTTGAGCTCACTATTAGATCTACTTTTGCATGACTAATCATGCACTATTGATCTTTCTTGACTTATTAACTTTGTTGATCACCCACATACCATTGATCTTTGTTCTAAGATTTTGAGATCGTGCAACTTGGTATCCTTAAATTTAAATTGAAACTTTTCAAGTATTTTGAATCTAAACATCTATTTTTTGTGACATTAAGTTGATGTCTTTGGGTACGTCTCACACTGTTATATCATTTTAAAGTCTTATATCTTGAGATAGAAAACATATCAAGACACCAAACCTGTAGGGAATGATCTTGGCACAAAATAAACCATTTTCATGCAATTATTCAACCTTAGTTGAATTCCCATATACACTTATCAAATGCAAAACCAAATTAACATGTTCATTTATACATGGCATGCCATGATAGTCTAGTTCCTTAAATTACCACATTCACACTTTAAGATTTCTTAAAGTGTTTGAAAAGCTTAAAAGGGACATTTAGAATGATCAAAAAAAATTCTACTCCTTTCACTGTCAGATCAATCTTCAACCAGGACTTTGTTTAGCTTCTCACCCCAAATTTAGGCATGCTTCGCATGTAGGCCAAATTTGGGCAACATATTTGGTGACTTGACTAGGAAGCATGCCTACTATGTTTGAGAACCAAACCATTTACATGACTCTTTAAATCACAAACAATGTTAAATCTGATCCATGACTGCAAGAAACCTTTTGAATTTGAAAAAAATAATAATTTCACCAAGATGAGGAAGGAAACATACAAAATAGGGAAACTAATCTAAATAAAACAAGTGTGCAAATAAAGAACTTATTTGGGATAAAACACAAATGAATTAATGTGTTAAAACAATAATTAGAGGAAAATAAACAAACTAATTATGTACAAATAACCTAGCTTCCTCAATGGCAATGTTTTAGATGTATCCCATTGACTAGGATAAGAAACTCCTCACCATCCATCTTTGTAAGTTATAAGGAATTATGTAATTTAAAGCTATATATTGTGTATGGACCACTCAAAATAGAGTCAAACTTTGTATGCCTTCCTATTTTATCTCTATCCTCATCCCACTTGAGGACCAAATCTCCTTCTTTGAAACCTCCTGAAGAAGCTCTCTTGTTAAAGGCTTTTTTTACTTGTGCTTGGTGGGTTTCCATGGCTAACATGGATTTATTTTAAACTTCATATATTTTAATAAGCTCAATATATCTGATCTACATTGGTTCATTCTCTAACAACTCTAGTTTATGCATTAGTTCTAAAGTAAAACTTTTCCTATAAACATAGCACACTGTTTACACTTCCTGACCCATGCATGACAATCACCAAATATGTTAGGCCAATAATATCCACATATCATGATCTTAATTGATATTTTACTTGTATAATAGTGACATCCACCATGTCCATCATAGAAATTCTCAATTAATCTCTACGTTTGGCGTAGATCCATACATCTTAGCAACATGCCATTGATATCTTTATTGAACAAAACACCATCAAAAAAAGAAATGGAATTAATTGCAATCTAGAATATATTATTTTTTAAGTAATTAGATGATAATGGTAAATACCATCTTGGATATATCTTACCAAGTCATAAAACTAGCTAGAAGGTGAGGTATGATCAGCTACAACTTCTTCATCATTTAACACCAAGACCACCTTATAGCCTCTTGCAAGTATTGGGATATATTCTCATAAAGTCCTTTGAATATAATCATCTTTGTGACCTTCATTTCCACATTATACTCCATTACCTTCATTATCCAACCAACTCTTTTCTCCTTTATTCTTTGTTTAAGATAAACTCCTTGATACTTGGATGGGCAACCATCAAGTGTATCTTATCGTTAGACATCAAGTATCTAAATTTATTAAGAGACCTTATAACTAAAATTACATATTTTTCAACAAAATATTACTTTGTCTCATATTCTTCCAAGCCTTGATTAAATAAGGTTATTGGTTGCTCCAAAGTCCCATGATTTTGTTACATAAGAATACTTGAAATTGTGTCTATGTTATCATAAGTGTATAAAATGAAATCCTTTATGAAATCTAGGTTTATGAGTGTATGAGCACTATCTATGGCATTATTTATCTCTTAAAAACTCTGTACTCCTTCCTTGGACTAGATGAAACTCTGATTATTATTTAGTGTGGTTGTAACTAGCTTATCTAAATGGCAAAATATAAAATATATCTTCTTATAAAATTGATTTTCCCTAAGAAGCTTTATAAATCCATTTTATGATTGGGTAAGTAAATCTCAAGAATTGACTCTATCCTTTTAGGATATATACTCAAGCCATGTTTTAAAATCACATGCCCAAAGAGCTTACCTACTTGAACTAAGAAGACACACTTTTTGGTATTTAGAGACACCATAAATTTCTTACACATTTCAAACACTTTCTTGAGGTGAATCATGTGCTCACTTTCACTCTTTGAGAAAAATATTATGTCATCCAAATAAACAAGTACCAACCTATTAATAATGTCATAAAATGCCAAATCAATGGCTCTCTAAAAGGTTCTTCTAGCATTAGATAAACTGAAGGGCATCTTCTATATGCAAATGTCCCCCACTTTGTAGTGAACACTATCTTAAATTAGTCTTCTTCCTTGACCAAAACCTGGTTATAACCAATATATCCATCCAATAAATAAAACCTTTCTGACCTTACAACCAGCTGTAAAAAATTTTCCATATATGGCAATGGATAGTGATCTTTAATGGAAGCCTTGTTCAAATCATGAAAGTCAACACCTATTCTAATGTCACCATTCTTCCTCCATACTAGGATAAAGTTTGTCACCAAATTTGAGTACTTGATTGGAAATACAATAGCTGACTCTATGAGCTTATGAAGCTCATACTCATTAAAGGCTTAAGCTTTGGATTGATAGGACTTTGTCTTTGTCTCACTGGTTTAGTTTTAGCCTCTAACTAAAAAGTGTGTTGAGCTAGAATTAGATCAAATCCTTTGAGATCACTATATTTCCATGAAAAAACATCAAAAAAACTTGAACATAACTTGATGAAAGCTTCCTTTTGTGAATGAGTACATACCTTACCTAACTTCAAGTTCTTACCATCTACAATATCCACATTTCCATAGTGTTCCTCCTTTGTTGATAAAGATGAATTTTCTTTTTTAACCTCATCATCACCACTAAATATATTCTTAAATGTGACCAATAATTTGGGAAACTTATTTGGTTTTAGTTACATAAACTGATCACCATAATTTTATGATAAGTTTGATTGATTTCTTGAGGAAAACTTAGCCTCTTCTTGTAAGAACCTGATAATTTGATTGTCATCTTCAAACACTTGCCAACTTTCATGGTTATCTAGAATAGAATGCCTTACAACCACCTTAATGTGTGACTAAATTTTTTAACATTATAAATCAGTTAGAATACTAGATTGTGTCCTAATGGTAGCTAACCTATTTACATGTTTATTCCCATCTCTTGGTATTGCCTGAACACTGAAAGCCTAAAAATATTCAAGTAAGTCTCACACCTTGTGTTTATATAATCTAAGAAATAAAATTTTGCATACATTAATACTCTTACTTGGTGAACTACAAGTTCACTATCATCAAAAAATTTCAAGGTGTTGACTTTCATCTTCCTAGCCCACCACAAACCATGCACTAGTGCTTCATACTTTGCAAAATTATTTAAACAGCCAAACTAAAAATAATAAAAGAGAAATAATTTTGCTTGGATGGATAAATAGACATAATTCCATCCCTAGTACCATTTTTATTCCTTGATCCATCAAAGTATAATTGTCATAGGCCATCACTAGACTCATCATATTTCATCATAGTTAGAATTGGTGCATCATTCATGGAGGAAATAAATACCAAGTCCCCCTTATTTAATTAGCTTATAAGGATCATTTTAATTCAAATTGGAATCCCACTCATCAAGTAATAGATATATAACCCCATCTAATGTTTATTCATCTCCCACTCCACTAGTTTCCAACACCTCATCTAAGATGACATAGTTAGTATTCACAACACTTGGCATATATGGCTCTAAATATAAATGTACAATAGGTTCAAAACATATTGTTATATTGGTACCATACCTATTTTTTAACATCAAATATATCTAATCAGTTGATAATTATCCTCAAATCATTGAAATGAAGTTCTTTGATAGACACATGGCAAAGTAGGGAGGTAAGTCTACCACAAGTACATCCTATTAAATGGTAACATTAGGAAAATCATGGAGTGTTAGATTTATATCTTTAATAATTCCTACTATATTTTTGGGGGACCCATATAATTTCAATACCCCTTTAGTATTTGGTTCATAGCTTATTTGTAATTTACTTAGGCATAATAGTATTATTGGCTCCATTATCCACCATACAGTTATAAACCAAAGTGTCACCAACTATCAAAGATAGGTAAAAAGGAGGAGTTTTATTTTACTTTACCTTAATTTTTTCAACCTTTACCATCTTATGTACTTGTTTCTTAGTTGGTTAATATGAATTAGTTAGGAAAACACCTTCTTTCTCAATCAGTTTTGGAGACAATCTGAGAGATAAAAGCTCTTGAATGAGGATATATTTTTTTCATAAAATAGATAGGTAATCCCACATGCTAATGATCATGTTATAATTTTTAATTTTATCTAATATATTTAATTGAGATCCACTATCTTTTCATTTCACTTTATAAACCATTGGTTACTCACGAACTAGAGGTACTTAAGGAAATTTTCTAGCCTCTGTATTCTAATTTTTTTGTGTTATAGGGTATCAAGTTGATATTTGATACTATTGGAAGAAACATTAAGAGTACTTGAAGCATTAATCACATCTTAGGCCTCTTAAAAAAAGATATAAATGAGAAAATATATTGTGTCATAATTAAGGTAATGGAGTATGATGTGGAAATCAAGGTCACAAAGCTTATTAGAGTGAAATGACTTTGTGATCATCTAGCACAAGACTTACAAGAGGATAATGAGGTGGTCTTGGTATCAAATAAGTTACAGTTGATCATACTTGAAATGGTGTCTATATTAGCATAAGTGTATAAAATGAAATCATTTATGAAATTTGGGTTTATGAGTGTAGTATAACTAGTTATGGCCTTCTTTATCTCTTTAAAACTCTTTACTCATTTGGACCAACTAAAAATTTGATTCTTCTTTAGTATGGTTGTAATTGGCTTAGCTAAAGTGGCAAAATATGAAATATATCTTCTTATAAAATTGATTTTCCCTAAGAAGGTTTGCAAAACCATTTTGTGATTGGGTAAGGAAAGTGCAAGAATTGAATCTATCCTTTCAGGATCTATACTCAAGCCATGTTTTAAAATCACATGCCCAAGGATCTTAGCTTCATGAACTAAGAAGACACACTTTTTGGGATTTAAAGACACCCCAAATTACCTACACCTTTCAAACACTTGCTTGAGGTGAATCATGTGCTCACTTGCACTCTTTAAGAACATTGTTATGTCATCCAAATAAACAAGTACCAACCTATTAATAATTCCCTATAATGCCATATATATGGCTTTCTAAAATGTTTCTCCAACACTAGATAAATTTAAGGGCATATTTCTATATGAAAATGTTACCCACTTTGTAGTGAAGGCTATTTTAAATTTGTTTTATTATTTGACCAAAATGTGGTTGTAACCACTATATCCATCCAACAAATAAAACCTTTCTAAACATGTAACCAACTTTAAAATCTTTTCCGTAGATGGAAATGGATAGTGGTCTTTAAGGGAAGCCTTATTCAAATTACAGAAGTCAACACATAGTCTAATCTCACCATTCTTCTTCTATACTAGGACAAGGATTGTCATCCAAGTTGAGTGCTTGATTGGAAACATAATAATTAACTCTATGAGTTTATGAATATCAGCTCTAATCAAAGCCTAAATATTTGGATTGATATTCCTTTGTCTTTGTCTCACTAGTTTAGTTTCAGCCTCTAATTTAATAGTGTGTTGAGCTAGACTTAGATCAAATCCTTTCAGATCACTATATTTCCATGCAAACACATCAATAAAACTTGATCATAACTCATTGAAATATTCTTTTTGTGAAGGAGTGCATACCTTACCCAACTTCAAATTCTTACCAAATTCAATCTCCATATTGGCATAGTGTTCTTTATTGAAAAATATGAATTTTCCTTTCTCAACTCATCATCACCACTAAATATATTCTCAAGTGTGACCAATATTTTGGGAAATTTATTTGTTTTTAGTTACACAATCTGATCAAAATACTACTATGAGAACTCTGATTAATTTCTTGAGGAAAACTCAGTATCTTCTTGAAAAAACTTGACAAATTAATTATCATCTTCAAACACTTGCCAATTTTCATGGTTATCTAAATAAAAGGCCTTAAAACCACCTTAATTTGTGACTAAATATTTTTACTTTGTATATCATCTGGGATACTAAATTGTTCCCCAATGGTAGGTAACCCATCTGCATGTTTGTTCTCATATCTTAGTATTGCCTAAATGTTGAAATCCTAAAAATATTCAAGTCCCACACCCTATGCTTATATGATCTAATATAACCATGTTTTCATACATTAAGACCTCGTACTTGGTTAACTATAAGTTCACTATCACCAAAAACTTGTAAAGTGTTGACTTTCATCTTCCTAGCCCATCATAAACTGTGCACTAGTGCTTCATAATCTATAACAATTGAAAAAACAAACTCAAACTTAATTTAAGATAAATAATTTTTCTTGGATGGAGAAATCAACATAACTCCAACCCAAGTACCATGATTATTCCTTGATCCATCAAAGTATAATTTCCATAGGCCATCACTAGACTCATCTTATTTCATCATAGTTAGAATTGGTGCATCATTCTCATGGAGGCAATAAATACCAAGTCCCCCTTATTTAATTAGATTATAAGGATCATGTTAATTAAAATTATATTCCCACTCATAATGGAAAATATATACAACCTCATATAAAGGTGATTCATCTTCCACTCCACTAGTTTATAACACCTCATCCAAGATGACGCAGTTAATGTTCACAACACTTGGCATATATGGCTCCAAATGGAAATGTACAATAAGTTTAGAATGTATTGTTACCTTGGTACCATACCAAGTTATGAACATAAAATATGTCCAATCATCTAATAATTATCCCCCAATATTTGAGTTAAAGTCCCTTGATAAACACATGATAAAGTAGGGAGGTAAGTCTACCACAACTAAATCCTACTGAATGGTAACATTGGGACAAGCACGGAGTCTTAGCTTCAGATATTTAATAATTCCTACTATATTTTTTGGGGACCCATCTAGTTGAAATACCCCTTTAGTATTTGTTTCTTAAACAAGACCAATCTTATATGCAATTGTCTTAGGCATAATATTGCTACTGGCTCCACTATCCACCATATAGTTATGAACCAAAGTGTCACCAACTATCAAAGAGAGGTAGAAATGAGGATTTTTATTTTATTTTATTTTATTTTTCTCAATATTTACCATATTATGTACTTGTTTTACTTGTTATTTATTTGTTTGTTCTAAATTAGTTAGGACAACACCTTCTTTCTCAATTAGTTTTGGAGACAATCTGAGAGGTGAAAGCTCTTTAATGAGCATATCTTTTTTTCTTAAAAGAGAGAGGGAATCCCACATACTAATGATGATGTTAGACTTCTTTATTTGATCCACTATACTGAATTGAGATCCACTAAATTTTCATTGCACTTTATAAACCATTGGTTACTCATTAACTAGAGGTACTTGAAGAACTTATCCAACCTCTGTATTCTAATTTTTTTGTGTTATAGGGGGATCAAGTTGATTTTTGATACTCTTGGAAGAAATATTAGGATTAATTGAAGAATTAATCACATCTTGAGCCTTATAAATGGATATTATTTTATCTCTAGTTAGAGCTAAAACTTGACCAATTATATTACTAATATCACCACCCTAATTGAATGCAACATGATCATCCATTTACAAATTCACATTAATGGCATCAGGCTACCCTTGAACTCATTGAGTCTCTCCTTGTGATTTCAAACTTGTTTCTTGGTATTGAATTCCTTGAAGAGAAAACTCTTCTTGTGTCATTAGTGGCATAGTAATACTTTGTGACACCAAGGCTTGGTTTTGATCATTATTGAGATTAGATGGCTACCAACTTGAATCCTACATCAATTTATTTTGATGTTGTGTGGGAACAATATCTCTTGAAGAAGAAGGTACATTAGGGTCAATAGCTACATATGGTTTAGCTTGAGTTATGGATCTTTGTGGTTGGTAGGGTGGTCTATTTTATTTGAACCCTTGATAAGGAGGCTTTTGATCTCTAAAGAGTTGATAGGTGGCCTAATTTTGTTTTTGACAAGGCTTATTAGCCTAATATTGCTATCTCTTGAGTTGAACTATTTCATTCCCAAAATATTGTAATAAACTTTTAAAATATCCAAGATCACTAGTTTGATTAGAAGGGGCTATAATTTGATATTCAAGGGATGGAATAAGAGCTAAAGATGTAATTTGGGGAACTTGAGGGGTTGGTATATACTTCAATGGCATTAGAGGCCTTAAAGAGAACTTACCATCTTGTATCAATCTATTCTCTATTCTTATTGCAACATCATATGCATATGTCAAAGTAATACCTCCCATTGACTATATCATCACACTAATATTAGATTTGAGGGCTTTTATATAGTATAAGAAGGCATATTCTATGTATGGTCTAATCAATACAGGTATTCTAGTCTATCTTTCGAAATTTGAGGTTAAAATTAGACATGAACTCATGAAGAGCTCTCTTTATGGTAGTCATCTATTCAACTAAGGCTAGATGATCAAATTTGTCCTCAAATTGTTTGACTAAATATGTTCCTAATTCATCCCAGGTAAAAATCAAATTCAATGAGAGGTTTTTATACCACTGCGGTGTTTTTCCTTTGAAGTAATTAGCAAGTAGTCTAATAGCTATATTGTCTTGAATAACATTGTGAACTAAAAAAAGGTTGGAAACATCATGGATGTGTTCAATAGGATTTATTTGATCTTCTCCTAAGAATAATGGGATAATATTAAGAGAAGACACAAGAATGTCATCAAAATGGTCTAAATTAATTGGACTACCCCTATTGAATGGAACAAACACTCAATTTTTGATGACCATTTAGATAGTGGGGATTGCACTACTTATGACAATAGGATGAATAGGAGATTAAAATTGACTTTAAGGATAAGTTTTTGTCCTAATAAACCTTTCTCTTTATTTTAATTAGAAAGAAACTCAATGAATTCAAGAATAATACCTTTACTAGCTGACCTTGTTGTAACCTTTGGCATGAGAGTATTACCTAGATGATTCTATGAACTCTATAACTTGAAGAATTTTTAGCTTTTAATGTTGATGGATGCCTTCCTCTACTGAAAATACTTATCCTCATCTCCAATATTTAACTCCAAACATATAGTTTTATTTATAAGATCTCTCAAGAAATTTAGGTACTTATTGTCTAATAATAAGATACACCTACTAGTTGCCCATCCAAGTATCAAGGATTTTCTCTTGAATAAATACATAAATGATGAAAGAGTTGGTTGGATAATGAATAAAATGGAGTTTGATGTGGAAATTTAGGTCACAAATCTGATTATAGGTCAAGGATTTTGTGAACAGCTATCCCAACACTTGTAAGAGGCCAATGAGGTGGTCTTGGTGTCAAATGATGAAGAAGTTGTAGCTGATCAATCCTAAAATGGTTTCTATGTTAGAATAAGTTTATAAAATGAAATCCTTTGTGAAATATAGGTTTATTAGTGTAGGATAACTATCTATGGCCTTCTTTATCTCTTCAAAACTCTTTACTACTTCCTTAGACCAATTAAAAATCTGATTCTTCTTTAGCATGGTTGTAAGTGGCTTAGCTAAAGTGGCAAAATCTAAAATATATCTTCTTATAAAATTGATTTGCCCTAATAATATTTTCAAATCCATTTTATGCATGGGTAAGGAAAGTGCAAGAATTGAATCTATCCTTTCAGGATCTATACTGAAGCCATGTTTTGAAATCACATGCCCAAGGAGCTTTCCTTCAGGAACTGAGAAGACACACTTTTTGGGATTTAGAGACACCCCAAATTGCCTACACCTTTAAAACACTTGTTTGATGTGAATCATGTGCTCACTTTCACTCTTTGAGAAAACTATTATGTCATCCAAATAAACAAGTACCAACCTATTAAGAGTGCCTTAGAATGCCAAATCCATAGATCTCTAAAAGGTTGCTCAAGCATTAGATAAACTAAAGGGAATCTTTCTATATGAAAATGTTCCCCACTTTATAGTGAAGGATTTTTTGAATTAGTCTTCTTCCTTGACAAAAACTTGGTTATAACCACTATATCCATCCAACAGAGAAAACCTTTCTAAACCTACAACCAACTGTAAAATTTGTTGCATAGATGACAATGGATAGTAATCTTTAATGAAATCCTTGTTCAACTCACAAAAGTCAACACATAGTCTAATATCACCATTCTTATTTCATACTGGGACAAGGCTTACCACCCAAGTTTAATGATTGATTAAAAATATAATAGTTGACTCTATGAGATTATGAATCTCATCTCTCATCAAAGGCTCAACCTTTGGATTAATAGGTCTTTGTCTTTATCTCATTGGTTTAGTTTCAACCTCTAACTCAATAGTGTGTTGAGATAGACTTGGATAAAATCCTTTGAGATCATTATATTTCCACGTAAACACATCAACAAAAATTGAACATAACTCAATGAAATCTTCCTTTTGTGAAGGAGTGCATACCTTACCCAACTTCAAGTTCTTACTAGCTACAATCTCCACATTGGCATAGTGTTCTTCCTTTTTTGACAAAGATAACTTTTCCTTTCTCAACTCATCATCACCACTAAATATATTCTCAAGTGTGACCAATCCTTTGGGAAACTTTTTTTTTTTTAGTTTCATAATCTAATCACCATTCTACTATGATAAATTTGATTGATTTCTTGAGGAAAACTTAGCCTTTTCTTAAAAGAACCTAATAATTTTATTGTCATCTTCAATAACTTGATACTTTTCATGGTTCTCTAGAATAGAAGGCCTTAAAACCACCTTAAAGTGTGACTAAATTTTTTCACTTTGTATATCAATTGGGATGTTAAACTGTGCCCCAATGGCAGCCAACCTATTTGCAGGTTTGTTCCCATCTCTTGATATTGCCTAAATGTTGAAAGCCTAAAAATATTCAAGTCCCACACCTTGTGATTATATTATATAAGCAATATTTTTTTGCATACATTAATACCTCTTACTTAGTGAAATATAAGTTCACTATCACCAAAAAATTATAAGTTGTTGACTTTCATCTTCCTAGCCCACCACAAACCATGCACTCATACTTCATACTCTATAACATTATTTGAAAAACCAAACTAAAACTTAATAGAAGAGAAATACTATTGCTTGGATGGAGAAGTTAACATCATTCTAACCCTAGTACCATGCTTATTCCTTTATCCATCAAGTATAATTTCCATAGACCATCACTAGAGTCATCATCTTTCATCATGGCTAAAATCGGTGCATCATTCTCATGGAGGCAATAAAAACCAAGTCCTCCTTATTTAATTAGATTATATGGATCATGTTTTAAAAAATTATAATCCCATTCATCAAGGAATAGATATGGAACCCCATATAAAGGTGATTCATCTTCCACTCCTCTATTTTCTAATACCTCATCTAAGATGACACAGTTAGTGTTCACAATACTTGGCATATATGGATCCAAATGGAAATGTGCAATAGGTTCAAAAATTATTGTTAATTTGGTATCATACCTAGTTATAAACATTAAATATGTCTAATTGGCTGATAAGTATCCCCCAATCTATGTGTTGAAGTCCATTGATAGACACATGGAAAAGTAGGGAGGCAAGTCCACCACAACTACATCCTGCTGAATGGTAACACTAGGACAAACATGGAGTGTCAGATTCATATATTTAATAATTCCTACTATATTTTTTTGGGACCTATCTAGTTATAATACCCCTTTAGTATTTTTTTCATAAACAAGACCATGTCTATCTATAATTTGTTTAGGCCTAACAATGCTACTGGCTCCACTATCCAAAATACAATTATGAACCAAAGTGTCACAAACTATTAAGGAGAGGTAGAAATGAGGAGTTTTATTTTATTTTACCTTAGTTTTGTCAACCTTTACCATTTTTGTACTTGTTTCTTAGCTAGCTAGTCTAAATTGGTTAGGATAACACCTTATTTCTCAATCAATTTTGGAGACAATCTGAGAGCTAAAAGCTCTTGAATGAGTATATATTTTTATCTTGGAATAGAGATGGAATCCCACATGATAATTTTGATTTTATAATTCTTCATTTGATCCATTATACTGAATTGAGCTCCACTTAATTTTGGATATAATTTTTAAACCATTAGTTGCTCATAAACTAGAGGTATTTGAGGAACTTTTCTAGCCTCTTTATTCTATTTTTTTGTGTTATAGGGAGATAAATTTTATCTTTGATACTCTTGGAAGAAATATTAGGAGAACTTGAAGCATTACTCACATCTTGAACTTCATCAATGGCTCTTATTTTAGCTCTAGTTAGAGTTGTAACTTGACTAATTGTATTGCTAATCTCACCACCTTGATTGAATGCAACATGATCATCCATTTACCAATTCACATTAATGGAATTAGGCTACCCTTGAAATCATTGAATCTCTCCTTGTGATGCTAAACTTATTTCTTGGTACTAAATTCCTTGAGGAGAAAACTCTTCTTGTGTCATTAGTGGCATAGTAACATTTTTTTGACACCAAGGCTTGGTTTTGAGCATTATTGAGATTAGATGGTTGTTAAATCCTACATCAAGTTATTTTGAGGTGGTGTGGGAAAAATATCTCTTGAAGAGGAAGGTAAATTAGGGTCAAGAGCTGCATATGGTTTAGCTTGAGTTATGTCTCCTTGTGGTTAGTAGGGTGGTCTATTTGACTTGAACCCTTGATAAGGAGGTTTTTGATCTCTAAAAGGCTGATAGGTGGCTTGAAATTGTTGTTAGTAAGGCTTATTAGCTTGATATTGTTATCTCTTGAGTTGAAATATTTCATTCCCAAAATATTGTAATAAACTTTTCAAGTCTCCAAGCTCACTAGGTTGACTAGAAGGGGTTGCAATTTGATCTTTAGGGATGGAATAGGAGCTAAAGATGGGATTTGATGAACTTGAGGGGTTGGTATAGACTTTAATTTTGGGAATATAGGTGTTGGATGCCTTGGAGAGAGCTTACCAACTTGTATCAAGTTGTTCTCTACTCTTATTACAACCTCATACGAATATGTCAAAGTAATACCTTCCATTAACTATATCATCACACTAATATTAGGGATTTTAGATAGTACAATAAGGTATATTTTATGAATGTCTAATCAATGTAGGTATCCTAGTCTATGTCTTTTATAATCTAAGGTTAAAATCAAACATGAACTAAGGAGCTCTCTTTATGGTAGTCAACAATTCAACTAAGGATATGTGATCGTATTTATCCACAAATTGTTTGACTAAATTTCCCTCTAATTCATCCTAAGTAGTAATGAAATTCAAAGGGATATTTTTATAGCATTGTAGTGCTTTTCATTTGAAGGAAGAAATAAGCAGTCTAATAGCTATATTGTCTTGAACAACATTGTGAACTGAACAAAGGTAGGCAACATCCTAAATGTGCTCAATAGGAGTTATTTTATCTTCTCTTAAGAATAATGGGATACTCTTAAGAAAAAACATTTTAATGTCATCAAAATGGTCTAAATTTATTGGACTGCCCCTATTGAATGGAATAAATGCTTGATTTATGATGGCCATCTAGATAGTGGGGATTGTACTACTTAGGATAGTAGGATGACTAAGAGATGAATATTACCTTTGAGGATAAGGTTTTGTCCTACTAAACCTTACTCTTTTATATTAAGTAGAAGGAAAATCAATAAACTCAATAGGAATACCTTTATTAGCTAACCTTGTAGTAACCTTTGGCATGAGAATATTGCCTAGATGATGCTATGAATTCTGAAACTTGAACAATATTTAGCTTTTTATGATGATGGATGTCTTCCTCTCCTAAAAATACTTCTCCTCAGCTCCAAAATTTAGTTATTCTAAGGAGAATGGGTCCCACTAAGCATGTCAAAAACTATTATGGTCTTAATTTATGGAGGCAAGATTAATGTTAATCAATCAAAAAGTGGTTGGGCCTCATTTATTGATTTATGTTTGTTTAGTTCCATCTCTCTCTTCCCCTTTCTTATATATCTCCCATTTATCCCCAGAAAAGAAGAGACTCATGCTTTTGGCATGCCCCAGCTATGCCAAGATTTGTACTAGAACACTTATTTGATGCAATAAAAGACTAAATTCTTCCATTTACAAGTTGAATTGAAGTGTGTCTTATGAATTCATTGATGTGGTTAAGTGAATGCATGCTTTCCTTTACCTCTATCTAAGTTTTATCACCTTCATAAAGTGTTTTATATCACTCACAAGTCATTTTGAGTGCCATAGGTAGTTCATTGATTGGTTTAGAAGTGTAAAAGACATGAGATCTACCTTCTCATGCTAGATTGATATATAGCTAGTGCCTTTTTGTGAAATAATTATATGAAAGTTGATTAAGGAGTGAGATAAGTGGTGTTTGCAGTCTTGAAAGTGTATAATAGTGTGTCTTGTGCAATTATAAGTGTCTAAGACATTGGTGCATCACCTTCTATTACATGTTTTCATATTATTGTCTATTTTTCTCCCTTTTCCAAGAAAGAGATTAGTTTAGGTGTTAGATACAAGAGGAATCCAGTCTTATCCAAAGTTTCAACCTCGCCATAGGATACCTATAGCTTGATGTTATTTCCATTTTATGGTTTAGTTGGAGAGAGCCTAAAGAACTCCCTCCATGGGTGCAAATTAAGACCACAATAATTACATCATTATTAAATGTACATTTTAATAGCATATTATTTATATTAAATATTATTAAAATTAATATTTTATCATTTTATATAAAATTATAGCTTGTAGATATTTTATTTTTTAACATACTTTTTATAATGCAAGATAACCATCATTGTTTCATGAGATGGATGTAGGATTGGTTCTTCCCCCAATGAAGACATCTATAGGGAGAACATCATATATGAGAGGATAAAATATCAAATAAAGTTGAATCAGAGAGAGTTTATATTAAACCCCACACACATCACCTAGTTGGTTCCTATCATTTTAATTTATTTTATATTTAATGCTCTAAATAATTCAATCTATTGAATATTCAATTTATATAAGATTTGGAGTAAACTACGTAGATATGAATTTAAAAATTAGATTGATATCAGGCTTAATATATATATAAATCACAAGGTGATATGGTATTTAACTTATTCTTTGTTATGTTCTGATCAATATTTGTGCATGGTCATCTAATATAGCATGAAATAGATCTATAGTTGTATTACTTATGAAATAGACTGTTAGAATCTTCTAGGGTTTTCCTACTAATGTTTAAACACTTGAAACAACTGGATTTTTCTATTATATTTTTATGTTTTTTAATCTATTCCACCATAGGTCATTGTGACTACCTATCAATATGTTTTTTTGTGTAGTTTGAGATGTTTAGTCTCATGTGTAAGCTCAAATTTTATTCCTTTCACCTTGAAATTCTATCTCCAATTTTGACACTTTATTGGCCTATAAAACTGGGTTATAAATATAGGTTTTATTACCCTAACCACACCCTAATGAGTGGTTGAGTATTTCCTATGTTTCAATACTTTGAATAAGGCTTAAATGACATGTAGTTCTCCCACCTATGTGTATGTGTGTTCAATATTGATCCAATAGAATACAGTGTAACCTATTTCATTTTTAAAGCCTGATAATATACAATTTTGATCTTGATTTAGGTGTTAAAACTTGGATTAGGGGTTTTTAATTTGAGGCATTTTTAGATTGTTATGCCTTAGGATAGTGCCTCAAGAACATGCAAATGTATTCATCAATGTGCAAGTAGTTTTCCCTATGAGCTCTAGATAAGAATAACCTTAGGTTTATCTTATACATATATGACTCTTTGGATAATTTACCTCCATAAATGGCATGTGAAAAGTGTTAATTGACCCAAGGAAAGAGTTTGAGTTTGAAAAATAATCATTTAGAAAACTTGGAACACTATTGGTAACTGATAACATTTGATTGTTACCAACACAATCTAGAATGGAGGAAACAATGATGTGAAACATGGAAATTGTCTATTTATGCTAATAGATCATTAGGCAAAAACTAGGGATATATTTTATATGAATGATGAAAAATTAATAATGTCAAGAATAAAGATACTCAAATGAATAGGAAAGAGTGTAAGCAAGTGGTAAATGTGTGTGCACAAGTCATCTATGTCAAGGATAGGTAAAAAATGACATTTTAAAGTGTTTAATACCAAATTAATGTGTTTATAAATTCCCCATTTTAAGTATAATATTATAAATGATAGATTAAAATGATAAAGTAAGAAATTTGGTACTTGAGTGTAACCACATTTGGTGTCTTCAGGTATGCCCCAAATATCTATCTTGCTTCAAGCAAAACCTACAATTAAACATGTAAAAATAAATGTCCACTCAAGATTAAAAAATATAAACCCATCCATATTTTTAAAATGTTTAAAATTAAAAAAGTAAGGGATGATAATCCTTATGGATATGCAAACCATACTACCCTCTAAAGTCATTGGAGAATGAGATGATTATGCTCCAAATAGATGCCTCTTGTTAAAACCATGGGTTGAGAAGATATATGACTCAACCCTCATTTTATATTGATAAGTGATATTAGTTTATAATCATATAACCTCAATGGCACTACTGAAAATATCATCATAATTAGTTTGGTGGAATAATGTACCCAATTTGTATGTAAAAGTTAGAACCCCGTATCATGTTTATATGTAAATCTATTTTTTTTATTCAACCACTATAGGTTGAATTTATATTCAAAGTGAAAACATAATTACCTTCATTTAAATCATATAAAATATAAAAGTGAATGTATGTACAAAATCCATGCCCCAAAATATGATCCATTTGTACCTTAATGTGATATATAATGCCATAAACATATATGCCACTCTATCCAATCTGATAAGATAACCTAATATGATAATTTGAACCATATAATTTTATATTTTTTCTCATTTTTATATATTTAACCTAAAAAATATATTCAATCTTATCATTGTAATATGTTTCATCATATCACATAATCTGTTATATATTTGTCACGACCCCTTAAAATTCCCCACATATGTGTACATTTATCCCAACCTGAATCATAATATGTCCCAATATGATTTGAACCAAACTCTAAATTGTCTATTTGTTAAGTTGTGAATATTTATAATAAGCCCACTAGTATGCCCCACTTTTTAGGTAAGGCATGTAGCTTGTGATTCACTCATCTCAAAATAAAAGTGTTACACACATCTTGTTATATAGAAAATATGTAATCATGTAATTCATGTGTGATAACATGATTATATCATGTAACTATAGAAATATTAGATCATTCACACACATATGTAACATGTATCCTAAGGCAACAAGTGTCATGTTGAGTAAATATATAAATAAGGCACACATAAAAAATCATTACAATATTAATCATCATAGATATAAGAACCTAATAGTAAGCCACACAAAATATGCATGATATGAATCATTGGCATCACAAAAGGGTATAATAATTTGTGATAAAAATCATGACACCACAAGCTAAATATGCATAATAGTAATAAACACATATTCACACAATATCATAGTCATGACACATACAAGTACTCAAGACATGAATCCAATTTAACTCAACTCTAACTTGGCATAGACATCATGGTCATGATATGGACTATAAGATCCTCAACATAACTAACACATGAAATGACAACACACAATCATTGCACTTATTGAATCACTCAGTATGGCACTTAATGTCACACACATCAATGGTCACACAATATAATAATAATTAGTATTCAATTAGTTTAAAAATCATTAATAATCTCTCATGGAGGCACATAATAAAACACATAATTCCATGCATAAGATTAATCTCACAATTTAGTACACAATTAATGATCACACCATGTAATAATCATCAAAATCAAACATGCATATAACAAAAAACACTAGTCTTTATAATTAATAAATGTCATCATCACACATATAAAGTATGTTATCCATAGCACATAACACTTTAAATAGTATACACAAGATAAATTCATGTATAATCAATATAAGTAGCTCAATATGATTAATGGAAGGGTCACATAAAGGTATAACTTGTATAGTGTACCAATATTCCCTCATTGTAGGCATGCCACCAATGTAACAAAGTATTTATAAACACTAAAATATAGTATTAAACACTTGTTAATTCTAGTATTGACCTATATTTACTTTAAATGACATGTACATACACATATGGCTCATGCACACCCTTCTCTCCTATCCACGTATCTTCTATGAGCCTAGCCTTCTCAATTTTCTATCACTTACCTAAAATAATTTTATAGTATGTATCTAATATACTCATTATCTTAATTGGACTATATTTTAATTATAATATCACTATTGTCTTCTTTCTGGTCACCTTTGGTCATACTTAGATGGATCTAGATTTTTGAAACTATCCACCTCTCCCAAACATATATGTTCGATAAACAATAATCAATTTACAAATTCAAATCATCTTTGTGGGTCAATTCATACATTCTACATGTTGGTGGCATGAGAAGTTACCTAAAGCATCATATATTTACACAATATTTCTAAGTCTATTACATATTAGGCATATATCAAGTACTAAACAAGACTATTCTATCACTTGCATATTGAAAAGGACTACTATAAATATCCCAAATTAGAAATAAATCACAAGTAGAATTCCATTACTAAGTCTTAAGTTCATAATCAAAATTAAGTTTATCATTTTCAAGTGTTGAATGCTAGATCATATGTTGCATCCATACTAAAGGATCACCATTACACACATACACCTAGTTGGAAGAATTGCATGCAATTTGAGCCTTCTTCAGAGTATTAAATATGTAGGTAGTGATAAACCACTTAACAAGGGTTGATTAGGGTCAGGTTGACCCATATTTATTCCCCTTTTATAGGCCCAAACCTAGTGATAAAATTGTATCTATAGTTTCTAAATGAAGGATACAAGTTTTTTGCACTTGCACACACAATGAACTTATGATATCACACATGAAAAAAATTTACAAGAATGTTTATTGTTTTTTACCAAATACTAGGCCATAGAGTTTCAAGATACTTCTATTAGGATTTAGATGCCTTGATGCCTTCATCTGGTGTAGGCATATAGTTTTTTATGGACTAATCCAAGGAGATCTAGATAATTGATCTCCATATTTGAGTGACTCTAGATCCATTTCTAGTATTTATACCATGTGCACACAATCTCCTACTAGAACATATCAGAAACAAGCTAAATACCTTATTACTCTTAGTAATTTCCATAAAAGGTAAAGTGTATTTGATAATATGTTTGTAGCATTTAGATTTGATTAATTTAGACATATATTAGACAATATGAATTTTCATAAGTTTTAACTTGTTTAGATAATCAATCCAAATTAAGGTAAAAAATATTTGTGATTTTGATCCTTATATTAAGCATGCCAAACCCCATGTCTTCCTTTGGGTTTTCACACTTATGTAGGGTTTCAAATTTATATATCTAGGGCTAATTTTTAGATGTGATTTCTCATTTACCCTCATCATACACATAAATATATTTTTTATCTTTATTCCATAGGGTTTCACAGTCATTTTCCTATTAGACCTTCCTATACTAGGCTTTTGGTTTGTCCTACATGTTCATCTAATATTAAACTCAAATTGATTATGTTTTTTAAATTATAAGAGGTTTAATAGTAATATTGGTTGGATCAAAAAATTATTTTATTCACCAAAATTATCTATGGATTTTCTAGAATTAGGATTTTGCTATGTTTTAGCAAATTCATCCTAGAGGGTGAAGGACACATTTATTTTCAAAACAATTTAAGTGTTTTGTTTATCTCACATGTTTCTTATTGTGGTTGGTTCATTATTTATAGCATTTAGTCATGGATATAATGTATATACATAGTTTATATTTTATAACTAAAGTTATGATTGTCATAAATACCTATTGTTTTCTTAAAATATGTAATTTTTTTCAAAATCATGTAATGAAAGGGGTCAAATAATTATGCAATAAAACTAGGGATAAAATAATAATGATGAGTTCTTAAATATCCTAAGTAATGCATTTTGTATTAATATTTAATCATAAGTGGATCCATATGTGAATTGTTTCACCCCTCCTCAAGGGTGTGATAGCTACCATCCCTCCCAATAAGACCATGTTATCACTATCCCAAGACATTGTATGTCCTCCTATAGATTATTATATGCATATTAAATTAGAAGTGCCTAAGGTTTATGATTATAAAGCTAAATCTATATAATTTAAGGAAATGATAATTTATAAATTATTCTGTTCTATATTTTAAAATTATTATGATGAAATACATAAATGAATTACAAAATTAAAACCAAGACTCAAGTCTCAAAGTTGCATCACTTGAAAGTAAGCTTGCACGTGTAAAGAATTATTAGCATGTTAGTATAAATTATACCTTTGCCTTTCCAATAAATAACTTTGTACCTCAAAAAATATCATGTATAGCATGGTTTCATAAGTTAAATCAATCTAAAATTAATGGTTCAATATTTTTACATAATGTTAATAAGACTCCAAGAGAAATTCTAAGAGACATGATTTGAAACTAGTTCATCACTTTGCCTCTTATGCATTCTCTAAAGAGATCCAAATACTATTGTGCCTATAATATAATTCATAGAAATAATATAGATAATTTTTGGTCTTTAAAATTAAAAATTCAAGATATTAGTAGTAGTGGTGACCATATATTAACTTATAGTGTGGGGAAACTACTTATAGTCAGTACTGACTAGACTAGACTATAGTGCAATGTAGGTGATGGGTGGCCACCATGGGTTCACTTAGGGGAATTCAATTTACCTTGACCTAAATCCTATATATCTATATGGAAATATTATCCTCATCTCATAATTTATCATATGTTCCCTTCTCCTAAACCTAACTGATTGAGTGTTCTCCAAGTCCTAAATAGATATATAGGGCATTCTTCAACCGAGTTCCCTATATATAGATATTCCTCTCAATAAACGCCCCATCTATATAAGGGAACTATCACTATATCTATATAAAATGTACCCCAACCCCATACCTCAATAGTATATTGAGTATAGATAGGGGGACCTCAGGCCTTGTATCTATATATGGGGATACATGGTGTTGTTGTCATACTTATATATCAATTCCCATATCACTCTCTATATAATGGTTTAATATTATATGATTGATTTACATAAATTATAGTTATTGAAAGATTATTTATCAAAATAAAAGTTACAACAAAAAAATTTGTGTAATGTAAAGTTATAAAGTGAACAATTTCATCAAGAAAAATTGTAAAAGGAAAAGTTATTAAAAGAGAAGTTACAAAAATAAAAGTTACAAAAAGAATCATAGGATAAAAAATAAAGAGGAACCTAATAAATAATTTAAAAATCAGCCTCTACATAAGAAGAATAATCTTATGACCATGGTTTCCAAGGGGTTAATTATAAAGTATTCCTCTTACCTAGATCCTCTGATTCTTAGCCCTCACATAGATGGCATAGAATGCACCAATGTAAAGATTAATAATGATTATGAAATTAATTTATGTAGTATGACATTACTAAAATATCTTACATATGATATTAAATAATTACAATAAGTATACTACAGCCAAAGTTTGTATAGGATCCATTGAGTGGTATGTAACTCTTAGTCTCAAATCATGTATTTTTACATTCCATATTAGCCCCAAATTTGATCCATTTAATGTTATATTATGAAGTTCATGACAAATATAAATGGATGCAAAACTTGATAATAATCATGGCTATATTGCATTTGACTTCAACAGTCACACTATTTCCATTTTAAAATATGGAATACCTTTCGATGAAGAAAAGTAAGTGGAAATCATTTCTTCACCTGGTGCTAAAGCATTGATATAAATTTATTATACAAGTTAAAACAAAGGTGCATGATGTTAATATTAAGGAACATGAGGAAGATAAAAATAGATCCAATAAATCAATTCTTTGGTCTTCATATATTACTATAGATATAGAATATGATTAGAAAAATATGTCTAAATTACATGATGAACATGGAAATACACTTGGTGACTACATGTATGATACAAAACATAAATTTGACAATCCCCTTGATGATATATTTTATTGGTAGGAACATAATCTATTATACATAGCTTATTGATGTTTTATTGATTACTTATGTTCTTTATTCTTTTAATTTTGCATACATGTGTATATATGTTTTTGATTTCATCATTCTTCTAGCCCTTGGATTTGTTTTCACTTGGCCCTTGCCTTTTGATTATTTGTCCTAATACACAAATTCATGAATTTTATCCTAAATTGGTGAGCCCATTACAATAGCCTCATCTCAATGAATATTATTTGTAGCATACTACTTCCTCACCCTTGCATATTGATTATCGATAATTGTTATGGCTTATATTAAACTTACATTATCAAATAAATTTATGCCTACATATCATGGAATAAAAACACATAGATTATTTCCCATTGGGGGCATACTTATCTCCACATGATTTCTTTAGATATGTTTTTTTTATTCACATATATAGTGGGGGTATGTTTCTTGCCTTCATTTCATTTAGATTGCTTTGTTATTCCATTTGGTGCCTACTATGTTTTCATGTATGTTATGGATTATTCGGATCCATTCCATTATTATATTTTTTAAGCCTTGTCTCTTGGAATTTTTCAACTAGATAGTTCACAATATCATATTAAAAAATACAAAAAAGTTAAAATATTCCACAAAAATTAGTACATAAACATAACAAATTTACTAGTTATTACCATTGATTTATGTTATTTATCACATGTTTTGTAGATTTAATATCAGTTTTCATATGCATAGATGTTTCAAAGTATATATGAGTGATATTAAAGATGTAAAAGTTATACACTATACATTTATGTATAGATATAGGACATTATTATACTCTAAGGTTATGACAATGCTAAGGGCATCTCAATCTATAGGTTACATTGTTACATGTTGTATCTTTTTATGACCTTTCCAATTATCATGTTGAGCTACATTGATTTATTACACATTCCTTGATCTTAATTATTTTATTTATATTGTTAAATTTCATATATATGTTATTTTATTATGTTGTGACATTGACATTGATTGATGGTGTGCTTAATTGTTTTTATATAATTTCATATAGGCTAATCATGCGATATGTTGTGTGTCATTCTTGTATTGGTATATGGAGTTTTTTGATTGATTGTGTATGGTAAAACTCTATTTTTTTTTTCACCCTTGAATTATTGTGTGACATCGATGGTTCATACTGTATAATTGATTGTTCATTGTGTGTGGATCTTACCTTGTGCGACATTGAGTACTATTATATGTGATTTATTGTGTGCATCATGGTCATGACATTGTGTGATTATGAGTGGATATATATATATGATTATTATTTAAATTTTTGGTGTCATGATGCATATCATCTACCTTTCTACTTGTATATGGTACCATGATCTAAATAATTCACCTTTCTATGTAGGTTATTATTAACTACTTATATATGTGGTGGTTAAAACTACATCCCTAATTGTTGTATCTATCTTAACATGATAGTTTTATGCTTTAGGATAAATGTTTTATATATAATTTGATGATATATGCATATTAAAATGACATATTATTCACATTTCAACACATGCTTTTAAAATTCTTACATATTTGTATATAACAAGATGTGTTAAACTCTTTTATTTTGCGATGAGTAATTCATATACTATGTTACTCACCTAAAAAGATGGGTTTATATTTTAGAATAATTACACAATTAAAAGGGTATAAATTGGGTCAAATTATCAATTTGGTTCAAATTATGGGATAAATATTTATAGAAGCATATTTTTGGGGCATATGCATACATTTTTTAGATACACAAGTGACATGTTT
This sequence comes from Torreya grandis, assembly GCA_037957365.1. Lineage (NCBI taxonomy): Eukaryota > Viridiplantae > Streptophyta > Pinopsida > Cupressales > Taxaceae > Torreya > Torreya grandis. The sequence continues at coordinate 4,949,535 of JARHVA010000163.1, forward strand.
TTAGATATACCAAGTTTGGGATAATGTGGCATATATATTTAATTAAATTATATATTAGATTGAGATAGTTGATAAGATTATAGGGCATGAACTTTTTTCATGAAAACACTAATGCATTTTTTTATATTTTTCAAGTTAGCACCAAAGGTAATGTTTCGAATCTATAAGTCTGTCTGCATTATTTGACTCAGTTTACATATGAGCCCTAGTATAGGGCTCCATCCTTCCATATTTTAGTTCAATATTAGGTAAATGAGTAGTTTAGCTAAGATTTTATGTTTCTCAAAGACTAAAACTACTTCTTTAAGACATTTGGGGCATTTTTATTCCTAACCCATAGATTAAACAAAGGCACTTGCCTTGGGTCTTAATTACCTCATGAAATTATCCATGAGGGATTTATCACCCTAATCTCAAAATTTTAAAAGGGTAGCATGGTGCAACCACTTACAATTTTTTTCCTTTCATGATATTCAAATTTCAAATGTTTCATTGATCTAATATATTTCATATTTCATATCATATATGGAAATTGATTGATACATATTTTATTTTTGCTTTTCATGGAGCAAGATACACACTTGGAGCCTTCTCCCAAATACAAAGTGTGTTTACACACTAGGGTACACAATATTTATCTTTTTAATATATAATTTTCAATACTAAAAAAAAGTGGGGCATTTATAGACACTAAATATAGTATTATACACTTGCATATTTTATTTTTTACCTATATTTACCTTAAATGACTTGTGCATGTACATGTGGCTCGTATACATCCTTCTCTACAATGAACTTACCTTCTATGGGCCCAACATTCTTGATATAATACCAGTAGCCTATGAATTCCCTAATATGTGCCTAATTTACTTATTATCCTAATCAAACTATCTCTTGATCATCAAATCAATATTTTTGCCTTCCTAGATGCCTTCGGTCATACTTAGGTGGCTTCAGATTTTTGAGACTATCTACCTATATGAAACTTATTTATGCACCAAGTAATAGTCATTTTCTAAATTCAAATCATTTTCTATGGTTGACATGTATGTTTTTCATGTCAATGATATGAGCAGTTACCCAAATAGTCAACTATTTATATAAATTAGGTTTAATCCTATTTCATATTGGGCATCTATCAAGAAAGGATTAACAAGCCTATTTTATCACTTTCACATTGAGAAGGACTACATTAAATCTACAAAATCAGAGATTAGTCACAAGGAGTAGGCTCTAGCCAAGTTTTAAAGACCTAATCTATGTCATGAATTCCATTGTTAAGTGTCAAATGTATATCATAGGTTAAATCCATACTAAAGGAACACCATTACACACATACACCTAATTGTGAGAACTATATGTAGTTTAAGCCCTCTTTATAGTACTATAGACATAGGCAATGCTCAATCACTTAGTGGGAGGTGGTTTGGGTCATCTTAACCCATATATATTTCCATTTTTCAAGCCAAAACCTAATGTTGAAAGTATAGCTAGGTTTTTGAAGTGATGGAGACATGTTTTTTGACTTGCATATTTAATGAGCTTAAGATATCACAAAGGAAGATGTTTCACAAGTAGGTGTAGTGATATGTGTAAAAATAGTAAGTCACTTATTTTTAGGATAACTCTTTTAGTATTAAGATGCATTTTTTTGTCATAGGAATATAATTTTATACAAACCCATCCAAGAAGATCTAAATATTTGATCTCTAGAGCTGCACAACTCTAGATCCATTTCCAGTCTTTTTTGCCACCTGTACATACTTTTAGACCATAATAAATTAGTAACAAGCTAATTACCCTACTCATATTATTAGTTTCCATAAATAATAAAGTGTAATTGAACATCTTTTTGTAACATTTGTATTTAATTAATTTATATATATCTTAGACAATCTTAATTATCCTTAGTTTTATCTTGTTATAGTTAATCCAAATAAGGTAAAATAATTGCCTCTAAGTGGAGAAAATATCCTGCATCTAAGTGTCCATGTCATATATAAACCATATGTCTTACATCCCACTCATTTATACTATAAAAAATATGTGTGTAAAAAACAAATATATAAATTAGAAAGCATTGATAAATAAAATACACTAATCATGTAACTAGCAAAGCATGTCATGCATAGGTCCTGATTTTGATTTTTTAAATACTGTATTTTTTTGTAATTTTATTTTTTTCATATTTTGTATTTTTAATTGATTTATTTTTATTATAACTAATGGTCCCATAAATTGGATGCTCACATGTAGGTCTTGGATCGATCATGGTGAATGTTACATGCCATGAGCAAGTAGAAACATATATATCTATATTAAAATTTGAAATTTGATCATGCATTGTAACATATCCATAATTAAAATCATAGTCCATATGATCATGTGTATTTTTTGTATATTTATAAACCAAGATAACCTATGAATTATGTTGTAGATGAATATAATATGGTGTTCATTATGGAACATATGGATCAAACTGTAGAACCACTGAGAACATGAATGACTAGGTAAAAGTCTACCATGAAATTTGAATAGACCTTTAATGTAATAGATGGTGAAGCACTTGTCTTTGAGGTAGTCAAATTACCTTCCTTTGAACTACCTACATATAATGAACCTGTGCAAGTTGTATAACAAGTTGTAGTGTATATTTTTGAGGAAATTTCTTTGGTTGAATAGGATAATTATATGCAATAATTAAAACTATAGCCACTCAGGTGATATAGATATAATTCTCACATTAATGTATCGAAGATGGTATTAAATGTATCTTATGTATCTATAAATACTCAAAAATAGTTCAAGCCTTTTAGCATCATGATTTTATATGAATTTACATATATATATGTCCTTTGTTGAAAATAGGGAACTTATTGGTGTATTTGTCTTATTTTTTGACATCTTTTTGACTTTATTTGACTATGTGATACTCTAACTTATTATTTTCAAGCTTCATTAATTATGTCATAAGGATCTTGATTATGTTTTACTTAACTTCAACTTTTCATTGGCCTTCAAACAATACCAAAATTTACATACATTAAATTTTGATGTTGATGATTGTAAATTATAGTAATTTCCTAAGGAAATTTTCAAATTATTTTGGACACATTTCCCTTTTAGACTTTTTTTTTATGTGCTTAATTACTCTTGGTTTGGATTTTATGTTCCATTAATTCCCTTATATATATATATATATATATATATATATATATATATATATATATATATATATATATATATATATATATATATATATCCCCTTGAAGGCATTTAGTAACAATCATTCTTTACTACTAATATTACATATAAAGTGCACACTACTCTTAGCTCATTTTTCATTTCAAAATCTAAAATATTATAAGGTCAAATTTTATTCTTCATGCTTTTACCAAGGTAGGACCTAGGCAAAATAATATATATACATACATCCATATGACTTGGCACAATCACAGAGTAAAGGGATAACTATGTGTGGTTTGAGCCCTCTTTAGAGTATTAGAAATGTAGTAAAATCTCATCTAGTTTAAGGGGATTGGTTAAGGTAAGTCTATCCTAAAATACTAACTCTTTAATAGGATTTTCTTATCAAAGGTGCAAGATCTAGGGTTTTAACAAAGGAGAGAGAATAAATATTGATCTATGTAGTTGTAAAGGTGATCAAACATATAAAATTAAATTATAAACATAGGCACACAATTTTTAGTGAAAATAATTATTTTCTACACCTTTGGACAAGTTCAACATATTTGGACAAAATCACTAGTCCAAAACTAGCTAATAATTTGAGTCTTACACTATGTAGATGTTGTAGTGCATTTCTGATTTAAAATCATATAGAGCTATTATAGATCATATTTTATGGACATAAAATTATTAAAAACCTTTTGTCTATTAAATGCTTTATCACTTATATAATTAGTAAGTGTAATGTTTCATAGGTAGCATTGAGATTTATATGATTGTTGTATACATTATGCAAGTTAAATATTTAAGGTTTTATGCTATTTAGATATCACAAACAAAAAATAAGTTAAAACATAAAATTTAACTCATTTATTATCTATAATATTTTAAAATCCTTTATCTTCCCTTAGGGTCTTATCTTCTATTGCAAGGTTTTCATATTTTTATAATTAGACTTGATTTTCAAATCTGATTTCTAACTTCCCATTTTTCATTTGGACTCAACACTAGGGTTTATATATTTCAATCTTGAAAAATCTTATGTTTGATTTTATATTATGATTAGACTTAATGTTTATCCTTATTTATATTTTAGGGTTTACTAAATTTAAAATCAGGGATCAGTCTAAAACCCCTAATAGCTCTATCCTCTAAATTATCTATTTTCTAGCCATTCCATTTTTTTTATTTTTTTATGATATTGAATGGACTAATGACCAAAATTGTGTAATTAATAATGTTAATTATGTATATGAATAATATTATTGTGAAATAAATGATTTTTATTATGATTATGAGTATAAATAATATAGGTGCCATAGTGATGAATATAGTGAAGAAAAAAATAAAAAAAATTAATTCTGAAATAGAAAACTTTAGCTCTTTAACTTCTTCTCTACATTCTTATGTTTCAATAATTGCAATTAAGAATAAATCATGAGATTACCATGTACAGATGATACATATATAGTATGATCATGATGTTTTACCTTGTAATGATATTTCCAAATGTAATGATGTTTCTGATGATATAGAAAAAACATGAATTATTTTTTCTTAGCTAGAATGTGATAGTATATCTTCTCTTGAAATGAAAAAAATATATTATTTTTGTGAAATAAAGTTTTATTCCTTTCCATTCTCTCCAAATGGCAAATGATTTTAGTGTTGCAAAAAAAAGGTGATATTCCTTTCCCTTCTCTTTAAGTAATAAATAATGTGAATGAATGTGTTTTTTCTCTCTCCCCCTTGGAAATATATATGAAAATACTCATTATTCTCCTAAAATTAAATGTAAAAATATCTATTTCCCTAAATTTTATATTAAAACATGATATTATACAATTTATACTCTTACATTAGAACCTATATGTGATAAAAATCCTAAGTTATGTAATGGCATTTCCATAAAATGTAATTCCAAGCAATGCAATGATATTTGTGATTAATATATTATACCTATGTTTAGGATAGATAGTGATTTAATACAATGAATGAATATTTTCAAACCATTATTAATCCTACTAGCCCTATGATTTTTATGATGCATGTTATAGGTGACCTTCAAAAGCAAGTGATTTCTCTCACTTTACAATCTAGATAATCAAATTATAATAATAAATTCAAATTAGGATAAATTTTAGTATGATTCATATTTGATTATAATTATCCAAAAGTATTTATCATGCCTAACTTCTAATTGTTTGATGGTCATGGAGATCCCAGTAGACACTTAACTCAATATACACTTTCTTTTGGGAAATGTTCTAATGATGGACACATACTATTTAAATTTGTCCACAAAATTTTATAAAATGAGCCCTTATATTGGTTCTGAAGTATCCATAGTGGCTTCTTGCCTTAATTAATAAGTTAGAAGAGGTTTTCTTATCTAACTTAAATTAAAAAAAGGTAAATAAATTCACATTGGAACATCTCCATAGTGTAAAATAGATCATGATGAGCTCATTAAAGATTACATTTAAAATTTAAGAATAAAATAACTTATTTAATGTATAAAACCTTATATTTTTAAAATAAATTTATCTTTACCAACTTATATCTCCACTTAATGAAATAACACTCTATAACTCCTACCCATTTTTTGATATACTTTTCATGGATATTTTCAACTATGTGTTTAGTCTAAATTTGAGTCACAAGACCACATTCACCTAAGATGGAAATTAAAAATAAAGTGGAACCAAATATATCATCTACTAAATCCTATATTCAAATTAAGGTCCTTGACAAAATTTAATGATCAAAGGTTAATGGTTATAAGGAAAAAACTAACAAGAAGGCACATATGAAAATAAGAATCAACCACTTACATCTAATAGTTTCAAATATCGATCAAGTGTTATTTTATAGACATTAATTGATAATAATATATTTAATTTGCCTAATAATTTATATCACCCTATCCATCACCTTGAATGAGTGAGGGTAAAACCATTTTATGACTATCATCATATCCATAGGCATAGAAACAATAATTGTTGTACATTGTGACAAAAGATTGAAAAACTTCTGGATAAAGGGGATATTAAATTTGGTAACATTAACAAGATTTAAAAAACATCCACTTATCCTTATTATTCTATTACTCATCCTAGGAAGACTGAGATATCCAAATATGTTCTTACCAAGGAGCCATTGGTCCCTCGGGCTTCTATGGAAGGACACACTAGGAGAAGATATTCTTATAATTCATATTATACAAGGATCAATGTTTCAAATTAATTTAATATCAAGGAATCAATGGTAATTCAATAAATTATTATAGGTTAACATAGATAATTCATTTTTTGAATGATACATAATAATGCAACACCTATATGATTGGTTTTATTAATGACTTGGGATATGATGATCGAGATTTAAAATTTACAAAAGCTTATGAGAATGATATGGGGCAAGTTAATATACCAATTTGTATAGGACCTAATATTTTTGACACATAATTATATATTCAAAAGTTTATTCCATAATTCAATTTCACATTGGGTCAATCATGGTTACAACAAATGGGAGCATGTGTTGATAACAAAAGTATAACTACCTACTTTACTTTTTAAGATGGTCTACTTATATATCATAACTATAAATAAATCATAAATAAGGATACAACTATATCCTCCTCAACACAAGTTTGGGTACCAAAGATAAATCAATCAGTGCAATATCAATGGAAAAAATAAGTAAATAACATTTCACAACAAAAATAAAAGAGGGAACCATTCAATATTTTTAGGATCCAGATATAGTAGTCAGTTTCAGATATTTAAAATGAATGATATGCATAATTCTTATTTCCAAGTAGTTGGTTAGAGATTTTATACACACCCTAAAAGGTAGATTATTAGTCATTCACATATGCATTATGCTTAAATACTATACCATTTTATGCATTTCAATACAATAACTAAGTATCAAAACTTAAAACATAATAAGTAATTCAAAATGTATAATAAAATTAATAAGTTAAAATTGAAAATAAACAACATAGAATATAAATCATAACATCATATATACATAAAATAAAGTGTTTACAACAAGTATCAATTAATAATGGGGGAATGTTTCCACTATCCCTCACCATCATTTATAGACCTAGATGATAATTCCCCACTATCTACTTAAAGACTCTAGGAATGAGGCCTAGTATGTCTCTTATGCTCCTTGTACATAGATAACCTATCATGGAGCCTTCCCCTCTCCTTAATAAATCTATTGTTATCCCCCTAGAGACAAAAATACTCGACAATAATGCTGGTGGAGGTATTTTTTACCCCCTTATTTAACCTCTCAACTCATCCCTCTATTCTTCTATTATAGTGTAATACATAACCACAATAACAACTCAATCAAATAAAGGTGCATATATACCCATAATATGATCAATTCACTCTAGTTTCTTTCATCTTATGACATTTTTGAGAATGTTATACATCAAAGTATGGATAGAGGCATACAAAAGAGTCATCTAATATGTATCCCCTAAAAAAATGTACATGACATTTATAAATAATGTCAATAAATCTCAAACATAATATGATCAAAATAAAAAAAATCATAATATACGTAATGATAAATTCCAACAACTATAATAGGTTATGCAATAACCTAACCACCTCTAACATCATCCCCACCTTGTGGCAGGATTGAAACTCTTAAATTATTAGCCATGATAGGAAAAATTCATGATCATCTCATCTAAATAAAAAATGAATGTACTTGAAGGTATACTCCACATCATCAATTTATAAAATCATTTTATGAAGATCCACACCTCTTGCCAAAAGTGGTGCCAAGTCCACACCACTAGGATACTCCAAATATCCATGATGATGTGACACCCTCTGCAACCATGTCCATGCATAACTAGCCGGGGAAACATTCTATATGATGTTAAATTATTGAGTGTCCTACTCATACTAAAATGTCTCAAGTAAACATTGAAAGTGATAATGTAACCATACACTAACTCATATCCACTACAACTTAGTGGGATCCTTGGCCTAAACCACAAAACCTTATTGTGGTCATCAAAAAATCTCATAAGGAGCCAATTGATCAAAATGATAAAATAATCCATACTATTTTATCCCATTTATCTTTCCCTAACCCACCACTTAGCATAGGTATTTGGATGTTCCTAGTTGACAAGAGGACCTTCAATCATTTGTATAATGACAATATGCTCATATAACCATGTATGAAATAAAGTTCTTAAACTAAGGCCCCCAATCCCAATCCTCACAAGTGAACCTATACAAGTCCTTATATAAATGGGATAACATGGTTCGTCTACATGAATATCTCTTACTATGATCCTATATGGAAATTCCACATAAGGAAGTGGAACCAACTATATCAACTAATAAATCCAAGGGTTATTTTTAAGGTCCTTAACAAAAATAAATAATCAAAACATATGGGTTATAAACAAACAACTAACAAGAAGGCACCTAATAAAAAACCTATTATATGAAATGGTGCATGCAATATGAAATCAAAATTACAAACCCATTCATAGATTTGAATAATGATAATAGGACACATAAATATTTTTTCACATATGTGTCATTAGACAAAACAAGCTATGTTATCAAAATGGTGGTATCACCATCTCTATAATGGGTTTTTTCTAGTTTGTTTAGTCAATTATTGATGGGCACATATAATGTAACTAATCCCTATGAAATGTGTACCAATACATAGGTGCCCATTAATGGTAATATAATAATATTTCACACATTATCTAATGTAACATTCATCTCCCCAATGGGAAGCCAAAATGTATAAGTACGTGTATTCCATGTCTCAACCTATGTGCTTATTAGATGCATAACATAGGGTATATATCTAAGATGAGCAACATGGCCCAAAACAAATCTATATATTTATATACACCCATATATGGTATTAGCAACTTGAAAATTTGTAATTTGAAAAAAACTTAACCCACTTAACTTATGCTCATAGACATGACTCTTATTGTTCATTTCTCTAGTTAGTTACCCATTTACGAGCTTAACCCTTCAAAATATCGTTACTACTTCACAATAATTTACAAGTATTTTTATTTAAAAAAATTAAATAATTCTCAAACTCTCTCTCTCAACTTTAGGCCAAATTTTCCTTTTTTTTGGTAGAATTTAGCACTCTATAGACATGTTTCACTCCCATAGACTTGTCCACCCAAGATAGAATTATTCCCGTAGCCTTTAAGAACTAGTTTTTAAAATTTAAAATGCCTATAAGAGTTCACCCACATAATTTTAAATATAGTTAATTTAAATTAACCAAAATATTTTTCTATAAAAACATATTACGTGTAGGCATTTATGAGTCTCTTCTCCTAGATGCACACTGAGAGAAATTGACCAAAAGCTTTCATATCTAAAATCCCTTAAAGAAAAAATCCATGAGATAAGTTTGAATCATTATTTAAAATTTTAATTCATATGTTTTAAAGTGTTTAAATCCATATTTAATATTTAAAACCATATTAGTATTACACAATAATGCATACACTTAACTAGATAGGAAAATTATATGTGATTTGATTCTCTCCTTGGAGTATTTGATGTGTAGGAAACACTTAGTCACATTAGGGTGGCTAAGGTTAGCTCAAACCATACCTTTCTTCCATTATCTTGGTTCAAAATTTAATGAGGTTCATTATGTCCTCTCCATTTATTTATATATGTCATGTCAATATGGATAGTTTCCAAAGGCTATATGCAATAAGATATACAAAGGTTATGACTAACAACCATGTTTTTGGGGGTGATTGAGGATCATCTAATCTATTGATCTAAAGATTTACTTGCTTGGATTCAAATCAAATTTAATTTATTTTTAAATAAAACACACTCTTTTCTTGAATTTAAATTGTTGGCATGTAAAGCACACTATTAATCTCGTTTTTTTTAAATGAAATTGCATGAATGGGAAATAGAATAACATTTGGAAAATAAGAGGGATGTATATTGTTGGAAGTAGAGGAAATAAACACTCAGGAGAAAATATAAATGTAAATTTATTTGGAATTAAAATTATTTGAATGAAAATTCTAAAATTAATTTTGTGAAGATAAAACACAGTCACACACAACCCTATAGTTTAATCGCATAAAATAATACTTTTCATAAAAATTGATAATAAACTCAAAACATATAACAATGCATAATAACTAAATAAATACCAATTGATCCTTCTTCCTTATAAAGAGTGGGACCTTGCTCATCCTTAGAACATTATTAAAACACTCTTAAGTTTGGAAATTATTCATGAACTCATATTATCATTAATATGGAAAACTTGCTAACAATAAGATACTAAAAAGATCACTATTTTGGTTCAAACTATTCACACCCAAATTCTTTACTACCTATATAAACAAAAGAAATTTATATATTACAATGTTTACAACAAAAAATTAAAGGATAAAGTAAAAAACTAATAAGATGAAATACTAACCAAGGTCTACTTTTATTTCATAACAACATCTTTTCCTCTTTTTTAAAAACAAAAAGGTGGAAAGTAGTAGATCTTGGCTCACACATGATCTTCCTATTTTTATGCTAATAGATGAGTTTCAACACCTTTTTTGGTTATAACCATTTGACTCACATTCCATTGGAAATATAAATAAATTATTTATAGTTACCTTTTGAGAGACACTATAAATATAGTTACTATATATAATAATACTATTTTTGGAAATTTAATTTTTAGAACTTCAAAGAATTTCCAAAAATGACTTAACTCTTTAGAACTTGTCTTCACATATCTATAACAAGTATTTTATCATTATAAAAATCTTGTAAGGTTGAGTTGAGATCTCTAGATCTAGTCTAGTGACTTATGGAGCTAGATTAGTGACTTTCAAAGCTAGACTGGTGACTTCCAGAGCTAGGATAGAAGTCTGTAAAATTGTCCCATTGATTTATCAAAGCTATCAAGTCATTAAAATTGATCCTTAGTATATATCTTGGTTTCCAAAAACATCTCTTGATTTTAGTACTTAAATTTGACTTTTACATGAAAAATTGACATATTTTCCATGTATATGTTAGAACTTAGTTGAAAAAATAGATAATTAATATCAAATCATAATCAAGATAAATAACTCACTTTCTACTTTAAATCAATAATGAGTCCTAATATTAGCATCAAATTCCACTTTAAGGGTAAATAGGATGATCTATATTATGGACTCATAATCTCCTCCACACTTAACTTATTGTAAGTCTTATTGTAAATTATGGCCTCCAATGCTCTCTAACAAGTGTCATGTTCTCAAGGGTTTGACTGAGATCATAAACATCATAATATGTGTCCCAACTTGTTTATTTTATATTGACATAGACCTTAAATTCTCTGACTTTGGCTCTCTATTTCTCAAATTATTCCAGTCCCTATGATGATGAGTTTGTCCATATAGACATGGGACCCTATCAATGGAGGTCTGAATGTCATACCAATCCATTCATTTCCAAATTCTTTCATCATTTCCACTATGGCTTTGGCCTTATCTAAGCACCAACCTAGATTATTAGAGGAAATGGGTTTTATTTTTTTAAGGAAATATTTAGAGTGTCCCATATTTTATTACATATAAGAAGAGATGTATTTAAATTATTATAAGTGAGCTCTTCAAACCCAGTGGCACTTTTAAGTAGTTTTTTTGGCAGTGATCTATAATCTTGGGGGCATATGCTAAACTCTTAAAAATTAGAATAAGTATTTTTGGATTTGAGAATTAATGTCTCATGATGATCCCTATATTTTTTAATTGAATAAATTATTCCTTAATCCTTTTACTCCAATCAACATTATTATGTAAGGTGGAAATATATGCCCCGATCTGAACTTCTCCTACAAATAGGTTGATCATGAAAGATGAGATATGTCCTATGAGGTAGTTATACAAAAATAATTCACATAAAATATTTTACTAGTTAAGAGAATTATAAAAATAGGCTTTTAAAAACACCTTTTCATCTTCAAAATCATGGGATGATCCACATGATATTCCAAGCAACTGCCATTTATAAAATTGTTCATGTAAGAAGGGACCATATCTAGAAGTAGGACTTCTATAGACAAAAACTTGTTCTCTTATTTCATAGGCTTCTTATAATATAGATTGAGCCTTTCCTTTTTATTCTCTTACTTCCTAAATTTCCCATTTCAACTTATTATTTTATACTTTAGCTTACCTTAAATTTTTACATTTATCATCCCAAGTAGTCATGATGTTAGTGTAGACTAATTAAGTTTGTACACTTTGATATAGTTAGTTTATAAGGGTTACTAAGAGATCTTATGAAACTCTTTTTTTTAACTGAGCAATCACATCATATTTATTAAGATATTATATTTTAGTTTCTTATAGATATTTTTTCAAATTAGAATTAGTTTTTTTACCTTGGAGGAGTTGTTTGAGGAAGGCAATCTCTTCTTACTAATTATTGATGGTTGTATCAGCTCTTGACAGTGCCATTTCCTTTTTCATTTGCTCATTTTCATTAGGACTAGAAGGATGATATCCCTCTTATAATATTCAGGTCTTGACCTTATCAACAATAGGTATAGAAGAGGTTGGATGAAGAATATCCTCCAAGGTTTTGCTTGTGGTTTCACTCATGTCTAGAGGCTCTTCCCTTGTGTCTACTTATTTTAGTTTATATTTAGTTGTGAACTCCTCCATTTCATATATAGTTTCAAGTTCCTCTATGACTATGAATTATTACTCCATATCTATCAATATTTATTCTTCAATCATGATTGTAGGTCCCTCAAATTCAAGTGCTACCATCTTTCTTGATTGAATCTCTTTAATATTTCTGTAAAATCTTGTCATTTTTCAAGATCATCATCTTCTAAGAGGATGAGTCTTTTTATTCCCATTGTAATTGTTTCTAATTTAAATTCTCATAGTGGATCCTTTTTCCTAGCACCTCTTATCGATATTTTAGGTTGGAGAATCTTTGGAGCTTCTTCTTTAGTGTTAAACATCTCCATGATGGGAGCGATTTCTATTATTGGTTCTAGAGTTGCACTTGAGGTGGTTCTAGATATATTTATTTTCTTCAATCTCTTACTTCTAGATATATCCAAAGATGTTTCTTCCACTATGATTTCTCCTTTGAAAGCACACTTGGGTGTGAGAGTAGAAAATAATGGTATTTTCTTAGTTTGAGACTTCATCTTTAGTTCACCCTCTAGAAATGCCTACCATTTTATCTCTCCATCAAATTTATTTAGAAAATGACATTGAAAAATGAATTATATTGGCTCATGATGCCTAATAGATCTAAATCATTGAACATATTTTCTTGTCATAGCCAAAATAACACTATGGAGTAAATGAGGTATGTTTACTCTCCATTTAGGTTTGTCTTTTACATGCCTAAGATGGTTCAAATCCTAATTGAATATCCAAATATAGACCCATATTGACAATTAAAAGTGAAAAAATTAATAACGTAGAAGGCTATAATCCTCCATGGTTATGGAAAACTTTCCATTTTGACACCTTTATTTACCCTTGTGGGTTTACATTTATTTTTGGCATTAATTCACCTTTTACATGAAAGACTTGAATTAGGTCCATATAAGAGGGTTTATTAGTTATAAACATGCCATTCTTAGGGATGACATAAATTTCACTAATGACAGTGCTACTTACCAGTATCTTAACCCATTTTACCTTGGAATGATATCCTTCTAAGTTGGTGATGAATTCTTTTTTTAACTACTCATCATATCCATGAAATTTATTTATAAAATCTAACCACCCTGCCTCTTGAAACACATTTACTACTAATTTATCTTATAATATTTCTACAAACTCTAGTTTAGACTTCTTTTTCTAGCCCATGATAGAATTTGGATGGACTTATAGATTTTTAGATAGGTAGACTAGGTAGGTAGGGAAAGAACAAGTAGTACGAATCAAATACAGAGAGTTTTGTCAAGTAAAAATAATAAATAATCTGAAAAATAATGAGTAATGACCTAACTCCCAAAATATGTAGTAGTTTTATCTTATTTTCTAATATTTAAATAAAAGAATATTTTAATGTAGTCATGTGGAGAAATTTGAAGTGAGATCAATTGATTCCCATCTCCATCCATCCACATGAAAAATTTGTCACCACCCTTGATTTTACTGTAATCATTGCTTTTTTGTTCATGCCTACTCATCACTTGAATTAATCACCCTCCTTTCAAAGGTACCCCTTTTACATCATATCTAGTGACATCATGTCTTGTCATAGTGCATTACATTTTTAGGAAAAATTTATTAAAAATTACACCCACTTTTTGGACCCATATTAGGAAAGACCCCCCTTTTAAGTAAAAACACCTTTTTAGGAAAACTCCCCTTTAAGAAAGTGGGTATTAAATTACAACATAAAACCCAAAGTTAACTTTAATCATATATAAATGAAGTATATACATTATACTACCTATGATTTTCCTTTCTTCTAATTTCTCCAATGTGCCCTAGGATGAGGAAAAAGAACATAGGAGTTTAGTTAAAAGTACAAACTTTATTGCTTTATTATTGAAAAGGTTGTCATTTGCTATTTTTCAAAGTTTTCATCCTTTTTTTAATTTTTTTTGGAAAGAGGCATACCATTTTCTATTTTTTGAACCCTTTCCTTTATTTAGACTCAAACTCTTACCTTTTGGTTATAATGGAAGGAAGAGGTTCTCCCATTTAACCAAACTCTGTTTGGGATTGAATCTGTTTGTAAAACTATTCTTTGTTAGAAGTTTGGTGATATATCCTTAGTCTATGTCCATTCACTAAAACAATTTCATATTTACATCAATTGATAACAACTGCATATATCTATTATCAAATATCTTTTCAATTTGATAAGGATCTAACCATCTAGTAGAGATTTTACCTTTGAAATGTAGATATTCTTAATCAAACAATAAGGTCCAATATCCTTCTTTGACTTATATTTCCTTTATATGATGGTCATGTCATGCTTTCCTCTGATGTTGAATAAGTTCCATTTGTTACAATGTTTTAAATATAATCTCATCTAATTCATTTAATTAAATAATTCTTTCCTTCTGTGCTTCTAGCATCTCATCTAATTCATTTAATTTAAGAATTTTTTTCTTATGTGCTTTTGTCAAATTTATAGCAACGTCCATTTCTATCCTTAATGTCTATAATTAAAAATCTATTGGAAGTAATGGATTCTTTCCATATACTATTCCATATGGATAAAAACATGTACTATACTTCCCTTTTGTGTTGTAGGCCCAAACTACTTTTGGTAGCTTACTTACCTAATTCTTCCTGATGATATCTATTTTCTTTATTAAAATGTACTTTAATTATTTTTTGTTGACTTATACTTGGCCATTAACTTGAGGATGGTAATGTGATTACTTTTTATGGGTGATTTGATAATGTTTTGTGAAAGATTGGATAATATTAAATGCAAATTGAGGTCCTTGATATGAAACTATAGATATAGCTGATTTAAAGCACTAAAAAATCATGTTATACAAGAAGTAAACAAATTTATCCTCATGAGAAAATGGTAGAGCTTTCACTTTAACCTATTTGGTGACATAGTTGGTACACACTAAGATTTAATCATTTCCTTGAGATAATGGATCAATGGGACCAACAAAATCTAGCCCCCATTTCTCAAAAGGTTCTAAGACCACTTGAGGATGGAGAAGCATCTTAATAGACAATGCAACTTTACCCATCCTTTGACAAGAGTCACATTAACAAACATAAATATTTATATTTTTATGAAGTGAAGGCTAATAGTATCCAAACCATAGGATTTTATGAATAGTCTTTTTGGTTGAATAATGACCTCCTCCTATTTCATCATGGTAGCTATCAATATTTCATAGATTTAATCTTCATGAACACACCTAAAAATGACCAATTTGGGTTGACATTTGAATATTTCACCATTGATACATTTATAGTTAGCAGTATTTATAATTAAATATTTTATTTTCTTAAGAGTGAAATCACAAGAGAACTTCCCTATAGCTAGATAATTAGCCTTGCCAAAAAACTAAGGTGAGTGTGTTGGGACTGCGAATAATTGCTCATCTATAATTATCTTCCACTGGATCATCCTCTCTTGAAACATTCAATCTTGATAGAAAATCAATAAATAATTAGCTTTAGTTGGATTATGAATAATTGTTATATCAAGTTATGGTAACAATTATAACTGTCTAATGATTCTACCTCCTACCACTAGTTTATTCATCATATATTTTATGGTTGAATGATTTATATATATGAAAATTTTATATACAATAATGTAGTGATGGATTTTTTTCATAACATAAATTACATGGAATTACTTTTTAGTATTTTTATAATTTCTTTCAATATGATTTAAGTTTTTACTAATGTAATAAATAACATACATCTTACCTTCTTCATCTTTCAACTGCAAGACTACCCTTATTATATTATTATAGGAATCAATATGTATATGAAAAGGTTGTTCCCAATTGTGTTCTCTTAATATTGGAGTATAAATTTACTTTTTATTTATTTCTTCAAAAGACTACTAGAATTTTTCAAACCACACAAACTATCTTTGGTGAGAAGGGAAAACATAGGTGTTGCAATCTTACTAAAATATTCAATGAAACACCCATAATATCCTATATGCCCTAGAAATATCTTGATATCAGTTTGGTTTTTAGGTGAATGTATTTTTTAGATGACTTTAATCTTACTAGGATCAACTTGTATCCCTTCGATTAAGATATGATGTCCTAGGACAATACCTACATTTACCATCATTAGACATTTTTCATGGCTTAAGGATAACTGATGTTGTTCAAACTTGGTTAATACATTGTCTAATATTTTTAAGGATTCATCAAAGGAGTTTCTATGCATTTTCAAATCATCCATGTACACTTAAACACACTCATTAAGGAGGTCAATAAAGATGATAAATATTGTGCTCTAAAAAGTGGATGGTGCACTACATAGTCTAAAGGGTAAAAATTTATATGCATATGTCCCCCCAGGACATGTGAAAGTGATTTTTTACTGATATTAGGAGTATATATACCCACTAAATCCATATAAAAAGGACACATACTTCTTGTCTATATTGTCTAATACTTGGTCAGTAAAGGCCAATGAGAAATAGATTTTCATTATTGTTTTATTAAGTTCCCTATAATCTACACAAATCCTCCATTTTCCATGTTTTTTGGGAACTATTATTAGAGGTGAAACTTATTAACTATCTAAGATTGTATATTTTAATCCTACTTATAATATTTTTTCAATCTTAGTTTCGACCATGTCCCTTAATGTAGGATTTATCCTCCTTTAGGGTTGTTTAACCGATTTTATGTTTTTAATACAAATGTGGTAGGTGTAAACACTTGGATGGATACCCTTCATATCACTGCATTCCTAGGAAAAATAATTTGTACAATTTTTCAATATGTCAAACACCTTGGTTTCCTATTCATCAGTCAACCAATTATATATGTTCAACATTTTATTTGGTTGTGTTATAACCTATTTTTTGCTTGAATAGATTGAAATTAATCACCAAAATTCATTAATTATGGAGGTAAAGGGAAAAGGATGAGGTTGAAACATATGGAAGGTGGTTATTTATTTGAATAAATACTCTCCTAAATTTACTCCTGCCAGTGGGTAATGAAAACTTGTAAGGAAGTATCCTTGGATAATTTTTGCCCAATTGACAACACTCTGTTGGACATATATGTGATCATTAGTTCTACCATGAGTATCCTCATAATTGTCTTGAAAACCATCCAAATATAGTTTGTATGTTTTTGGCACTTGAATAAACACTTCAAGAGCTAGACTGGTGACTTTTAGAACCAGACTATCTACCTCATTATATCTTATTAACTCTTCTTCCAACTCATTTGCATGGTTTTTGGCTACCACCATTACTAAAGAAGAGAGAATATTTCTATTTTTATATAGTTCATCTATAACAACTCCACTGGGTTTTATTGGAATATATTAAAAAAAATTAAATTAATTACACATATTTATCATTTAGATTTCACCATGAGAAACCTAATTAGTGATATTTAACTAACTGCATTAATTTACTTAAACATAAGATTAATATCAAATCCACTTAGCTAAGGATCACCATGAACAGATATAACAATCATGAACAATACTGAATAACTAAAATTACTACATCTAATTATAAATAAAATAGTATATTTTCAACCATGAATGATACAATATTATACCCATTAATTTAATGCATAAATGTTATAATTTTTAGAAATACATAATAATATCTCAAATGATAAAACATGATACAAAACTCCATGGATCAGAGTCTTCATGACTCAAGTATCAATCTATAATATCAAGTGTAGTCCCTAGTATAGTACTCTAATTTTGAGGGATAACATCATCCAAATGTTTTTCCACACCAACCACAGACCATAGATCCCCCACATTATCTCCCAAACAATGGGATGGCCCTCCCTTCACATATGGGTAGAAAATGATGGTGCAATAATATATATTAACAATCAAAACTAGTGTGTTGAAGATATCTAGTACATAATGTGTACCATAAATAAATATATTCTAATATAATATCACACAAATATAAAAACTATATCAAAATATGAAATGGAAATGTTTAATTATAACATGAATTTGGCCAAAGTTTTTAATAATTAATGATCTCTAGGATTAGTCAAATTCATACACACCACTCAATTGGATTACACCTTATCTTGTATTGATGGTACTAATCAAGCTAGTGGAATCCATCCACTACTTATTTAGGGTCATGAATGTGAGATTCGATAAAAATATAAAATAATATAGAAACCAATAGATTCATTCAAAATATTTCTTTTTAGCTAATAAAAATTATGCCAGGTACCATAATTATCACAGACATTCATTTAGTCCATCAAATAAAATGCAATGAATCCATAACATCTAGTTTATTACAAATAATAAACAAAATCAAAAATAGTCCTCAATATAATAAACCATCTGGGTAATGATTTATCTAGATTGTTAGTTATTTAAACCACAAAATAACTTAAAATGTTATTTTCCCCTGAAACAACATTATATCATAGGCTTATATAGTTGTTCATATTCCACATATAACAAAATCCAATCCAAAACCTTTATATTTAAAATGATTAAATACCTTATTTAATGCTTTAATCAACATTAAGATATATACAAGTACTCATTTTCACACTTGTTTACATAATGCATCTATATACATTTATAAATATATACTTAAATGGTATAAACATTTATGGATTGCATACTCAATCAATCAATGTTTAACTCATTCCATTTATTAGTATATTTTAGAATTAACAAGTACAAATATAATACTATATAATTACGTCCTTGTATACAGTATACTCTAAGATGACATCCACTGTCATTTGTCTTAGAGTATTTTATATACTCTAAGTATACATACAACCAACAAACAAAAGCCCCATAACTCATTTATAAGTTATATGAAACCCATATAATTGTAAAACATACAAAATTTCATATTAATCACACATTGTATATATCCAAACATTCATTCCAATCCCTTTTAATCAAATAAACCAATTCAAATGATTTAAGATTGACATTTAAAATAAATTCATGTGAACAATATAAACACACAACCAACTATACCCACTCAAGTAAATCTCCTCATGAATAATAAACATAAAACACATACCCAGTCATGTTACTAATTGTGCATATCTCTTACTCATTCAAAGACACTTTTTGAATAAGCTATAATACAAAATCATGACTATATATAAATGCATAATTCATGGATAATGATTAAAATTTAAATATTAACTCTACCATATAATTTATAACATATTCATATATATTTTTATGTATAAAAGTGAGTATAAATATACAGTTCATTCATTCACCTACCCATACCCAGGTTACATGTTATGGCCTTAGACCAAATTTTTCCCAAAACCATATATGAACAAGTATACATGATATAGGATTTCATAATAGAGTGCATATAATAAACTATGGTCTTGACCTATAATAAAAAAAATTGTTTGAATCTTAATCAACATAAATCTAATTGAAATCAAAACCTCAAGTTCATATTATATAGGTATTTTCAATTGTTTAAATGTAATACATACAATTTCCCTCAAAATCCCTACATTTCAAGATACATGGACACACACACACACACACACACACACACACACACACACACACACACACACACACACACACACACACACACACACATCTCATCAGCTCAAACTAAGTATATACTTATATATATGTGTGTGTGTATTATTATACTATTTTGTATAAACAAACCATACGTCTATGCCCAAAATATAATTAGGTTTACACATAGTCGAACCCTCAAACTATCCCAAGTTTTAATATGTATTACTAAACACCTTAATGAATATATAACAACTAGTTCGAAACAACTAGCCCAAACCACATCATGTATACTCATCAAGATATATTCATTCCCACTGGATAACATAGGTTTTTGAATTACAAAGTTATTTAAGATAGAGCTTGTTTAAATCCAAAATAACCATGGCATTCCCTATATTCCTACTAATTCCCTCAGGTTACCCTGGGTTGAATGTAGGGTTTTTTTAAGGTTGAGCCTTAAATAGGTCCCTACATATAACCCTTCTAATTTTACATAAATTTAAAGCAATTGAAAAACATAGTAACCATAAAATTCAAAAACCCATTCAACATTTCACACATGGGAATTTAATTACAAAACCAACCTGTGAATTTATGAATTCTAAGGAAGCCAAGTTAATCTTTTTTCTTTAATCATTCACCCTTCTTCTTCTTATGCCTCCTACTCTCTGTATGCCATGTGTCATGCGTTGTGTGTCACTCATAACACTCATCTCTTATTTTTTTATTTTTTCCCCTTAACTTACTTTCCACTACCTTCTCCTCCATTAATGATTGATTAAATTGATTGAATAAATGCTTGCCCAAATATCTCAATAGATCTCCCTATATGCTATAATACACCACCATTCAAGTCATAACAAAACTTCATGATTGTCAAAAAATGATGTTTACTCGAAGTCAATGAGTGATTAGTAACCCTAATCATCTCAAAACTTCTTTTTAAATGATTAAAATAATCATTTCATATCCTTTATGAAATGTGCATGATAGTTGACTTAACATAATTCCATCATTGACTTCCCAAAATTGACCAACTAAACCACAAGTCACATAACCCCAATGTTAATCGATGAAAATACTATTAACCTACTTGATACCCATAATATTTCCATGCAAAGTCGACAATCGAATAAATAGAATAATGACTATATAACATGGAAATACAATTAGGTAATACAAGATTATTGATTTCCTTAAACCATTTAATCAATATAATCAATGTCTAATGTATTATGGCTATTAGCCCTTTGGTCAACATTTAATCAAATACAAAGATATTTTAAAACAATACTTTTTATATATTTCAAATTTTAGATAAACATATATATATATTCAATTATTATTACCTAAATCTTGTAGATCAAATAAAAATAATGAAATTTGTCTATACTTATTAATGCATACATAACATCATATCATTATACTATACAACCATACCTAATAAGGTAGTAAGGTAAGTAAAAACATATACCAATTCATTCATTCAACCAACAATTACATCTAATAAGATAAGTTACATATGATTACTAAATTAGTGAAATCACTTCAAACAAATCAACATAATCATCAACATCAATCAAGATCACACCAAAAATCATATTAACAATCATCTAAAATAAAATTACATAAAACATGCTATGTTATCTATCTCAAATAATTATGAAACATGATATACTATGTGGTGTGCATGGGTTTCTAGATTCATTATCTATCATCCCCTAACTTATCCATCTAAATCACCCTCTCTGATGCTGCTCTCCCTTTGTCACACTCTAAGAGAAGAATCTATCCTACATCTAACTCACAATAATAAAGTTAGTTAGTCAAAAACATCATTATATCCATAAATTAATGCTTTATAATTAACAAACCTGATCATAATATACAAAATATTAAAGTACTACTAAATCATAGCAACTAATCATGTAAATTAAGCATCACATAACTATCCCATAATCAATATATGACATAAAGCTTAGTCAAATATTAGTTAATCAACTAATCAACCTTGATAATCCATGGATCAAATAGGTTATTTAGCTTAAATAGAAATCAGGATGTGACATCCTTCCTCCTAAAGTTGGTCATCATCCCAATGACATTTATTCAAACACAAATTATAAATTTAAAACATTTTTTAGTAGAAATCATATAATATGCAACAATAAATCAAGCAAACAAATATGGAAGAGACTTTAAAACTCATCATAGTCCTCCCAAATGACACTATCTTCAAAATATTGGTCCCACTAAATCTTTCACTGTGACACTTCTCTATTATAAAAATTGAGTTTATGATTATCAATTATTATGATTGATTCTACCATGACCACCCCAAGGTCCAGAACTTGAAAAGTATTCCAATTCAACATATGTGAAGGATCAATAACATACTTTTTAAGATAAGACACATAAAAGACATTATGCAAAAAAGCTAGAGTTGGTGGCAATGCAATCTTATATGCTACAATATTAACCACTTCCAAAACCTTGAAGGGTCCCACATATCTCAATGAAAGTTTCACTAACTTTCCAAATTTAATTGAGAATTTTTTAGTATTAAAACGTAGAAACACTCTATCACCAATAGAAAATTACCTAGTTGTTCTCTTCATATCAGCATTGCTTTTCTATCTATCATTGGCCTCGGCCAACCTCTACCTAATTATCCTAACTTTCTCTTATAATTATAAGAACATCTTAGGTCCAAAGACTACCCCATCTTCTAAACTATCCCAAGTGTTTGGTGTTCTACACTTCCTTATGTATAATGCCTCAAATAGAGCCATTTTCAATTCTAATTAGTACGAGTTATTGTAAGGAAAATCAACCAATAGAAGGTAATCCTCCCACTTGTATTTCTAATCAATAAAATAAATAAAAAGGAGATATTATAAAACCTAGTTAATTGGCTCTTCCTGACCATTAGTTTATGGGTGATAAGTAGTGCTAAAATTTAATAATGTACCATGAGCTAAATTTAGAGTCAACCAAAATCTAAAAGTCATCCTCAGATCTTGATCTAAAATGATATTTTTTGGAAAACCATGCAATTGATACAATTCCTTCATGAATATCTTCACAAGTGTAGGTGCATCATCTAATAATTTTCCTAGTATGAATTGGGTTACCTTGGTTAGTTTGTCAATTACAACCAAGATCATGTCATATTGTTTTCATGATAATGAAAAATATTGGATGAAGTCCCTACTAATCACCTACCACTTACATTCTCATATATCATGTGGATATAACAATCAACCTAGATACACATGTTCAACTTTCACACACTTACATTTCAGACAATGAGACACAAAATCCACTACATCTCTCTTAATTTATTTCCCAAAATAGAGTAATTTGAGCTCAACCATGAGATTGGTTACTCATGGATGTCCTAAGTATGGGGTATTGTGCAATTCCTTTGTTCCTCATATTCTTTCTATCAGGCACATACATCCTACCATTGTACTACAAAAATACCATCACTCTCTATTTTAAATCCTTTATACCTAGGATTCTAAGCATTCCTAGAAAACGCTTTCTTAACCTAATTGTAGAATCCATCTCATGATAAGAATTTAATTAATTGATCTTTAAAATTACTCCTGATAGTAGCCATGGCTATTAAGTACCTCCTATGACTTAGGGCATCAACTAATTTATTCTCCTTGCCTTTAATATAATTAATATTAAAATCATAATCAAATAAGAATTATAACAATTACCTTTGATAAAAATTTAGGTTTAGTTAGGTAAATATATACTTGAGTCCCAAGTTATTAGTCTTGAACTTAAATAATTTTACCAATAGATAATGCCTCTAAAATTGTAGAGCATGAATAATTACCATAAGTTATAGGTCATGAGGGGAATAATTCATCTCATAAGGCTTTAATTTATTAGACTCATAGGCTACCACTGATCCATCCTACATAAGAACTCCTCCAAGTCTGATCTAGAGTTCAATTTTAAAAAAGGTCCCAAGTTGTGACAAAAACTCTTGCAGATGGAAGAGCTCATCGAGAGCTTTTCAGTGCTTCTTTTGGATCATAAAATGGAGTCTGAATGCCCAAGTTATAGGATACTAAAGTTATTTTGTGACAGGAAAAATAAATAGGTGTCACAATTTGAATGCGATAGGTGGACCAATCACCCATCGACATGTGGTAGTCCATTTTTTTAAGCTCATGAAAAAATTGGTTTGGTGTTTTGGTTTGGTTTTAGCCTTCGATCTTTGATAGGTGGTCATATGGAAAACCATGGGCCCCACTATTAGCTTGTTAGGGGCCCTCAGTGAGGGTCAACACACTTGATTAAGGAAGGGTGCCTTGGCCTCCATCTTCGAATCTATATGCATATGTAATTGTATTTAAATCCTTATTATGCCTTGTATTTCTTGTATATGGGACTAATGTTTAAGCATTGTAAACTTTACATTGCATTATAACCAAGCATCAAACATGGAGCCAAATTCCAACATAACTAACCAAGGGTCAAGAGGGAATGGACGAGCTCCATTAAGCCACATGGGAGAAACAATAGTTTCCACGTTGCTATGCTAGGAAGGCCCTTCCAACTACTTACCAAGTCAAGCTCAAGAATTGAAGACCCTTGAGTTAAGCTCGAAGATCAAGCCATATGCCTGTCTATGTTGGCATTTATGTTAGCTTGAAGACTGAGCCATATTCTTGTTTAAAGTTAGTGAATATGCTCAGTTGGTACATCAACCAATGAACCAATTCTAAATGTGGTGCCTTGAGCCCACCAAATGGGCAGTTGGCAATTGATAAGGTAAACACCACCCTTAAAAAAGATTAAAAGCCATTGTGCTTTCAAGAATGTGGGACTAAAGATAAGCCCATGAAACAAAAGGTAAGGCTGATGACTTGAACCATGGACCTCCCATGAAAAATGGATAAGTCTTGACTGATTATGTTATGGGTTTCAAAGTGTTTTAAAAGACACTAACTTCTATTTGAATATAAGTTTCTACGGACTATGTATTTTTATTTTAATAGGCCGAGAGTTAGTTTACACTTGGAGATAGCTTTAGCAAGTGGATTATAATCCAATTTTTGACCTATATACATAGAGAGAGCCTTTTTAGTATGTTTTGTAATTGAAAAGAAAAATCTTTTAATGGATAGACCAATAGTTTGAGTGAAGGGACCAAAGTACCTTCAGAATGGGATTGAAGACTGAGGAAGAATTTCATGTTGCCAAGCTTTAGTATATCATCAAAGGTGGATTTCTTGGATAGATATCAGACTTGAGGGGAGTTGTGTAGCATTTCAAAGAATTTGTAAGCCATTTGTTGTGTAAATGTAATAGAAATGGTCCTCACTATTGGGTGGACCTAGAGACATAGGTAAGAGATGTCGAACTCCATTATCAATGTCATGTCATAATTTGTCTTTTATTTGCATGATTTTAATTTAGTTTTCTAATTTTCAATTAATCAAGAATATATGCAATTTTTTTAAAAATGACAATTTACGACATTTGATTTAAAACAAAAATTGGTTTTATTGGTGAATGGAAGTGAAAAGTCTTGTGACGGTTCCAATCCAATTCGATAACTGAGAACACATATTTGCCAAACAATTTGAAAGTTCTTTTAATTATTTCAAAAAAATTTTAAGTTTGAGAAATTCAGTATTCATATTTTAAAAACTTCACTTTGAGTTTATCAGTGTAGTTTACGGATCAAAGTCCATCCCCAGATGCATCTGTGATCATTCAGAATTGACCATTAGTATAGGGAACTCTTAGCACTGGTGCTAAATTAAGCCTCCTTTTCAATTCCTAAAAGGCTACCTCACACTTATCTGACCAAATAAAACTTTGATTCTTTTGCTAAAGAGAGGTAATTGGATTAGCTATCTTAGATAAATTCATAACAAATTTCCTACAATAGCTTGCTAATCCCATGAAATCTCTTACCTCATGCATATTATTTGGTTTCATACACTCCATTATGGATATTATCTTTGTTGGATATACTAAAATACCATCCAAAAAGATAATATGTCCCAAATACTGCACTTTTTTTGTAAAAATACACACTTAGACAACTTGCCATAAAATTTATGCTTTCACAAATGTTGTAAAACCAATTAAATTTTCCACAAGTGCTCTTCCTCATCCTTAGAATAAATGAATATTTCATATAGAAATACCAAAACAAAATGATCTAGGTAATCTCTGAACACACTATTCATAAGATTCATAAATGCTACTAGAACATTTATCAATCCAAATGGTAACACTATGAACTCGTAGTGCCCATATCGAGCCCTGAACATTGTTTTTGAAATAACCTCTTCATATATTCTTAAATAATGATACTCTACTCTAAGATCAATATTATAAAATACCTTTTCCCCTTGCATTTGATCAAAGAGATCATCTATGTGTGGAAATGGATATTTGTTCTTGATCATTTATTTATTCAACATCTTATAATCTATACATAGGTGAAGAGTGGCATCCTTCTTCTTGATGAAGACAATTGGTGTACCTCATAGTGATACCCTTAGTCAAATCAACCATTTTTACAAAAAATCCTAAATTTGTGCCTTTAACTCAACCAATTCAGTGGTTGTGATTATGTATGATACTATAGACTACAGTTTTGATCCAAGTATGATATCAATCAAGAAATCAAACTCACATTTAGGTGGCAATCCTAGTAATAATTCTAGAAACATGTCATGGAAGTTTCTTAAAAAAGAATAATCTTTGATAAATAGTTCCGTAGATTACTTCATCTCATTTATATTAATGATAAATTCTTGGCATCTATTCCTTTGAGTTTTCTTGAGTTGAATTATAGAAATATTCCTTAGCTTTACCTTGATTTTCTCACCTTGAAGTTGTGTTTGATTTCTAAAATCATCTTGACACTCAACCTTATTTAGATAATAGTCAACTTTATCTTTATGCTTCACAATCCAATTGAATCCTAAAATCACATCATATGATCCGAATGATGTTTCAAAAATATCTACTACTATAGTGAACTCTGACAACATAATCTCTATTTTGACTAAACACTTGTCAACTTTGATCTTGGAATTATTCCCATATTGTATCGACCATGCATTTTCCATAACTCCATATTTTTTTAAAAAATTATTAAGCATTCTAGGAGAAATGAAACATTTTGTTTCTCCCATTTCAATCAAAATAGAAACTAAATGATTAAACAAAATACATGATATTTCTATGGATAAAGATTGAGACTCATCCTAGCAATTATCAATAATTGCATTAATGTGCTACTAAAATGTACCTTAATGAGAAGCTAAACCCTTGTTATTTGATTTATCTTGAGGACATTATTGAGAAAAATGGTCACCTCCACATATGAAGCAACCTCCAACTAGTCCTTTTTTTTTAAACTATTGGTTTTCATTAAAACCACCCTAGAAACCATTAACAAGTTTTTTATTCCTAGAACCACTATTAAACTTGGCATTCTAATTCTTGAACTGACCCTTAAAGTCTCCAATCATCTACTTCCAATTATTTTTATTGAAATATGATTTGTAACTTCAAAACTTCTTTTTGAACTTATCTCTAACTTGGGAAAGAGATTTTAGTTTCTATTCTTGCTTGGCTACCTTCTCAAAGACCTGATCTATTGTAGATGGACCATGCTCATCTAATTCATAGCCAATTTGGAGTTTCAAGCCCATGATGAATTTCCTAATTTTGATCCTCTTATACACCTAATACTAAGGTACATACTTAAGGAAATTAATTAATTATTCCCAATATTCATTCATTGATAAATACCCTTGTTTAATATTCTAAAAATATGTAAGATTTTGATCTAAGTACAACTATGGAAGCCATCATGACCTAAATAGTGTCACAAACTATTCCCAAGTGGTGGTGGTTGAGTTGAGATTCATCTTGAGCTTTTTTTTTTTCCCACGAAGTTGATGATTCACTTAAAAGCTAATAAGCTCCCCAGACTAATTTCATGACTTTAAAATATATCTAAATCTTAAAATATTTATCCATTTTTATCAGCCATGCTTTGGTTCCATCCCCCAAAATAGTTCCATTAAACTTAGGAGGATTTATCTTTTTCATGTTGCATGTCAACTCTTTAACTACTCGAGCTCTCATATCCTATGGAAATTCCTTATGCCTCTGCTCTTAAATATGTTCTTGGTAATCAGGATTCTCTTCTAAAACCTTTTAAACATTTTCCTCTTCTTGGCCATGCACTTCCTGCTCTAGGGCCATGATTCAATCCCTAGTCTCTTACACAGTTGTGAAGATATGGTCTAACTTTGAAGCTTGCTTAGGGACAAACTAATTTATATCAAAAGGGGGTTCAGTATTTAAATTACCCTCACCTATTGGTCTAAGGTGCACCATTATTATTCCTTATTATTAGGAGAATAATTTTTCATTAGTGTAAACATTAAGTCCTAGAGTTTGAGCCTCATCTTTGATACCAAAATATAGCAACCCCACTGGGTTTTACCAGAATATAGTATTTTTTTACAAAAATTAATTACACATATTCATCATTTAGATTTCACCATGAGAAACCTAATTAGTGATATTTAACTAAATGCATTAATTTAGTTAACCATAAGGTTTTAGCTAATACACTTAGCTAAGGATCACCATGAATATATATAACAATCATGAATAATACTGAATAACTAAAATCACTAAATCTAATCATACATAAAATAGTACATTTAAATCATAACTATATAAGTATAATTATAAATGTTATAATTTTTAGTAATACAAATAATATCTCAAATCATAAAACATGATATAAATCTCCATAGAGCAGAGTCTCCATGACTCAAGTATCAATATGTAATCTCAAGTGTAGTCCCTAGTATAATACTCTAGTTGGGAGGGAGAGGATCATCCGAGTGCTTCTACACACCAACAATAGAACATAGATCCCACGCACTATCTCCAAAACAAGGGGATGTCCCTCCCTTCATAGATGGGTAGATACTAAAGGTGTGGCAATCTAGAATAACAAACTAGAACCTATATGTTGAAGATATCTAATACATAATGTGTACCATAAAAAAATCCATTATAATATGATATCACACAAATATGACAACTATATCAACCTATGAAATGAAAATTTTTAATTAAAAAATTACTTTGGCCAAATTATGCAATAACTAATTATTTATAGGATCAGTCAAATTCATAAACACTACTCAATCGAATTACATCTAATCTTGCATTGATGGTGCTAGTTAAGACAATGGAATCCATCCACTACATATTAAGGGTCATGAATGTGAGATTCATTAAAAATATAAAATAATATAGAAACCAATAGATTCATTATAAATATTTCCTTTTAGTTAACAAAAATTATGCCAAGTATAGAAATGTCACATACATTCATTTAATCCATCAAATGAAATGCAATGAATCCATAGCATCTAGTTTATTATAAATAATAAATAGAATCAAAAATAATCTTCAATATAACATACCATCTGGGTAATGATTTATCTAGACTGTCAGTTACTTAAACCACAAATCAGCTTATAATGTTATTTCTCCCTGAAACAACATTATATCATAGGCTTATATAGTTGTTCATATTCCACATATAATGAAATCCAATCCAAAATATTTATATTTAAAACTCTTGAATACCTTATTTAATTCTTTAATAAACATTAAGATATATATAGGTACTCATTTTCACACTTGTTTACATAGCGTAGTTGTATACGTTTATAAATATATACTTAAATGGTATAAACATTTTTGGATTACATAATCAGTCAATCAATGTTTAACTCATTCCATTCATATGTATATTTTACAATTCATAAGTATGAATTTAATATTGTATAATTACTTCCTTGTATACAATATAATTTAAGATGACATCCATTATCATTTATCTTAGATTATTCTGTATACTCTAAGTATACATACAACAAACAAGAAAAATCCCTATAACTCTTTTATAAATTGGAAAATTCTCATATACTTTGAAAACATACAAAATTTCATATTAATCACACATTGCATATAGTCAAACATTCATTCCAATACCTTTTAATCAAATATCCCAATTCAATCAATTTAAGATTGAGATTTAAAATAAATGCATGTGAATAATATAAACACACAACCAATTATACCTACTCAGGTTGGATAATATAATAATTCAAATCAAACCATGCAAATATCTTTATGTATAATAAACATAAAACACATACCCAATCATGTTAATAATTGTTTGTAACTCTTAATCATTCAAAGACACTTTTCGAATAAGCTATAAAACACAATCATGACTATATATAAATATATAATTCATAGGTAATGAATAAAATTTAACTATTAAATCTACCATATAAACTGTAACATCTTCATATATATTTTTATGCATAAAGGCAAGTGCAAATCTATAGTTTGTTCATTCACCTACCCTTACCTGGGTTACATATTATGGCCTTAGATCGAATTGTTCCCAAAACCATATATGAATAAGTATACATTATATAGGATTTCATAATAGAATCCATCTAATAAACTATGGTCTTGAGTTATAATAAACAAATCTATTTGAATCTTAATCATCATAAATCCAATTGAAATAAAAACCTTAAGTTCATCTTATACAGTTATCTTCAACTGTTTAAATGCAACACATATAGTTTCCATCAAAAGCCTTACATTTCAAAATATATATATATATATATTCTTAGTCCATTTTATATAAAGAAACCATATGTCTATGCCCAAAATCCAATTAGGTTTACACACAGTTGAACCCTCAAACTATCCAAAGTTTTAATATATATTACTAAATACCTTAATGAATATATAAAAACTAGTTCAAAATAAATAGCTCAAGCCACATCATGTATACTCATCAGGAGATATTCATTCCCATTGTATAACATAGGTTTTCAAATTAAAAATGGATTTAAGACAAAGCTTGTTTAAATCCTAAATAACCATGGCATATCCTACAACCTTACTAATTCCCCTAGGTTGAATGTAGGGTTATGTGGAGGTCGAGCCTTCCATAGGGTCCTACATGTATCCCTTATAATTTTTCATAACTTTCAATCAATTAAAAAACCTAGTAACCATACAATTCAAAAACCCATTTGACATTTCACACATAGGAATTTAATTACAAAACCAACTTATGAATTTATGAATGCCAAGGAAGTCAAGTTACTCTTTTTTCCTAACTCATTCACCCTTATTCTCCTTCTATGTCCTACTCACTGTATGTTGTGTACCATGTGTTGTGTGTCACTTATATCCCTCATCTCATATATATTTATTCTTTCCCCCTCAATCACCACTACCTTCTCCTCTGTTAATGATTGATTAAAATGATTGAATACATGCATGACCCAATAGCTTAAAATAACTCCCTATATCCTAAAACTCATCACCACACAAACCATAACAAAACTTCAAAATGATGTTTACCCAAAGTTAATGAGTGATTAGTAACACTAATCATCAAGAAACTTATTTTTAACTGATTAAAATTAGAATTTCATATCCTTTACAAAATATGCATGATAGTTGACTTAACATAATTCCATCATCAACTTCCCAAAATTGACCAACTAAACCATAAGTTACATAAGTCCAATGTTATTCCATGCAATTAGTACCAACTTAGTCAATAACCATTGTATTTCCATGAAAAGTTGACTATCAACTAAAGAGAATAATGACTATATAACATGGCAATATAATTAGGTATTAAAATATTATTATTTTAATGTTAAAATGGTATCAACAAACACACTTTGAAAATAAAATGATTTATTTAAATCATTTAATCAATATAATCAATTTTTAATGTATTATGGATATTAAACCTTTGGTCAACATTTAATCAAATACAAAGATATTTTAAAACAATACTATTTATATTTTTTGAATTTTACATAAAAAGATTTAGATCAAATAACAACAATGAAATCCATCTATATTTATTAATGCATACATAACATCATATCATTATACTATACATCTATACCTAATAAGGTAGTAATATAAGTAAAAATATATATAGATTCATTCATTCAACCAACAAGATAAGCTATGTATGATCACTAAATTAGATAAATAACTTCAAATAAATCAATGTGATCATCAAAAACAATCAAGATCACACTAGAAATCATATTAAAAATCATCTAAAGGAAAAATACATGTTATTCTATCTATCTTAAAAAATTATGTAACATGATATACTATGTGGTATGTACATGGGTTTATGGATTCATTCTCTTTCATCCCTCAATGTCTCCATCTGAACCACCCTATCTGATGATGTTATCCCTCTATCACACTCTAAGGGAAGAATAGTTTCTACATCCACCTCACAAAAATGAAGGTAGTTAGCTCGAAACATCATTATATCCATAATTTGATGTTGTATAATTAACAAACATGATCATAATGTACAAAACATAAACGTATTGTTAACTCATAGTAACTAATTATGT
Organism: Torreya grandis; assembly: GCA_037957365.1. Lineage (NCBI taxonomy): Eukaryota > Viridiplantae > Streptophyta > Pinopsida > Cupressales > Taxaceae > Torreya > Torreya grandis. The sequence goes on from JARHVA010000163.1 coordinate 4,982,496, forward strand.
AAATTAAGCATCACATAAATGTCCCATAATCAGAATATGACATAAAGTTTAATCAAATATTATTTAATCATCTAATCAACCATGATAATCCATAGATCAAATAAGTTATTCAACTTAGAGAGAAATTAGAATGTGACATCATCTACCCATTAGTGGTCTAGAGAATCTAGGGATGGTTTTGTATGTGGGTATAAGGAAATATGTTTTTCTTTAATCCATTTGAAATTGTCATATCTTTTGACCTAAAATCTATAAGAGCTTCCACTGTGTCCAGTCATGGCCTTCCAAAGATTAGAAGATAACCCAAATTCTTACTTTTTGGTTGAAGTATCTATTGACGCTTAAATGTGTACCATAGGTGCCTAGAGTGTTTAAGAAACACTTCTCATTTTATAATTCAATGCATGAATTATGGGTTGAGATAAATTTTTTATCTATTGGTGGAATAGAGGCATAACAAGTGATTGTTTCACAATATTTATATTAAGTGGTAGTTGGGAGCCACTATGAATAAATAGAAAATCTATGTAAAATATATAGTATACTATGCTAAGAATAGTATATTATGATTAAAAACTAATCTAAGATGGATGTTTACAATGACTATTTAAACTAAGGTGATCTGGTTTTAAAAAGAGCAAAGGAAAGGGTAGGGTAGAAAGAAAGATGTTACTAGTTTTTTTTCAGACATTATGACAAAGTTCAAATCTCATCTAGATATGTACTTAACCAATGTGTAACATGAAATAGCTTAAGCTCAAATCACATCACACATCATGCAAAATTTTAAGGATTGTCAGAAATAATGTAAATTAGAACCAAAATTACTTTAAAAATTTACTCCTATAAGCAGATAGATAATGCATATCTATGAATGCAAAGCAAATAAAATGAAGAAAACTAAGGAACATTCAATTAACCTAGCATAATCACAAGTTAAAAAATCTACAATCAAATGTACACACCAATAATCTATAAAAACCGTTCAAATCTGAAAGTGAAACTAGACAACTAAGAGAGAAACCATATAGCACTTCCTACAAGCAAGTACTGAATAATCTTTGTAGAATTCCTTGCTTATAATAACCACTCCAAGTTTACAAATTAATTTGGTTCTAATAACTCACCCCTTTTTTACAATTGACAATTCTCTTTTTATAGGATGTAATGAAGCTTGTCGATCAGTCCTAATCAAATTAAATTTATACAAGTACATAGGATAGGTGTCATATCAAATGTTCTAGAAAAAATGATCTTTTCTAATGAACTAACCTATATATAATGTGTTCTCTTACAAATTATACATGTTTATATAAAATAATATCCTATTTAAAATTATCATATAATGATGGCTATAATAGGAATATTCCTATTTCATCTTACTTAAGACCCATTGGCTAATGATGTGCTCTATAATTATTGTAGGGTCTTCAATATTCTCAGATGCTATCCCATACAAGTGTGGTCCCGTCTTCAATATAATTTAAGATAAACATTGCTCCAATGGTGTATTCAGTTCAAACATTGTGAGCTTAGATCCCAAATCTTTATATTACTAGATCCATAAAGTTTCTAATTTGGTCGATTGCCCTCATATAGCTTTGACATGGTGATCCCATGGCATCCCAGGTCATCCTATTTATTACTATCCAAAAATTACCATTGTCTTTTACAATTTGGACCCAATTTTACTATGTTAAAATTGACATCCTTATGACTATCATTTAATGTCCATGAGAACACCTTTGATGGTTGCATGACAATCAATTTTAAACACATGAATTAGGTTCTTTACTATATTAAAATTAGCATTTGCATGACCATAATTTAACGTCTATGGGAACATATTTGATGATCATGTGACCATAAATTTTAACCACATGTTCAAGGGTCATTGATATGTTAATATTGACATCCTCATGACCATAATTTGACATCTACAGGAATGTCTTTGATGGTCACATGACCATTAATTTTAACATAGTTATGGAGACTATCTACCAAGCCTGCCACTTGTCATCTAGAAGGCATTAGGGTAATAATTACCCTATTTAACCAATCCTTTAGTGATCCTTCAATTTATTATATGAATAATATATGGGTCCCATATGTGCACTTCATGATAGAGGAAAAACTTGCCCCTCCAACTAGAGACATAATCAGTATTTTCCTAACTAGGAAATTCAATGCCATCAAAAACAAGACAATAAATCAATTCTTTATGATGTCATACCTACTTGACACCCTTTTGGCCTCAACAACATTCTTTTGGATTATGAATTTGTCTATAGAGGGAAATACAACCATCTCACATTACTATTCCAAGTTACACATCTTCAAGTATAGGAATCACATGGAGTTTATTTGTGACTGTGTTTATCCTACTATAGTGGAATCCATCATAGTTTTTCCTATGCCTAAGCTCTTCCTCCTCATCAATAGATATGTTGAAATTATATGGGATGTATGGTAATATCCTAATTTCATAGTCATTAGGATAGAAGGAATCAAGACCCAACCTTACAGATTACTAGTATATGTTCCAAATAAACTCACAGAGTAGGAAATTGCTTCCCGTCTCCTCCATGACATTGATATAACTTGAAAAGAGAAAATAAAGGGTCTACTCCAACCCTTCCCCTTGAATATTGGGAGAACTATAATAAAATACTAGAAATAGGTAGAGGTTATGTCCACACACAGGGATTCATTTGGCTTCTAAATGGATGAACTCTAGATGTGGGATCTAAAGAACATAATTTGGGACCATCTAAGGACAAGAAGCTCTCAAATCCATAATATTCACATCAAATTAGTGTACATGACACCATATATATTATTTCTAAGAACTATGAATAAGTGTTGGCCAGGATCTAACAACATAACATTAAGCTTGAACATAGATTGGTTAGCGACAACAAGCCATATAGGAAAACATGGAAAATTCACCCTTTAAAATACCATTTACTACTTGGGACATATAGAATAACCCATGATTAACCTCAGAAAGAGAATCCATAGCCCCAACAATAGGTTGGGCAAGTTTAGGATGAACAAGGCAAAGGGAAGGAGAAGGTTGGAGAAGTCAAGCTAAAAGAGAGACCTAGGGAATGGCCCCTACCTTCAACATATCCCCAAGGGCCACCTTTCCCAATTCAATTCATAGGGATGATAGCCCTAGAACTAGAAGAGACACTTGAGGGTGCCCTCTAGGAAATTATAGAGGCTTAAGACTCTGATAGGGAATAGGGACCTAAGGAAGATACAGGAAAAGAGTTGGTCCCAATAACATCCTATGAGAAGAGAAAAGCATAACTAGCACTGTTCCCTATGGAACCAAAGAAGAGATCAAGTTTCACCTTCACTTATCCCACTAGTGAAGTAAATATATTCAGTGATGAGTTCCCAATCCATGGACCAATTATTCCTGACTAGTTCATCTATGGGAAGTTATAGAAGATCCCCTCCCTTTCTCACTCTTAGGCCATGATGAAGGTTACTAATGTTCAATTACAAGATGATATGAAGCCTTGGATAAGGGATATAATTAAGGATTGGGAAAAAATAAGAATTATGGCCATTAAAGGGCCATAAGTCAAGAAGATAGATGCTCTAGGAGCATCTACTATCTCAAGTGTGGAGGTTTTAGAACCTTCCCAATTCAAGGAACCAATCACTACTATCCATTTAAACCTTGAAATAGTTGGGTTGGAAAGAATAATAACTAGGATAGCCATGGTTAGGATAAAGGAATTCACCTTTCAGAAGGTGGAACCATTATTAGGATTAACCCTAGTAGATGTCCAATAGCTTGGTGAGGCTAAAATTCATGAGGAAGATGTGTAAATTATAATTGAATTCCGGTCATAACAAGATAAAGTGGGAGTCTAAGGTATGAAACAAAGTATCTATAATTTGGAGAGAGAAAAGGAAAACTAGGAAAAATAGGCAATTCTAGTAGTGCCAAATACAATAATCAAGCTACTTGACAAGTCATTTTATGACATGTTTGAGGCACTTAAGTCAATGAAATTAAGGAAAAGTGATTTAAAATGGAAATGTGAACTATCCAAGAGTTTAGTCACTCAATGGTAGGCCTCTAGGGATAAAATATCTCAACTCCTCAACATTTAGGCAAAGAAGTAGATCCCAAACTTTAATACCATCAGTTTGGGGCATTTGAGCATAATTCTAAGAATTGTGATTGGATATGTTCAGATTTTGAGTGCATGGCATAATGATATGGAAAGGGTCCTAAAAGAAGACAAGGAACTAACTACAAAAATTAAATAACTTTTTAGGACCATGCTTATAGAGCCTGCACAACCCAATGCCCTTAGGATCATTAGTGATGAGGAATTCAAGCATAGGGCTACTTTGGTAACCCAAGAAATCAAAGGAAAAGGCTAAGGCAAATATGGGGGTGACAATAACAAATTCCTAGGCATGATACTCAATGTAGGGGAAAGAATAGCTAAAGGTAGGAGTATTAAAGAGGTCATGGCTAGGATTGATAAAGAATTTGATGACTTAGTAGATCAAAAAGAAGAGAAAATCATGAATCCTACTGTGCACCTAGACCTAATTAATGAACAGCATGAGAGAGAAATAAGCATCCTTTAATAATAATATCTAGGGACCCCACCCTCAAATTGAGCATATTTTATTTTGTAAATTTTTATAACATTTTAAAGTAGAATATCCCATTGTAAAGGCATATGCTAGTTTGTTAGCATATTGGCCTTTAGGTCAGTATAATTGGAAAAAGCACGTATATTTTAGAACTTGTAAGGATAATTATCCTTATCTTTATACACCTGTATTTTGTAACTAACGGGTATACTACCTAATATTCCTATAAAGCCATGTATTACCATTGTAAAGAGAGATATTTTTGATAAAATTTTATACACTTGAAGTAATAAGTAAGATCAAGGAATTCTGCAAGAATTGTCCATTTTGATGTGTTAATTGCTAATAAAGCTTTTCTCTCAATTGCTAGTAGAGGTCTTGAATTTGAATAGTGTCTCTAAATCTTGAGTAGCATTCTTTAATTATAGGGTTTTTGATTTATGCTTATACTAGATTGGTTGAAATATCTTAGGTCTTGCTTTATTTCATTTTGCTCTATATTCAAATGTGCAATTACTATGTGATTATAGTAGTAAATCCTTAAAGTAGACCTGGTTCTTACTTGTGATTCTTAAACACTTTCCCTTGAATTTTTCATGATATATAGTGAGATTTGAGCTTAATTTATGTTGCATTATATATTTGTTGAATGGATATCTAGTTACCATTGATACTTTATCACAATGTTCAGGACTAAAATTGGCAATCACTCATTTCTTTTCTGCTCTACCCTTCTCTTCACCCTTTTTTACACCAGTATCACTTTAGTTTTAGTCACATTATAAATATCCACTTATATTATTTGTTAGCTTAAAACAAGAGCATGATTCACTAAGCATTAAAAAATATTCACAAGGAATGGTCCAAGGTGGCTCCCAACCACCAAACTATATAAATATTGTGGAAAAGTTATTTTACTCTGCCGTTATTTCACCATAGGCGACCAAATTGTCAAAACCTAAAACTCTTTCTCTAAATTTTCTAAATTTTAAAATGAGAAGTGTTCTTTAAACACTAAGATCACTTGTGGTACATTTAGAAGAATCAACATATCTTTACAAGAACACATGAACACTATGAAACATTTGGGCAAAAATATACTAATGTGTGTGTGTTAGTGTGTGTCTATATATAAATATATATTTCCCTTTAAACCAATATTTATAGTTATTCTAAAATTTTAGATAAAAAGGGGCACTTGTAGATACCTAAAATTGGTACAAGCCTTATTTACACCATGATTTTATGTGGCTTTACATATATAGGTCCTTAGTTGTGAATAAGGAATTTATTAGCCCATTCATCTTAGTATTTTGACATCTTCTTTACTTTATTTGACTGTGTAATACTATATCTTAATTTCAAGCATCATTTATTATGTCATCATGGTCATTGATCCTATTTTACTAGACTTTTGAACAAGTCTAGAATTTATAGATGTTAACATATAACATTGAAAACTGTAAATTCTAGTAATGTTTCAAGGCATTTTTAAACTTCTTTTGGGCTTATTTCGATTTTGGATAGTTGGCTTTATGCACTTGATTACTCTTGGTTAGATTTTATGTGACACTAGTTCCCTAATTTAAATTTGAGATATTTATGTATAAAAATCCCCTTGAAGGCATTCATGGACAATAATTCATTTTTAAAAGCTTACATACAAAGTGCACACTACTCTTAGCTCATTTTTCATTGAAAAATCTAAAGTATTATAAGGTCAAATTCTATTCTACATACTTGAACCAAGGTTAGGCCTAAAAAAATAACATCTAGACTTGTATCCACATGAATTGGCACACACATTAAAGGGAGAAGTCTATGTAGTTTGATCTCTCTTCAAAGTATTAAAAATGTAGACAACACTAAGCTGGTTAAAGGAGAATGGATGAGGTTAATCCAATCTAAAATATTAACCCTTTTTTAGGGTTTTTTAATCAAAGGTGCACTAGTTATATTATTGACAAAAGAGATAAAATACAAGTTGATTTTCCTAATTCTAAAGGTGATTGAACATATAAAAATCAATTATAAATGTAGGCACTTAATTTTGAATGAAGATAATTAACTTCTACCTCTATGGATAGTCTGGGAATTTTGATCTTACCATGTGTAGCTATTAAATGAATTTATAATTTGAACTCATACTGAGATATTACATAACATATTTGATGGACATAAAAAGATTCATAACACAACATAATTATAAATAAGTTAATAATTATCTATCCCTTAGATTATTGATCACTTCTATAATTAGTATGTACTATATTATAAGTAACATTCAATTTTGTATGATTGTTGTTTACATTGTGTAAGTTGAATATTCAAGGTTGTATACTTGTTTAGATAACACTAATTAAAAAACAAAGTAAACTAGTATCCATGGATGTCATAGCAATATGCCAAATGCCCTTGTATTGGCAATAACTAAGAACAAAGTTGTAATCACTGCAGGCCCTACCATGATTAATAACGCAATGCTCCCTAGAGAGTTTTATCCCTTTCCATCAAATCACTTCATTGTATTTATTGTACCAATCAAGTTCTCATGTGTGTATCCAATATTATAAAGTAGTGTCATAGTGAAAACATTTCCCCTTGACCCATTTTCAATCATGACACTGTATATAGGCTATGATTCAATGTAAGTGTGCACAAACAATGAAACATCAATAGACTCATTTTTAACTATATCATGTTTATTAAATGTAATTGTAGGTATATGTACACGTGTGACCTTAAGTTTACCAATAAAAACATTAATATGGTGTTCCTCTTATCAATATGAATTAGGATGAGGACATATTTTGTAATTCATTTTCACCTCAAGATTAGTCTTAGTATGATTAGCTACATGACTTAGAAAGGGACCGAAAAAAGTTTTCAACTTCACCTTGTGTTGCCCCAAACTATGAGTGGATATCACATGTATAACCATATGTATAAACATAGGGATAATATAAGTGGGAGTATTTTTTTGAACACCTTATATAGATTTGTCACGTTTAAAAGGTAAACTAATATCATTGAAGGAATCTTTCATATTGTTCCTCAAATGTGACAACCTTAAACTTATTTTTATTTTCATCTCTATTTATATTTAATAGTGCAGCAATCATGTGTGAATTCATTTTAAGATATTAATTTAATTCCCATCAATCTATATCATGGAATATTTCATGAAAATCAAGATAACCATTTCCCTTATCAGTATCTGCATCAATTATATTTTCCATTATGATTATGTGAAAATAAAAAATTAGATTCAAGCCCTAACACATAAATATGAAACCCTAAGAAGGAATGATGAAACCTTAAAGGAAAAATAGGGATTGTCACATTTTAACAAATGGTCGAGCTCCCCATAATGTTTTAACATATTTTAGATTTAGTGATTTATATAAGCCAAACTATTGACAATTTAGATTAGATAAGATATGAAATAAATTACACATGTTTGAAGGTTAAAATCATATATATATTAAACTTAATATTTATATAAATCTGAAGGTGAAAAGGTATTTTTTTTCTTCACTACTTTGTTATAATCATTGACCATGCCCAATCATCCAATACAACCTAAAATGGATATGTGGTTACTAGGCTCAAAAAATTAACTATCAGAATATGCTAGGATGCTACTATTAATTCTCAGACATATGCATAAAATAGATATGTATGTTATCTAATATAATTATCTTATATGCTTTTTCCAATCTATTCTACCATAGGTTATTTTGCTTACATGTCAAGATATTATTTTGTAATTTTAGATGCTCAGTCTTGTGCATAGATTCATATTTGTCTTCTTTTCACCTTAAAACCCTAGTTGCACTTTCAATAATTGCTTGGCTTATAAAAAAGGGTTATGTATGTGGGGTGCACATCCCAAACCACACCCAACTGAGTGGTTAAGAAATATCTTCATTCAAATACTTTGAAGAGGGCTCAAAATATAAGTAGTTCTCCAGCCAATGTGTATGTTTGCTTAATAGTGATATGTTATAATTCAATGCAACCTATTTAGTTTTTGACACTTTATGTATGAAATTTAACCTTAATTTATGTTTTAAAACTTACCTTAAGGACTATTAATTTGAATTTTTTTTAGATTTATATGCTTTAAATCCTCAAGTATGTGTAGATGTATTCCTCAATCTGCAAGTGGTTTTCCTTGTGATATATAGATAGGAATAACATTGGGTTTAGCTTGTATATATTGATGAATATTTAGGTGATTTACCTATATAATAGACATGAAAATCATGTGGGATGACCCAAGGGAAGGGTTAAAATTTTAAAAATATATGTTTGGATAACCTAAGACACCGTCGGTGAAGGTAGATGTTGTTGGTAATTAGTAGCATTTGACTCTTGCTAGCTTATCTAATGTAGAAGCATCCAAGGATTCATGCAATCTTGCATCAACCGAAAATATTTTAGATTAGATTTTTATTTTGTGTTGTGTTAATGGCCTTGTATATGTAAGTTGATTAACTTCTAATTATTATTATTTTAAAGTATTCCTATGTCGCACAACAGTGTGAATATCTTTCATACACTTTTATCAAAAAAAATTATCTCTATAGTTTGAGACACTTGGCAAGATGGTTCTTTAATGATGTGAAAAACTAGTAGGAGATATATGGTGAAGTCATAGTACCTAAAAATTACAAGATGTGTGTTAAGTTTAAGATCCTTTGGACTTATAATGTCATTGTACTAAATGTTTTGACAACTTTCATTTAAATTTGAATGTCACTTAAGCTTATAAGAGTCAGTAGATTGATTCTTAAACATAGTAGAACATGAGTATAAAATATTTATTAGGTTAATTTGAGTTTTATTATTCATCCTACTTGTCAAATTTATCATTATGAAGAATTTATAAATTATTATTTAATAGTTACATGTAATTTTATTTATTTTGTGATGTGTGGAAGGCACTATTAAAAACATTTGGCATTTGATCATAAAAAATGAAAGTCACCAAACTCTAGTATGTTATGTTGAGATTATGGAAGCTAAAGAGACACATAAAAAAATTAGAAATGTCAAAGGGATATTGAAATTAGGGACATAAAATTCAATTTTAGAGAGGAAAATGAGTTAGGGAGGAGAAAAAATCTCCTTTAACATAGCAATTAATTGTTTTAGCCAAGAGGGACTGCATGAGAGTCTGAGTATTCTTCATGTAATGTAATAATCCTATAAAGGTGAGTGTATGTAGAAAAGAGTGTGAGTGTGAGTGTGCATAATTTTATTTGTAACATTTTTTAAAATGAAATAAATATGTTTCATTAAGATTCAAGCCTAAGAGTAATGTGATAATGTGTGTCCAAGGGAGAGTGATAAACCAAGAAACATAGAGATAACGGTAGTCCTTAAGTGGACCCCCTCTCATGATTATAAAATTTTATAGGATGGAAAAAATAATGATATAGAACATATCAATAGTATACTTAGGCTAATAAATCATTTAAGCACAAACTAGGGAGATCATGTATAGTAATGACAAAAAACTAGGAAGGCCACATCTATAGATAGATTAATGGTGAGGAGAGAGTGTGAGAAAGAGTCAAATGTGTGTGCACAAGTCATGTATGTCAAGGATAGGTCAAAACTAACACTGTGAAGTGTTTACTACAGAATTTATATATCTACACCTATGTACAATGAGTTATAAACTTTGCTTACTATCTCTAGATAGCTGAATTTAATTTAGTGTAGAAATGCAATTCAAGATACTAACCCTTATTCCTCAAATTTGAATTAAAATTCATGTCATTTTCCCTCCAAATTTAAAAAATTAAGTAATTCCTATTTAATCAATTATGAACACTTTTAATCCAAATTTAATTAATAAATTTATATTCTTCACCTCACCTAGACATCCTCCACCTTTATCTCCCCCACATATTGACTAACCCAATCAATCCCTTAACTTCCTCTATTACCCTATGAGTCACCCCTTGAATTATCAAATATCTTGACCCATTCTTGATGACTCAGCTAACCAATTCCATTTTCCTCTCAACCAATTGAATTGGTCATCTCCTCATAGATGATAATACATTATTCATCATTTATTATTTGAATAAATATAAAAATTCAAATAATCCTCCACCATCCAATATATCTTCCAAAAGCCTATAAATATGCATATAAGCCATCACTTTCATTCATCCACCTTCAAAATAACAAAATGCTATCAAATTTCCAAGTGAATTCAAAGTGAATCAAATTCATCAAGAGTAAATTTGCTTATAAAAATTCTTCTGTTCCCTATTTGAATTGGAGAAAGGATTTAGCATCCAAATTCTACACAAAGATAAATTCTCACATTGATCACACAATGGAGAAAGTGATGAACTTTGCATGTGTTTGTAAGTAGTTATTTTACTAGTTTAGTTTATTCATTTTTTGTTGCTCTAACTTGAGATTGTTTGAGTTTAGATTAAGATTAAGAGTATTTGATTTCTTATTTTATTTTCATCTAGATTTACTTCATAAAATTTAGCACACTGAGGGGGACTTTCCCTCATATTTTACATATCATAATCATCATAGATACATTTAGAAGAATTTTTAAATTAATATTTGCAATTTTTATAGTGCATGTGTATTTTATCTTGGTCTTGGTAGTTTTATTTGTATTTTTATGTCATTTTATGGTGTTTTTGGTTCTATCTTACATATTATCTATGTAACTATGAAATTGTCAATTAGTTAGCAACAAAGAATTAACAAAATATACAAATGGAAACAAAAAGATTTTGTAGTTGGTTCATTGATTTTTGTAATGAAATTACTTCAAAAATAAATTAGAATGATAGAAATGGATCATAATATGAATAAAATATAGAAAAATATATGAATAAAATACAGGCCACTTTGAGGGGGAAACCTCCACAAGCTTTAATAAGAGAAGAATTCACAATATGATGATAAAAAACTACCCACTACCTCTTATTTATAGTCTACTTAGGCCATGGTTACTCCATAGTCCAACCTACTAACCAAATGAATGCATAGAAAAATGTGATATAACATCAAAGAGGGATAATTAATCCATAAGTTGGTTATTATTATTCTAATACATGTGATAGGTTAGGTTCATATCTTGCCCTTCCCCTTATAACCAATGTTGTCCTCAACATTGAACAACTTTGGATGTTTTTGTATAAAATATTCACCCTCCCAACTTACATCCTTACTACTCAGGTTCTTCCACTTGATTAGATATTCTTTAATCTCTCTGGTTCTCAACCTCTTAGTACATGTTTGTAGTATCTTCTCTAGTTCCAAAATGACTCATACTTCTTCATCTAGTTCTAGTAGCTCCATTTGGGCTAAAAATATCTATGTAATGACCTTATTCAAGTAAGAAACATGAAATAATGGGTGTATGTGAGATGAATGAGGAAGCTCTAACTTGTAAGCCACACTTTTATTTTTTTGTAAAACTTGATAAGGTCCATAATACTTAGGAGCAAGTTTATTGTCCTTTTTATATTACTTCAAGGACATCTAATTATAAGGATAAAAACATATAAAGACTCAGTCACCCACATCAAAATTTCTTTCACTACAATTTTGATATGCTTGTTGCTTCATTCTATTTTGTGACAAGACCAACTTCTCTCTCAAACTAACCAAAACCTCTTATTGATGTTCAATTTGCTCTTCTACATCCCAAACCTTGATTTTACCCTTTAAGGAGGAAGTGATGGAAGGTAGATGGTAACCATATAGTGCTATAAATGGGGATATTTTAGAAGAGGTATGGAAATATGTGTTATACCACCATTCTGTAAGTGGTAGACATTTAACCCAGCATTCTTACTTATTTGATACAAAACAATAAAGATACCCCTATAAACATTTATTGAACACTTATATTTGTCCATCAAATTAGGGGTGGTAATATGAGATATGAGCTAGATGAGTACCCAAATAGGAAAATAGATCACTCTAAAAATTACTAGTGAAATTAGGATCATGATCACTTACGACTATTTTTTGGGTTCCATGTAATTTTAGAATTGCCTCCAAAAAAAAGTCACTACTGTACTAGATCTAAATGGGTGTGAGAGGTAAAAAATGTGCATATTTTTTAATTCTTTCCACAATTACCAAGATAAAATTCTTAACTTCAGAACAAGGAAACCCTATGATGAAATCTATAGAAACCTCCTCCCACCTTTGACTAGGAAATACTAAACATTGTAATATACATAAGGTCTTAACTGTCTCATTTTTTTTCTATTGGAATATCAAGCATTCTGCAAAAAAAAATTGTGCATATCCATTGATTCCTTCCTAAAATATTTCTCACTTGATTATGTGATAAGTTTTAAAAATCTAAATTATCTCCCAATTGGAGATGCATGCAACTTTGCATGAATCTTATACTTTAGCTCTAAATATTTACACAAGTATAATATATCCTTATATCATAGGGCATTACCTTTCCATTAAAATTTGTCAGAGGCTACAAAAACTATGTATCCTTATCCTAATCTCACTCTAACCTAGCTTCATCTGCCCAATCTACATGCAATATGGACATTGAACAAAGTGATGTTTCTATGGATATATCCCATCTAGATAGTGCATATTGTACTACATCATCTTTAACCTTATTGTATATGATTTAAAAAATCATACCTCAAAATTTTTTTACCCACTTTTATTGTTCCTCATATGATAATATTTTCTCCAAAAAGTATTTGAGACTATCATGCTCTGTTTTCACCTTAAAGTGTCTACCCATCAAATAGGGTCTCCATTATTTGACTACATGAAGAATAGACATCATTTCTTTCTCATAGATAGGTTTTATATATTATTACCTTTAAATTGATGACTCTAAAATGTAAGGGGTATTTCTTCCTAAATTAGTACTACTCCCAACCCTAATCTGAAAGCATCACATTCAATAATGAATATCTTTGATAAGTTAGGAGTAGTCAAAATTGGGGTGGTACACATAACTGATTTTAGTTACTTAAATGCTTTAGTGGCTACATCATTATAGTGGAATTAATCCTTCTTTATTAATGTAGTGAGTGGAGATGTTATGCTGCCATAACCTTTCACAAATCTTCAGTAGTACCTTGTTAGTCCTAGAAACCCTCGAATGTTTTTGAGAGTTTGAGAATTGTCCATTCCATCATAGTTTTTATCTTTTAAGTGATGAGCCCATAAAATAGCTCATTATATCCATAAAATAACATCATTTTTCTTGCATGGGAAGTGAATTTAAATGTATTTTTTGAACTTATCTTTTATTTATGATAAAATAGTAAGTTTATATCATGGTTATGTCTTATAATTCTTTGTTATCTATTGATTAGTTATTTATGATTATTATTGGGAAAAAGATGTCAATGAGTGTATACGTAGTCTATACTAAGCTAATAATGAGTCAAAGTATGAAGAGTAACCATTAAAGAATAATGTTTGAGTAGTGCAAGATTCTTCTACAATGGATCCATCATTTTGGTCAAGTTACAGGCCTACTATAGACTCTTATAGGCTTGCTTCAGTAGCTATGGATTACATCAAAAATTGCTATAGGATTGTTATAGTAGCTATGAATTATAATAGGCTTGTTACAGTAGCTACAGATTACAAAAGGTTTGCTACAGATTAGCTATGGATTACATTAGACCAACTATAGATTACATCAAACCAGTTATAAATTATATTAGCCAATCACGGATTTCAGTAGGCTTTCTATAGATTTCAGTAGGTTGCTATGGATTTAAAAAAAATTACTATAGACTTCAACAAAACTACTATAGACATGTTTGAAAAGTATTTCTAAATGTATTCTAATGTTACAGCTATCGCAAAGAAAAAAATTATTTAAATTATGTCTATATATAGGTTTCTATGTATAGATTTTCCGTTATAGATTGTATTTGAATATAGGTTTATATATTTTTATTCCAATAAACAACTCTTTTCATATTTGGTGGGGATCGAGATTATATTGTAATATATTTTATAATTGAAATAAATATCTCTCCATATTTTATGGAGATTGAGATAGGATAGATATCACAGTTGTTACTCCTAAATAAGGTGTTGGTTGGAAGCATGAAATTATATATACAACTTTCCACACTCAAATGAATAATCAATCAATCAATATACTTTTTCCTTCCATTATTTTGAGTAGTCCATTTTGAAACTTGTGTTCTAAATAATCCTCTTACAAGGAATGAGTTGGACACTCATTCCAAGGAAGATGGGTCGATGTGTTATTTATTTCTTTATTTTTAAATTATCATTCTATTATAAATTATTATTTTATTTGTTTTCTATTGTAAACAATTATTTTTGTATAGTTTATGTGAATCTATAAGGGTTTTATTTATTTTTCAATTATTTTTAATTCAGCATTTTAATTTTTACAAGTGTGATTTACCTTCTGCAAGTGTGTTTTAATTTTGGCAAGTGTGATTTAATTTCTATAAGTATGTTTTGATTTATACAAGTGTGATTTTAAATTCTAACAAGTGTGATTTTCAATTCTTGAAAAGTGTGAAGTGTGATAGAAGGAACCATTTGCAAAAGATCTCTTTCTCCTTTTGTATACAGCCTTCAAACACCAACCTTGGATTGACATTATTAAATGAAAGGGATTGGTAACCCCCATCATTTTTGGCACCATTTCTAGGGAACCATAGTGTTATTAGAAGATTCAAGATCTATTAAGGAGATTCTTAATGAGAGGGAATATTTATTTGTAAATTTGATGACAAGAGATACTAAGTTAATGATTTATTTAAGATTTATTTTTTACAACATAGATTAAAATTTATATTTTTGCAATTAAGAATTTTAGATTTAAAAATAAAAACAAAAACCCCCCAATACTAATAGTATTGTGTAGGAAATAACAACTGCTAACATCATGAAGGAAGATATAATTATTGATGCAAATTGAAAATGAAATTCTAAGACAACCAACAAGATGAAGATAAACATCTTATTACGTGAGATTATGTAGTTTTTCATAAATTAAATATGGAATATATACTTCTATGTCTAACATGTTTACTTAGGAAATGAGTTGTATTTAAATTAGTTAGATTGACTATATATAGTTGTGCCTTTCCAAAAATCATTATAATGAATCATATATTTTTTTAGATGACTTGATTCTAGAAATATTATGTGTGATTTTAATTAGGTGGCAATCTCTATCGATCTCTAACTATTTTAAAATATGACTCATGTTTGCATGCAT
Source organism: Torreya grandis (assembly GCA_037957365.1). Classification (NCBI taxonomy): domain Eukaryota; kingdom Viridiplantae; phylum Streptophyta; class Pinopsida; order Cupressales; family Taxaceae; genus Torreya; species Torreya grandis. Next base: position 4,998,394 of record JARHVA010000163.1, read on the forward strand.
GCAATAAATATGGGAGATTTTGCATGAGCTGAAAATGCATTCTCTATTTTTACATTATTATTATTTAATATTGTACATTTGATATCTATTGTAATGATTCTATTATTTTTTATTTGGTCAGAATCCATTAAAAAAATGATGTCAGTTTCCAGTAAAATACAATTGCACACGCTAGTTTTTGGTAATCATGTTAAATTTGAGATTGTGTTTGATGAGAATTTTAGATTTCTATTTTTTGATATGATGATAGGAAAAACTGATGATTTTCAAAGAAGAATTAGTGATTGACACAGGTTCATAGATGGCTAAGTTTACGAAGGGATGGCTAAAGTTTACAAGAAGATGACATTGCAGTTTGTGTAGTTATTGCATTAAGACTCCCAAGCCAAAATTATATGGGGTATTCAATCTCCCAAAAGAGATTCATGTGGATATTAGATTAAATGCACAAATCAAGTCTTTCAAAGGGTTGCATGCAAAAATATCATCATGCATAGAATTAGTTATTTTTTATAGATTCCAAATAGGTCAAATAGTTTTGATAGGTTAATAAATAATAAAAATCTCATACATATGCAAATCACAACAGAAGTGGACTCTATTAAAAATCATGATTTTTATTGGAAGTTGAGCATACAATACATCTAATTCTATGCAATATATTTAAACACCATGCATCAAAATAGAGATATTACCCCAGATTTAGCATGAGTAAAACAACCACATCCCAACATTAACGGTATGTCTTAAATAATCATTAATTTTTACAAACTTACTAATTTTTACCATGTACAAATTGGGTGATCTAACCATTTAAATTTATATTTTATTTTTAAATCATTAAGTTTATACCAAATTTTTATTTTTAAAATTCTTTCTAAATTGTAGCCATTACTTCTGAAAGAAAATATAAATTGAAATACTTAGAAATTAATCTAGTCTCAATACTATATATTTATTATATTTTTTGTGTTTATTGTTAAGTCTACATGGATGAGGAATTTTGTTTAAAAAATAAATAATGAAAACCTTTAGGCGTTGTTGGTAGCCTTGGTTTGAAAACTAGCTTGTTGGCAGATCAAGTGCTAGAATAAAGAACCTTGATTAGAAAACCAATTTTTTGGCTAGTCAAGGGTAAAAACATAAAAATAAATAGAATACAATCTGTCAAATATAATAGTGATACAATTTTTCTAAACTTGGTTGCTTACTTCTATGCTATTATTTTTTATCAAAGTATGACTGTACTTTTCTCAATATTTTTCACTTTGGCTACCATAAAAGAAGCAATGAAGACTGGAGTTATGTCAAGGTATTTTAGTTTACTATTTTACATTTAAATTTACTTGTAAGTTTTGTTATTACATGAAGATCCACTCTTTCACATAGCTTTGTTCTAATAAATGGACAACCTTCCATCTAATCTATGTAATCTCATCCCACTTCATTCATTTGGCATGCATGAGGTCATGCATGAGCTTAGGTGTGGGGGAGGAAAAAAGCTTAAAATATATAATAATTGGGCTTATCCAAACATACAAAAATAGTTTGATCTTGATCATGGTCCACAGTTTTGAAAGGAATAAAAAAAAAATTATGTTAAGAGTTGTTTTGTGGTCAAAATAAATATGTAGACACAACAAAAAAATTTCAAAACAAGAACCTACTCTCACCCCATTTGTATATAAAAAAGGGGAGAAAGAAGGAAAGAAGAAAATATGAAGAGAACAACATAAACATTCCACACAAGAACCTATGTCAAAAGGATCCAAAAGAATCTAAGGATAGTAGGAAAATCTTCCACATAAGAACCTATCCTTAAACTTTTATCTAAGATTTTAAAAGATAAATTTCATTATACTTGTACAAATGAAATCAATTTGGGAAGCCCATTTAAAGTATGAAGCTAAGTCTAACCCATGCATATGTACCATGATGTTTTAAATAGTGGCATGCATGAGGACATACATGAGATAAGGTATGGGGGAGATGATAAGCCCATAAAATGGCTCATTATATCCATAAATAACATCTTTTTTCTTGCATATGAAATGGATCTAAATGTAATTTTTAAATTTATGGTTTATTTAAAATAAAATAGTAAGTATATATCATGGTTATGTCTTTAGAATTCTTTATTATTTATTGGTTATCTATTTCTAATGATTATTAGAAAAAATATGTCAATGAGTGCATACACAATCCATACTAAGCTAAGAATGAGTCAAAGTATGAAGAGTAACCATTCAAGAATAATGTTGGAGTAGTGTTAGAGTCTTATACAATGGATCCAACATTTTTCTCAAGTTATAGGCATACTATAGACTCTTATAGGCTTACTACAACAGCTGTGGATTACATCATAAACTCCTATAGGTTTGCTACAGTAGCTATGGATTACAATAAGTTTGATATGGATCGATTATGGATTATATTAGACTAGATATAAACCAACTATAAATTACATCAGTCAGCTAGGGATTTTAACAAGCCTGCTATGGATTTCAATAGGCTTACTATAGATTTCATTAGGTTACTACAGATTTTAATAGAATTACTATAAAATTTAACAAAACTACTACAGACATGTTTGAAAAGTATTTCTAAATGTATTTTAATATTATAGCTATCACAAAGAATGTTTTCCATTTAAATTCTTTATATATATATAAGTTTTTATGTATAAACTTTTCATTATAGATTGTATTCGAATATAGGTTTATGTATTTTTATTTCAATAAAAAATTCTCTCCATATTTGGTGGGAATAGAGATCATATTGAAATATATTTTATTATTGAAATAAATATCTCTCCATATTTTGTGGAGATTGAGATAGGATAGAATATTATAGTTGTTACTCCTAAATAACGTGTTGGTTAGATCCCAGACGTTCACCTTCTTGGTGGCCATCGGATTTATCTGAACATAGCATAGATAAACAACCTTTGGAGGCAACAACAGATTCTGAGACCGAGAATGAGGAAAGGTTGCAATCCGAGTCAGAAGATGAAGAGGAATCTCTGGAGAAACAATCAAATGTAGCATCTGAGGAGGCTGAAGTTAAAGATACAGCTAAGCCTGAGGAGGAGGTGGTGATCTCTTCCCCAGTTTTGGAGGATCTCTCTAAGAGCCAGACTGTGTTAGACTGTCACAAGGAGTTTATGCCTTCTGGTGTCCACAGATCAGTGTCTTCTGAGGCATGGGTTGCTGAGGCAGCTAAGGTAGAAGATGGCTGGACAGCAGTCAGAAGAAAGAAGGCTAAGCCTTTGGTCCCTCCTCTAGATATGAATCTTCGGTCATGTAAAAAGAAAATTGGAATTTAAAAGATTCATCCAAAGTTCCTTTCTGCTGATTGGTTTTTTGGGGGCAGCAAACCGGTCATTTTTCCTTGGTTTGCTAGTTACGGATCTGGAAGATTGCTTATCCAATTGGTTGGTTATCTTTATGTTCAGTGTTTTGACAGCTATTTTTTCTTGTTCTTATTTGTCGATAACAGGTCCCTGTAAAACCTGGTTTTGGTTCTTTTTTGTTATCAGGTTTTTGTGTTAACCTGGCTGTGCTTAAATGTTTATCTTTCTTCTTGTACAGGGTTTCGGGGTCCCTTCAAAACCTATTTTTACCTTAATCTAAAACATGTTGGTTGGAAGCATAAAATTATAAATACAACCTTCCACACCTGAATAAATAATCAATCAATCAATATAATTTTTCATTCCATTATTCTGAGCATTCCATTCTAATATTTGTGTTCTAAATAAATCTTCAATCCAAAGAAGATGGATCAATGTATTGTTATTTATTTCTTTGTTCTGTAAATTATCATTTTTCTATAAAATATTATTTTATTTCTTTTTTGTTGTAAATAATTATTTTTATACAATTTGTGTAAACCTGTAGGCATTTTTTTTTTTCATTTATTTTTAATTTAGTAATTTAATTTTTGCAAGTATGATTTATCTTTTATAAGTGTGCTTTAATTTTGGCAAGTGTGATTTACTTTCTGCAAGTGTGTTTTGATTTATGTAAGTGTGATTTTCAAATCCATCAAGTGTGATTTTCAATTACTACAAATTGTGGAGTGTGATAGAAGGAACCATTTTCCAAATATCTCTTTCTAATTTTTCATATAGCCTTCAATCACCAGCCCTGGATTGACATTATTAAATGAAGGGGATTGACAACCCCCATCATTGAGAATAAACTTTAACACCTTCATGGGATATAATGTGACCCAGGTAGTCTACCTCATGTACTCCAAAAGCACATTTGGATGGATTTACATAAATTTGATGCTGATCCAAAACTATCAACACTTATATCACATGTCACAAGTGTGCTTCCCATTTCTTAATGTAAATCAATATGTCATCAAATAAAACTAACACAAACTTTCTTAAAAAAGGCCTAAAAATAGTGTTCATCAAGTTTTTAAAAGTAGATGGTGCATTTGTAAGACCAAAGGGCATTACCAAAAACTCATAATGGACCTTATGAGTTCTAAAAGTAGTTTTATGAATATATTCATCCATGATTCTAATTTGATGGTACCCTGAATAAAGATTCAATTTTGTGAAATAAACAACACCATGCAACTCATAAATTAATGAAATAAGAAACTTATCTTTGATGGTGTACTTGTTGAGCTCCTTGTAATATGGACACATCCTCCATGTGTTATCCTTCTTATGCACCATGACCAATAGTGATGAATATGCACTCTAGCTATGCTTGATGATCCCTGACTCCAACATCTCATGGACCATATTTTTAATTTCAATCTTCTATGCATATGGATATCTATATGGTATGATATTTGGTGGTTGACTCCTTAGAAGTAGTTTAATGGCATGATCATGTTGTCTTTTTGGTGGTATTCATTTTGGCATGGCCCTAAAAATTGAAGGGTGGTCATCAATAAGCATATGTAGATCAGGATGTGTAGATGTCATTATGGGTTGAAATTATATGGAACATAATCATGATATAAATCCTTTTACCTCAATTTTAGCATCTTTGTCATTTGATGTGAACCAACCAATTGTGTATATTTTTCTCATAATTGATGTATTTTAAATTTTATACCTTCAGAATGAATGTGTATGAATAGTTCTTGAAAATTCATCTCAATTGCACCCAAGGTTATGAGCCATTGGACTCCCAAAATAATGTATATACTATCCATGAGAATATAAAATATAGAAGAATGTAGATTATACTTACCCATAGCAAGCTTAATATTATGGAATTTCCTTGAATAATTGATTGTTCCACCATCTGTAATCATGACTTAAAATTCTAGTGTTGGATAAATAAAATAATTCAATCAAGTGGCCAACATATGGTTGATGAAGTTATGTGTGCTCCCTGAGTCAATCAACACTATCTCCTTCTATTTCTTGAGGAAATCCACCACCTTAAGTGCTTGAAAAGTGATAATACCCAAAAGTGCATAGCAAGATATTATAGGTTGGAAAAGTTTAGGTACCTCCTATATCTCTTCCTCATCATTGTTGGAGGCAACATCATCTTCATCATCTTCATTGGATCCCTCAATGTAGAATAGATTATTCTCAACACATCTATGTCCTTTGTCCCACTTACTATCATAGCTGAAACATAATCCTTTTGAACTTTTCTCTTTAAATTATTGAGGGGTCAAACTAGTAAGTGGAGGAAATAATGATGTCGATATGATATGATCTCTAAAATGGGTGAATTTTTGCTTCATGTTGGCTATGAATTGTTTCTTTGCCATGCATGCCATGATAATAGAATTAGAAGCCTTAAGTGGATTAAACATGCATACCTCATGTTTAATGTGGTCATTGAGGCCACCCAAAATAGGTCATTCACATTCTCATCAAAAATTATATCCACACATAAATACAAGTTCTAAAAATGATGAATATAATCCTTGACTAAGTTAGTCTATTGTAAATTTTATAGTTGGTTGAATTAATTTTCTATCACACTATCGCTCTAGTGTAATTGTAATTCCTCTATAAAAATTGATTAAGTGACACTAAGATCATATTTTTATTTTGAGCACACAACCATTGATACCAAATGAATTATTCAAGATCTAGATATAAGGATACCATGGTAACCTTCTATCCATATGGGAGCTGATGTAGATCAAAAAAATATCCATTTAGTTGATCCAATTGAGTGGATCCTTTCCATCAAATTTATGCATATCTACCTTTGGTAATAGGTTCCTCTATGGAAAGGTAATTAGATTAAGATTAGAATGGTTGGGAGATACACTATGGTGGGGTTGTGTAATAGTGATAACTAGATGATTTGGATGATTATTTTGTAAATCCTTCATGATATTTACCAAAACTAGATTGTACGACTTTCATCTTACATTATATGTCTTGCATTTTTGTTTGAATGCCTTACACATTATAATCAATTTATCTCATTTTGTGATCTATCTCAAAGATTCCTAGTATAAAAAATATACTAAATCCCACTTCTAACTCCATATATTCATTTAGAGGAGTTTTACCTGGAGTTTTATCAACCTTTCCTCAGTGCCTAGTTTGTAGTTCTACCACAAAATGGCTTGACAATATCAATCCTAATTGAAACTTTTGACCCAACTTTGATAAAGAATTTTTATACTTATCTCAACCTCAAATAATAAATTACAAAGTACATACATTATCTATATTTTTATAATATTTCAAAAAATGTAAATAATTTAGAAAAATTCCTTGAATTACACACTATAAAGTGAATTTATGAAAAACACTAAAATAAAAATAGATTGCACAAAACTTGCCTCTAAATTATAGTTTTTATTTTTTAATGTCCTTGAATAATTCCAAAAATTTAGTTAAAAAAAATTAGGAAAATTCATATCAGATTGAAAGATATAAGCAAATATCTAACATTAGTGTTTTACCCACAAGATTGCCCAAATCGTAGCTCTTGACTAGCAGTTAATTCACAATCAGATATACTTCTCTTGATCAAAATGAGCAAGGAGAGTAAACATGGATCTATACCTTTTACCTCATTAAAATGTCAACCTAGGGATGTAGACTTGATAGGATGATGCCATTGTATGTGCACACTCAATCTCTAATTTGACATTCTACTAATTGTATCTAAGATGTTGAAGTGCAGTAAATGAAATGTTTGAAATGAAATATAAATAAAGTATGGTAAAATAAATGCTTATGCATGGAAATTTTCTTAAAAGAATCTAAGCAAGAATGTAAATCACATAATTCAAAAATGAAACATACAATGCTTAAGGAAATCAAATAATTTGCTTAGCTAAATAAATGGGTTGGATTATTGTTGTAGCCTTCTAAAGGGAACCCTTCCTCCTTCCAACTCTAGCTTAAACCCTTCCTCCTACAATAATAAATTCAAGATGGAATTTCTCACTCATATTAATCAAAATTGCAGCAATAATTATTATAGCAAGTTACAATAACAATTGTTTAACACAATGTTATTCTGATAATCTCTAGTCAACATATACTATTTTCTATATCTCTCAACTCTGTTGCTACATATTTAAATACCTTAGAGGAGATTATTTTATGAAAAAAATATATACATTATATTCTAAGATATATTCAAATTAGGATAACTAAAATTGGTTCCTTTTGCTAAATACATCCTTCATGTGAATCTTGTGACTTTTCTATAGGGCAAACAAGGTTGTTTTGTTCTTTAACTACTTCCTTATTAAGATCCATAGAGGTTAGAGTCATTTATGTGAGTCAGTTGAAAGAGAGTAAAAAAAAATCATCCATAATTTTGGTCATGTAATGGCTATAGGATGGTTTGTATAATGAGATTCCTTTGTTGTAGGATGTTTTGTGTTATATACCTATTTCTCCAAAACATCTTCAAAATACAGTTATAGAAAAATCATCCTAAAGCAATAGACAACCATCATATATTTAGTTCCAATACATAATTTCAACTATTTAAAAGAGTTTGAAAACACAATTCTATATGGCTTATGAAAGTAGGAAACTGATATGGAAAAGTGTTCAAAAGAATGGTAATTAAGCAGGATGAGTACAATAGATGGACACAATAACAGGATATTTATGGGGCTCATCACACCCCACAACCTAAGATCTTATTCAACCTCAAGAACCATACTTATTCATTCCTAATTCACAAAGAACTCTAAAATCCATGGGATCTATATCACCCTTGGCAAGGTGAGCATAAAACCCCCGCCTCTATTCAAATAGTTGCCAAATTTTGGCTTCTCTAGCCTCATCCACTGGGTTTTATTATACCAATCTAGGACAAGACACTAGAATATGGGTGGCTAGAAATTTAGGTTCAATAATTACGATCCCATGTCACCTACAAGAAGAATGTATTTTGTGGTCATTTTAAATTCTATGTTTAAATTAAAAGGGGAATAGGGCCCTCTCTTTTTTAGTACTAAGGTGAGCTCATTCCATCATTTAGTGCATGATTCTCTTACATCAAGTCCAAAAAAAGTTCTCAATCCTAAATAAAAATCTTGGACCTTATCAAAATTTCTACCAAACTAGGTTCTAACTTCATTCTTCAACATGATATTATCCCATTATGTTAAAACCACATCAGGTGCCATTGATTCGCTTATGATGACTAGCTGGCTTTCATTCTCTTTTTTCCTGTATTTTTTTATTTCTCTTCCTCTTCACTATTCATTCAAAAAATATGATGAAAATTCTTGTAGTTGGACATATTTAACATATATATTATGGTTCCACTCTCTATCATATGAAACAACATAATTTTATAGGTAGAACTCACATAGTTATGCTTATTCTTCCTATGAATTTACTTTATAAATAGAAAATAAGGAAAGGGGATCAATAACTTCATGGGGCATATCACAATAAATTCTCATAAATCTAAATGTGTGTCATTATTCTTCAAGATAAACTGAATAAACTTTTGTAGGAGGCCTACAATCAAGCATTTTTTGGGTTATACCAATCATGTCCTCAACTTTCTATTTCAGTTTGGTGATGCTCTCTTCCTTCAACTTATTTTCTTCTTTAAATTTCCTATTTTTTTCCTCAGTTTTGTTAGTGGGAGTTGTTTATTTGATGCTTCTAAATGTACCACAGGGGATCTTAGTGTTTAAAGAACACTTCTCATTTTAGAATTTAAATAATTTAGAGCATGAGTTGCACTTTTTGACAATATGGTTTCCTATGGTGAAATAGCATTAGAGTAAGATAATTATTGCATAATATTTATATAATTTGGTGGTTGGGAGCCACCTTATCCTGTTCCATATGAATATTTGTTAATGCTTAGTGAATTATGCCCCTATTTTAAGAAACAAATTAATCTAAATGGATATTTATATTGCGACTAAAACTAAAGTGATCTTAGTGTAAAAAGGGGAAAAAAGAAGGGTAGAGCAAAAAAGAAATGAGTGATTACCAATTTTAGTCTTGAACATTATGATAAAGTATCAATGGTAACTAGATATGCATTCAACAAATATATAATGCAACGTAGCTTAAGCTCAAATCTAACTACATATTAGGTAAACTTTAAGGGAAAGTATTTAAGAATCACAAATAATAATTAGGTCTACTTTAAGGATTTACTACTATAATCAAATAACAATTGCACATCTGAATACAAAGCAAAATGAAATGAAGCAGGACCTAAGATCCTTCAACTAATCTAGCATAATCACAAATCAAAAACCCTATGATTAAAGAATGCTACTCAGGATTTAAAGATATTATTCAAATTCAAGACCTCTATTAGCAATTAAGAGAAAATTTATATTAGCAATTAACACATCAAAATGGAAAATCCTTGCAGGATTCCTTGATCTTATTAATTGCTTCAAGTATATAAAATTTGCTCAAAAATCTCTCTCTCTTTACAATGGTAATACATGCCTTTATAGGAAGATTAGGTAGTATACTAGTCAATTACAAAATTTAGGTGTACAAAGATAAGAATAGTTGTCCTTACAAGTTCTAAAATATAAGTGCTTTTCCCAATTATATTGACCTAGAGGCCAATATGCTAATAAACTAGCATATGCATTTATAATGGGATATTATACTTCAAAATGTTATAAAACTTTACAAAATATAATATGCTCAATTTGAGGGTGGGGCCCTTGGCTGTTGTTACTAGAGAATGCTCATTGCTCTCTCATGTTATTCATCAATTAGGTCTAGGTCCATAATAGGCCTCATGATCTGCTCTTCTTCTTGACTACCAAGTCATTAAATTTTTTGTCATTCCTATCCATGGCCTCTTTGATACTATTTAATTTGTTTATTATTTCCCCTACATTAAGTATCATACCCAGGACTTTGTTGTTGTCACCTCTATATTTGCCTTGGCCTTTTCCTCTGATTTCCTAAGTCACCAAAGTAGCCCTCTACTTGAATTCCTCATCACTAATGATCACAAGTACATTGGGTTATGTAGGGTATGTAAGCATGGTCGCAAGAAGTTGTTCAATTCTTTAAATTAGTTCTTTGTCTTCTTTTAGGACCCTTTACATACCTTTATGTCATGTGCTCAAACTCTAAACTTTGCCAATCAAAATTCCTAGAATTGTGCTCAAATTTCCAAAACTGATGGTCGTGAAGTTTGGGATCTACTTCTTTACCTGAATGTTGAGGAGTTGAGTTATTTTATCCTTAGAGGCCTGGCACTGGGTGACTAAACTCTTAGCTAGTTCACTTTGCCCTTTTAATGCACTTTAGCTTAATTTCATAGACTCAAGTGCCTCAAACATGTCATAAAATGACTTGTCAATCAGCTTGATTATTATATCTAGTATTAATAGAATTGTTTGTTTTTCCAAGTTTTCCTTTTCTCTCTCTAAATTTTGGATCCTTTGTTTCATACCCTAAACTCCCACTTTATCTTGTGTTGAATGGGCTTCAATTAGACTCTCCACATATTATTCATGAATTGCAGCCTCACCAAGCTATTGGCCACCCACTAAGGTTAATCCTAAAAATGGTTCCACCTTCTAAAAGGTGAATTCCTCTATCCCAACCATGACTATCCTGGTTAGTATTCTTTCTAACCTAACTATTTTAGGGTCGAAATGGATAGTAGTGACTAGTTCCTTGAATTGGGGAGGTTATGGGACCTCCACACTTTAGCAAGTAGATATTCCTGAAGCATTTATCTTCTTGCCTTTTAGACCTTCAAAAACCACAATTATTCTTTATTCCTAATTATCCATTATAGCCCTTATCTAAGGCTTTATATCATCTCATACTTTAACATCAGTAACCTTTATCATGGCCCAAGAGAGATAAAGGGAGGGGATCTTTTGCAACTTCCCATAGATGAACTAGTCAGGAATGACTGGTCCATGGATTGAGAACTCATCACTAAATAGATTTACTTCATTAATGGGATGAATGAAGGTGAACATGGGTCTCTTATTTGGTCCCATAAGGACCAGTGCTAGTTTTAATTTTCTCTTCTCATGGGATGTTATTAGGACCAACTCTTTTCATGTGTCTTCCTTAGGCCCCTCTTCCCTATTAGAGTAATAAGCCTCTACAATTTACTTAAGGGTACCCTCAAGTGTCTCTTCTAGTTCTATGGCTATCATGCCTATGCATTGAATTAAGGAAGGTGGCCTTTGGGGTAGTGTTAAAGGTAGGGGCCCTTCCCCAAGTCTCTCTTCTACTTTGACTTCTCCAACCTTCTCCTTCCCTTTACCTTATTCATTTTGAACTTTCTAAACCTATTTTTGGGGATGTGGCTACATTATCTGAGGTTGCTCATGGGTTATTCCAAATGGCCAAGGTAGTAAATGGTATTTCAAAGGGTGAATTCTCCATGTTTCCCTAGATGGCTTGTTGTCCCTAACTAATATGTACTCAAGCTTAATGTTATGGCCTTGAATCTTGGCTAATACTTATTCATAGTTCATATCCCTATTATATATGGTGTCATAGACATTTATTTGATGTGCATATTCCATATTTGATATCTTCTTGTCCCTTAGATGGTCCCCAACTACGTTCTTTGGATCCCACATCTAGAGTTTATCCAGTTGGAAGCCAAATGAATCCCTATGTGTGGACATAACCTCCACCTATTTCTAGTATTTTATTATAGTTCTCCCTATATTCAAGGGTAAGGGGTGTAGTAGACCCTTTATTTTCTCTTTGAAAGTTCTATCAATGCCATAGAGGAGATAAGAAGCAATTTCCTACTCTGTGAGTTTATTTAGAACATATACTGGCTATCCATAAGATTGGGTCATACTTCCTTCTATCCTAATGACTATGAAATTAGGATAATACCATACATCCCATATCATTTCAACATATCTCTTGATGAGGGGGTGGATCTTAGGCATAGGAAACCCTGGGATGGCCTCCACTATAGCAGGATAAATGTAGTCATAAATAAACTACATGTGATTCCTATACTTGAAGATGTACAACTTGGAATAGTAATGTGAGATGGTTGTCTTGCCCTCTATGGACCAATTTTTATCCCAAAGAAGTTGGTTGAGGCTAGAAGGTCATCAAGTAGGTATGACATCATAAAGAATTGGTTTGAGGTCTTTCTTTTAATGGCATTGAATTGCCTAGTTAGGAAAATACTGATTAAGTCTCCAATTGGAGGGGTAAGTTTTTCCTCTATCATGAAGTGCACATATGGGACACAAATATTATTCACATAAGTAGTTGAAGGGGCATCAAAGGTTTAGTTTAATAGGGTTATTATTACCTTAATTCCTTCTTTGAATTAGATGATAGGGATTTTGCCATTAAGGCTTCTAAAAATGTGAGGTCCTTGATGGAGATAAGGTCTAGGGACATAGTCCAAGTCATGGTTACTGATCCACTCTTTGATTAGATTCACATGGGGGAGAGGGAGCTTGTAGTACTTCTCAACATCAACAAGGGAAATTTAGGCTACCCATTTTGAGTTCCCTTACTTAATGATCAATTTATTATATATTCTATAATTAACAAATATATGGGCAAAGATGTCAATATAATGTAATACCTCTGGTTTTGTCATGGCATGATCAAGGCCCACCATTTTGATAATAACTAAGTCATAATGTTACTTGCTCATGGTGTCATTCCTCTATTACTCATTTGAAATGGATTGTAACTCTTCTATCATGAAGAAGAGCTCAAACCAATTCCTAATCCCCTAGATATTCAATGTTGTGAGGTCCAAATTTTTATACTTGAATATCTGAATCTCAGTATCTGTTGTCAAATAGATCTTAGGTATCTTCCTTTAATTATTTCCTACTAGCTACCATGGTATATGTCCTTGTTAATTGTTCACATTAGATTGCAGATGATATTTGTGAAAGCTTTCTTGTGCTCAGAAAAGCAATTAATTTATCTTTTGATCCAATTATAACAAATTCTTGGGTCACTTTTATGCAAGGTTTAGGGTTTTGGAGCTTTAATGGTAGAAGATATCTAGGCTTCAGCTTATACATGTCATAGATGTTAGGTTGTGGAGCTAAAATCTTCACTGATGCAAACATGGAGGAGGTTGCTGAGAGGTTGCTGAGTTGCAAAGCAACTGACATCAGTCTGATCAATTGATGTCGGTCATATCTAGTGAGCAAAGCAACTAACATCAGTCAGGTATCAGCCAACATTGGTCATCTCCATCCAGATAGGGATCAACATCAGTCGCCTGTGTGGTTCTAGAACTGCTAGTTGACGAATAGTTAGTTTGATGAACTGGTTGTTTGCATGTAAAAGGCTAATTTTAGTCTTGGAGCTGTGGATCTAATTATTTTAATTAGATGTCTAATTATTGTTTGCATAGGATCTATATAATAGACTCATGGGTTGTATTGTAAAGTGTGAGGGATCAAAATAGGGATTCTCTGGGTGCTAGATAGAGAGAGCAAGTTTGGCTCCTCATAGTGCCATAGTGCCAAGTGTGTATGATCAGGTAGATCTATGGGAGAGCAAGGTCTGGTAAAAGATCCATAGGGGTGCTAGTTTGGAGGACAAGTGATCTTCATGGTATGTAAGATCAGGTTGGTCTGTAGGTGTGCAAGATTAGGAAGGAGATCTACATGTGTAAGTAAGGTCAGTTGATCTACAGGTGTGTGTGTGTGTGTGTGCGAGATCTAGGTTTGCAGGTGTGCAAAACCAAGTTGATTTGTAGGTGTGTAAGATCAGGGAGGTCAGCAACACAACAGGTAGCAAGATCAAGTGAGATCTACTTGGAGTATTTTGTGTACTTGGAGTATGTGTGTATACTCAAACTTGGAGTACATGGAGTACTTGGTGGACCGGTAGTATTGTTACTGACTGGTGGACTGGTAGTATTGTTACTAGCTGGTGGAGGTGAACAATAACTCTGTGTTTGAGTTGATTGTTGGGACCGTAATTGAGAGAGTGAGCTCTTGAAGAGATTTATTGTTTATGCCCTAGAGGTGTGTGAGCCCTAGAGGAGTGTAAGGAAGAAGACTGTGGCATCTTCTTTGTTGTATTTCCTTCTAGAATAGTATTAATACAATTGGGTATTGTCTCTCATATTCTATGTTATTTCTAAATTCTAGTTACTATTTACTTCTAGTTAAATTCCGCATTTAGTTTCTTGGTAATCAATTATGCTTCCTAGGTCCTATCAAGTGGTATCAGAGCTAAGGTTATAGGGAGCAGGTTTGTGTTTGATTACAGGTCACTCTCAGGGATTTTTGATTGAGTGGGAGTATAGCAATGGCAGAAGAAAGTAAGCTAAGAATGGAAGAATTCAAAGGCACAAATGGTCAATTACGGTGTTATGGAAAGAAAGAGCAGGAAAAGAAAAATTGTTGGTTGATAGTGGATCAGCATAAAGGGAATGAAGAAGCATGTGTTGTAGGTATTGTTGCATGGATTGCTCTTATATGTTCCTTAGATAAAGTAGAATCTTGGTTTATAGATTATGTTGCATCTTTCCATGCAGCCCCAAATAGAGTATTTTTCCATGTTAAGGTCCATGGAGACTTTGGAAAGATTTATTTAGGAGTTGGTGAGTCTTGTCAAAGTATTGGCAAAGGGGAAGTGCAGCTGAAATTGTAGACAGGGAACACATGGGTGTTGAAGGAGGTCATGCAGGTCCTAGTCCTGAAGATGTAGCTAATTTCTACAGGAAAGTTGGGTGATGAGAGATGCATAGGAACTCTCACAGTGGATGCACTTGAATTAGTAGGTGGTAAAAAAGTAGGTATCATTTATCTATCTACTTATATTACTGATTCTTCTTTTATTGCAAAGACGTGGCTTTGTAGGCTTGGTCACATGAGCAAGAAGAAGATGCATGTTCTTAAGAGGAAGTCAGATGTGTTTGACAGACTTAGGAACTGGAAAGCCTTGGTGTTCTTGGAGGAGATGATGGACAGAGATTAGTGGATGGGACTGGATATCTCTGATCAGGTAAATTTGGATAGGGTTTTGATCCAAAGAGAGCTTGTAGGTAAAAAATCATCACTCATAAGAAAACACAGTTACCGATGTCGGTCAAGAAGAACTGATGTCGATCAAATAGGTATCGATGTCGGTCATGTGCAGACAGGAAAAGTTGGTAATGTCAGGCAGGTGGACACTGACGTTGGTTAGGTGGACACCAGCATTGGTCATAGAACCAATGTCAGCAATCAGGTCAATCGTAGGGAACCGATGTCAGTCAGGTGCAGACTAGGAGGTGACCAACATCGATCACTGACAGAACAAATTTTGGGCAAATAGCAAGCTGTCAAGGAGTCTCAAATGCCCATGTAGAGGACTAAAAGTGTAAGTAAGCCTCAAATCCATTATTCCCCTTCTTTATACTTGTTACTCACTTTAGAGCAGGTAGGATCCAGGAAACAGTGGGAGCATGGCATGAATTCTTTGGAGAAGAACCAAACGGGAGATTTGGTAGAGTTGCCAACTAGTATGAAAGCACTGAGAGACAAATGGATTCCTTGGTTAAAGAAGAGAGAGAATGGACACGTGAGATGAAAGGCTAGGTCATATGGTCTTGAGCAAGCTATAGGACAGTGGTATAGGTTTGACAGGTGGATGACAAAGCATGGCTTTAGTCAATGTCATTGTAACCATTATGGTTTCTTTACCAGGTTGGATAATGGTTGCTACATTATCCTGTTACTGTATGTGGATGATGTGCTTATTACAGGTGCATACATACAGGGATTTACTGAGCTAAGGGTAAATTTAGTTCAGTGGTATATCATGAAGAATTTTGGAGCAGCAAAATTCTTTGGCATGAGTATTCTTAGAGACAGGGAAGATCTTAGGTTGATGTTGTCTCAGGATGATTGTGTGAAGGTAGTGCAGGATGTAGAATGGCAAGTGCACCTATGGATGGATAGTTCACAGAATAGGGTCCCCAATCACATGATGAGATTGAGTACATGTGTACTCCCTGATATTGCCCCAATAGTGGGAGTTGTCAGCAAGTTTGTGGCCAATCCAGGAAGGAAGCACTGGAGAGCAGTTCAGTGGGTTCTCAGGTATCTGAGAGGGACCAGTAGTAGGGATTCATGCTATACAGGGTCAAGTTCTTTTCTACATGGGTTTGTAGATGTAAATATAGCAGGTTACTTGGATGACAGGTGGAGCACCATAAGATGTGTGGTGGTTGGTCTTCAAGATTGAGCTTGAAGAGGGATACAAGCTAGGAAACAAATTAGACAATGTACAGGTACAGGTATAGTGCAGTTGTTTATCTCCAAGTGGGAGATTGTTAGGTTGTGGAGCTAAAATCTTCACTGATGTAAACATGGAGGAGGTTGTTGAGAGGTTACTGAGTTACAGAGCAACCGATGTTAGTCTGATCAATTGACATCGGTCATATCTAGTGAGCAGAGCAATCAACATCGGTCAGGTATCGGCCAACATCAGTCATCTCCAGCCAAATAGGGACTGACGTCAGTTGCCTGTGCAGTTCCAAAACTGCTAGTTGACGAATAATTAGTCTGACGAACTAATTGTTTGCATGTAAAAGGCTAATTTTAGTCTTGGAGCTACGGATCTAATTATTGTAATTAGATGTCTAATTATTTTTTGCATGGGATCTATATAATAGACTCATGGGCTATATTGTAAAGTGTGAGGGATCAAAGTAGGGATTCCCTGGGTGCTAGATAGAGAGAGCAAGTTTGGCTCCTCATAGTGCCATAGTGCCAAGTGTGTATGATCAGGTAGATATGTGGGAGATCAAGGTCTAGTAAAAGATCCACAGGGGTGCTGGTTTGGAGGACAAGTGTTCTTCATGGTATGTAAGATCAGGTTGGTCTGCAAGTGTGCAAGATCAGGAAGGAGATCTAAATGTGTAAGTAAGGTCGGTTGATCTACAAGTGTGTGTGTGTGTGTGTGTGAGGTCTAGGTTTGCATGTGTGTAAAACTAGGTTGATTTATAGGTGTGCAAGATCAAGGAGGTCAGCAACACAATAGGTAGCAAGATCAGGTGAGATCTACTTGGAGTACGTTGTGTACTTGGAGTATGTGTGTATACTCAGACTTGGAGTACATGGAGTACTTGGTGGACTGGCAGTATTGTTACTGACTGGTGGACTGGCAGTAGTGTTACTGGTTGGTAGAGGTGAATAATAACTCTGTGTTTGAGTTGATTATTGGGACCGTAATCGAGAGAATGAGCTCTTGAAGAGATTTACTGTTTATACCCTAGAGGTGTGTGAGCCCTAAAGGAGTGTAAGGAAGAAGACTGTGGCATCTTCTTTGTTGTATTTCCTTCTGGAAGAGTATTAATACAATTGGGTATTGTCTCTCATATTATGTGTTAAATCTGAATTCTAGTTACTATTTACTTCTAGTTAAATTCCACGTTTAGTTGCTTGGTAATCAATTGTGCTTCCTAGGTCCTATCACTAGATTTGATTTGGACCTTTGTCTTTATACCTTTATGTTTTTGAGCCCACAAGATCTTTAGTTTTATCCATTTCTACTTGTGTGGTGCTTATGTGGCACTAGTATGGACCTTTCATGGCATTTTTCATAAATGCCATTTAAACACTAGTTAATCGTATTTGAAAAATGCCTTCTTCATTTTGCATCATAGGATCAAAATCCTAGATTATCACAAGCCATTGATCATAATCTAGGCCCTTAGATGGGATGGGGTCTTTCCATTATGAACCCTATGGTCTTGATACTTGGTGTTTTACATGCCTTCCCTATGCTCCAAATCTTTTGGTCAGTCACTCATCAAATTCGTATTGGCCACATGGAAAATACCTTCACACTATTGAATCAAATTCAGTGATAGGGTGTAAATTGTTGATATGTAAACAATTCCTAAATTTTAAGTTAGTCCATTATTAATGTCATGATTTAGGCTTAATTCCATTAATCTAAGGTTTGTTTCATGTTTAATAAGCAAAAAATAAACCTTAGGCTAAGGAACTTACACCTATATTTCCCAATTTATAATGAAGGGGTGAGGGTCCAAATAATTTAGGCCACCACATATGACAACCTTCGATTAGCTTACACTCCATGTGATAAGGGCTTCCCTTTTTAACATCAAACTTAACATAAGCTCATAGTTTGAGGTTCATGATTCTTTTTTTTTTTTAAATCATGAGGACCCTTCCATATGAATTTAGACTAAGTATTTATATTATAAGATCATTTCCATATTTTGCAGGTCGAAGGCTCCCACTGTTGAATATATTTTGAGTATTTCCTTTAGATTATGGAGCCATTTCTGAGTTTAAATAAGATTTTGGATTGTCATTTGAACACTATGTAATATATTTCATTAGTTTAAAATTGATGGTATCATGAACATCAAATACACCCTCACGGGTGTCAATTGATGATCGTGTAGATGTCAAGTTTAAACTAGTGAAGTTTTAATTTTAATGGGCTTAAAGTTGATGATCACGTGGGCATCACGTTCATCTTTTTGGATGTTTCAATGATGGTTGCATGAACATTAATTTTAAGTTCATTAAAATCTTTAGTGCCAAATGTGAGGAAGCCACTTAGAATTTATATAGGGCTTCCTAAGGTCTCAATGTTAATTTAACTCATTATATCAAATCCATAAAAAGTGACAGTCATAGGATATTCATCTAGGGACTTGCTATTGATTGGCAGTCATATCAAGTAGGCCCCTTTCCTTTTAATCCTCAAATGTGATGGTTCCATGTATCCATATTTTGAGCTTCTTGCATCCTTTTAACTTTTCAATTATGCTTTGCTCCATCTGATCAGGTCCCAGCGAGTAAGCATAGATCTTTAGATCACCAAAGATGCATGTTATTTAACCTAAAGTTTAGGTTATCCTTACTCTATTGGATCAAATGTTGTGATAAAGTGACAACCATAGGATCTTGCAAAGTGTGAGGAAGTTAATGTTAGGACCGTGGAGACAATAAAAACTTAGGCTTAAGGTGTTAAGACTAAGGTCATGATTATATTGATGAATATGTCAGGGAATTAGTATTAAAACCTTAGGCTAAGCTTGGAAATATTAAAAGGGACCCTACATGATGACATTAGTTAGGCCATAAGGAACTTTAGAAAAAAGGGTAAATAATAAAGGGGGTCATGTTTCCTAGTTAAGTTGTGTTAAAAAACATGACTAAGCCTACAATATGCATTTTATACTTAATTCTATAAATGAATATTAAAATGGTTCCCATCCATTTGGTTCCCACCTTTATTCAAATTTGAATCAAGGGTTTACTAGGGTTTTGCAATATATAATTCTTGGGGACACATGCCATGGAACCTACAACTAAAAGCCAAATGAACCTCATTAGCACTATTAGTCCAAATTAAAGCAAATCAAAACCACATAAGCCTGCCTTTTATCAAAGCAGATGACAATCTAATTCTATAAAATACCTTGACATGTTAAAATTTCCATGTTGTATTCTGAGGGTTTCTCAAGGGTCCCAAATAACAAAGAATGGGGTATGTTAGCCCCAATAAATGGTGACTTAAGGGGGAAACATATCAATATGTTATAACCTAAAGAATTTAATTAGGCAAATAATTAGGTCATCCACTTTATTTAATCAATATCATCATCTAGACTAGTTCATAGTTGAAATAAACCTTGCACTTATGGTTTTAAGGTCAAATACCAAGACATATCTAAACTATGTGTGTACTTTGATTCCACTTACTATTTTCCATGGGGCTCAAGAAATAAATTTTAGGTTTTATGTCCTCAATCACTTACACTGACTTATAGTATGTTGAAATGTTCATTATGAACTATGTTTTTTAACTTAGGGAAGGCTTAAGCATTGCTTTACTACCAAACAAGCATCTATAGCCCTGATAAAGATGCCTTTGGCTCTACTTATGGCCTTTCTCCACTGCCATCTAGGCATCCATAGCCTCAGTAGAGATTACCAAAATAACTTGTATTTGAAAGCTTTTGATTTTACATTATATCCTATTTTTGTATTTTGTTAGATCTTTATGCTTTCAGCGAGGTTAGGAACCAGGATAGCCAAGTTTTAGGATTTGGTCAAGTACTTGATCTTTAGAAAATCACCTATGGTTGCAACTCTTCTCCAAGGTAAGGATGTTAATTAAGTGCTAGTTTTGGGTATGCCTTTATAATTTGAGTTTTCATCCCATAAGTGCAAGTCTTCTTAAAACCAGTTTGAGGTCAAGACAATGGTTAGGGTTTAATGAAATGATTGGCCTTTCCATTGGTCTTTACTAGTTTCTCTATGATATAACACTGTGAATTATGTTTCAGAACCATGTTCATCTTATGCATGGGGTCCATACCTTCATCTCTAAACTGGGGGCATGTTTTCAAGTGAATTTCATAACTTTTGAACTTAAGATTATCACTAGGGACTTATTGGAATCAAGAAACCAAGCAATAGGAAAGAAACACACAACAAAAAGTAGGAAAGAAAGATAATTAAGGAAAATGAATAAATATGTACATGGATATGCAAAAACAAGGGATGAGAAGGAAAGAAAATGGAAATAAACTAACTAGCCTACCTACACTAATCTAATCATCTTACATTTTACTCTATGAAGACTCTAGGAGGAGCAGTACAGAATTATTGTTTTAGGTACTACCCATCGGTGGGTAGTGTAAACTCTGCTCCCTATAAGTCTTTGAGATTTTAAGTTGTTTTTCCCCAATTTTTTTGCAATTTGGTATGGGATAATCTACAAGGGTGTGAATTTACCATGTTTTCCCTTAGGCTCAAATGCTTTATCCCAGAGAAGAACTAGGTCTCCTTGTCTAAACACCTTGATTTTAGACCTTTTATCAAACCATCTCTTGATTTTGGTTTAATGCCTACTAAAATCAAAAAAGGCTTTCTCTCATGCATCTTCCATCTGAATTATAGCCATAAATATATAATTGGCTAGCTCATGGCTCTCCTCCATGTAATCTTGCATAAATCTATATGTGGGAAACTTTAGAGTGATAGGAAAGATGGGTTCTAGTCCGCACACCAATAGAAATAGTGAGGCTCTTAAGGCTTTCTTGATTCTTATCCTATCAGCCCAAAGTGTAAATTTAAGAAGTTTGTGCTAATTTTTGGGATTGTCTTCTGTAGACTTCTTGATTGCCTTCATTAGGTTCTTATTTATTAACTTAGAGACTCCATACCCTTGGGGATAATGGTTGGATGAAAAATTGAGAGTGATTATTTAAGTATGAAAGTTTACATTGGTATTTTCTCCTTACCTGGTTGACCATTAGTTCTAAATCCCCATAAACTATTAGTTCTTTGACTTTGTTTTTTATGGCAAATTGTAAATATAGGACAAGGGCTTCATAATCAGAAAGATTATTAGTATAAGGGAATCAGAGCCTATAGGAATCATGATACTTTTTATTAGTAGGATCGGTTAATGCAACACCAACCCATGATCCAAAGCTATACTTCGCACCATCAAAATGCAATTTACACAATCTAGGAACAACATGAGCATTCTTGGGATCATATACCTTGTCAGTCTCTAGGGTGAAGATCCCTAAGTCTAAGTCAATTATGTTGACTCTCTCATTATAGCATTATACTTAGTTATCATATGATTCATTCTTGGTTCTCTCTCAACCCTAATTTGATTAGGGACCCCCTTCCAAGGTAGCCATAGATGTGATCAGTCTGTGGACATGTAACCATTCAAATCCTTGGTCCATTCCCTACTCAATATGATTTCATAAACATCAGGTATTTTAACCACTTGAATATCAATGAATTTTCGCACCCTAGGCATAGAAGCTAGTTACATATTAACATTTAATAATTCTCCCACAACCTTGACTCTAGATTTGTCTAATTGGGTGATAACCTTGTGAGACTTTATAGGTGTTAAATCAAGTTACTTGCATATACCAATAGGCATGATATTGGTAAATGGTCCTAAATATAATAAGCGATTATGCAAGTTCTTACCAAATATCCTAATAGTGAGTAAGAAAGGAGGAGACTCAATTTTGGCTTTATGCACAGTCACATTGCGATGATCAGTCTTGGGTGCATTGTTGTGCTTCTTTGACAAGGATTCTAATAAGAGGTCCCTCTGTTTTGTAATCTATGTCAGTTCATGCAATGTGATATTAGCCTTTATCTTCTTCATGTCCTCAACTATATTATATATAGTTTTACTAGAATAACTAGGGATCTTAACATTGGTTTTAGAAGTACTCCCCTTTGGTGGTTCTAGATTGTGGCTTAAAGAGGTATCAGAATGAGTTCTAAAATTATTTAGAGGCATTAAGGTAGTCAAAGGCTGCCTCTACTCTTTGTTCTTCAAGGGGTATGTCTTCTTTAAGAACTATTGAGAGGCTTAGACCTCTTCATGGATCTCATTAGGTTCATTTTCCTCTTAAGGGGGGAAGTCAAATGTGTCCACCAAGAAGGCTTGCTCAGATGGCTTAAATCTAGAGGAACTTGCACCACCTTTGTTAGGGACCACTTCAAATGTATCCAACTCCTCTTGAAAATCCTCAAAGGCTTTAAAAAATTCTATATAGTCAATTTCCCCATGCTTAATTATGCAATGTACCCTATAATAGTTAGGCAATGTAATTTTAGTAAGATTAATACCCATATTATTGTTACTGGAAGATGGTTCATTAGCCTTGTTATTATGAAAACTATCATTTTGAAATATGTTGCTTGGCCTATTAAACCTTTGAAATGATAAATTCCTGCTAGAGTGTTCTTCGATATTGCCTACTTATTTCTATAACTGAAGGAAATCAGTGCTTAAATTTTGAACCATTTTTAAGACAAACTCATTCTCATTTTTTAGATTTTTAAAATTATGCATCTAGTTATTGTTAGCACCTGCAGCCAGTACTAAATCTCATTGATCACCTATATTAAAACCATTAGTATGATGACTCAAGAATCCTAGATTTTGATTAGGGGGCCGCATGACTTAAGGGAAATAAATTTAATTTTGGAAGTCGGTTCAAGGCTGGGAGATTTTGGTTATTATTGGGGAACAAGTTCATCACAGGAATATATGGGTTCAGATTTGGGACTGAGTAAGCCATTTGCCCCTGGGGCTGCATTTGATCATTAATGGTCACTAATTTAGAGTAGGCATAAGCCAATGAAGTTATATCTAGGATGGATCTTTTCAAGAATACAGAGGTCACATGATCCACTACATCTTTATAGATTGTCAAAGCTAGAACATCATCAGGCTTATAAGGCTATATGGTTCTGCAGTACATCTTTTGAAATCTAGCATTAAATGAACTAATAGGCTCACTAGTATCCCTTTTGATAGTGGTGAATTTATGTTAAAAAACACATGTACTGAAAATCTTACTAAATTGATCAATGAACACATTATTGAAATCATTCCAACTTGTGATGTAATTATCAGGCAAGTTTAAAAACCACAAATAAGCTGCATCTTTAAAAGTGAAAGGAAAATAGCCTACATGCTACATCCTCATGTATGACATTAAGTAGCCTTAAATAAAATTTAAAATACTTTATGTTCTCATCAATGGTTATTATTCTAATTACACTAAATGTAGGCAGATATTTCTCAGGATTCCTTAGGAGATCATGAATTACCTACTAACCAATTTTGACATTTAGGTCAAAATAGGGTACCCCTAGTAAAAAAATTCATTTTTATGCCTATAAGAGGGTATAATATATTGTCATATGTTTTTTTATAGGTCATTTCATGCCTCTTCATGTTATATTAATCTTGGTCACTCATTTCTTTAGTCTATCATGTCATTTGGGGTCATTTTAAACTTCTACATGGTGTATTTAATGTTTTGTATGGGTTTCTTGGGATTTTCTCAAGTAAAAATTGATGGTTTCATGTATCATGTGTCCTAGGAGGCCTTTAGTAACTGTAAATAACTGTAAAAATTTCATGTTATACAGAAGAAAAGATAGTTTCTTAGTGAAAAAAGAAAATTTGAGCACTTGTACAGCCTCCTTGGGAAATATGCCACATGGAATGGGTCCATGGGGTGTATTCTCATCTTATTATACTCAAATCCATGTTTTTTAATCTGATTATGCCATTTATAGCTCAAAACTATTCATCTCTCTTCTCCTCTTTATTGGCATAAAAAAATGACTTTAGAGTTCTTGCTTGGTACGGCTAACACAGGTGGTTTTAGGTAGAATTCTTATGGGGACATATTCTACACTTTGATACCTTAAAATTAATATAATAATTTCAATAATTGGTCAATTTTACTTCATGAAACATCCATTTAAAGTGGACTATGCAAAATTACCTATTAATTTATGTAGCCTCTAAGTTTATCCTCATTCTGAGTAAGTTCATATAAATTGGTTGCTAAGATTGCTTCCATAGATTTTTTTCTTCATCATATAATACTTAAAACACTTTCTTTTATGTTTTAGGTGGTTATCATGAGTTAACCAGCTCAATTTTTAGGAGGTTACATCTGTTTGCATTGTGAGTTCTTTTTAATTTGTAGGGGTTTTGTGTTTTGTGATGGATATAGAGGGTTATGTAAAATTATTTTCCATGTTTCCAAATTGAAATTAATTCTCCATTAACTTTACAACCTAAGTCTCCAATAACATGCTCCATATTATAATCATTCTACACATATACACTGTCCACCATTAAAATCTGCATATACAGGTGTTTGGAGAGTTTTTCAAACTTGAATTAGAGTGGGAAATATTGAATTAGTCTCATTGACATAGCTATATACCATTTATCCTTGGAGATCATATTGTCAATCATAAATATACATGAATTTATACACCACTTGCCTAAAGTCACTATTTATTTACATTCAACTCAAAAAGTCACCTACTAGTGACTTCAGTATAGAGATGGAAACATCATGTTGAACCATGGAAGCATGATTGAAAGGCCTTTTTAAAGTCATAGAATGTGATTTTTTCATGAAAAACACATTTTAAGAGGTAAAATGGTAAATGATATGATAAACCATGCAAAAAATCCAAATGACTGTATTCAGGGATCTTATCCCCAAAAGCACAAAATAGAGGCCCATAGAGGTTTTAGGATTATCATATGACATGTTTACATGATCTATTTAGGAATTATAATGGCTTGGCCTTATATCTCCTAGTATATATGAGGTCCATGACAAGTATGAGAGGTAGAGGTTGAAAGGAAGGTGGTTTTTAAAAGGTTCAAAAGTGCCCTTGAACACACTAAGAGCATGTAGTAGTGTCTATAGGAAAGCACTCAATTTACATTTTATTTATAAAGGTTATAATATAGACCTTCTTTCCATAGTTTATGATTCCTAATGATTGAAAGAGCCTTTGTAAGCCTAAGGTTCATTTTATAAATTAATGGACTATTTTTTATCTCTCATACATATTTCAAGTCCATACATAAATCATAAAGGTGCACCTATAGGTTAGACCTAAAGGAGAAGCTCTAGCATCCAAGTTTGAAGATGAAGTTTATCCCTATGATTGAAACATTAAAATAAGTGAATAGAAAAATAAAATAATAAAAATAACACCAAAGAGGGGATAAGCTTGTGTTCTACTTCCTAAAGCATTCTTAGTTCATACTCATTGTGTTCATAGAGACCTACAGCATGGTCTTAAGGCAAAAATAGCTCAGTCTAAGAAAGATGGAATAGTTTATGTTTGTTAAGAGCATATAAATGATTAAAAATGTGAGTATAGTTTGTGATGTAAAAATTAATTCAAAAAATATTTATACACTATGCTCTAATCCCTAAACACATACCCTATCCATACAAATGGCTCAAATAGACACCTACATCATGCAAAGGCGAACAATGAACTTCTTGAGGTTATGATGATATTTAAGGAGAATTCAAGGCATAATTTAATGAAAAAATACATTGTGTCAATTAAATTAATTCAAGGTAATATATAAATACTATAATCAACCCATTTGAATCCAATGAAACCTACAGGCAGGTTAGAAATATTGGTTGTCTTAGTCAGCTAGGCGTTGGTAAGATAGTGAGCAGATTAGGGTTTAAGGTGATAGATGAAACTTATTAAAGTTAATTATGGGATTAAATAAAGCATAAAATTATTCAATATTATTTTATGGATGTTTATAATCACTCATCCTAATCTATATCATATAAAATACACTTATAGGTTCAGTCTAACCAGGCAGTGAATAGTGGGTGGTCCTCTCAATGATGATAGGGTTATAAAAGGTGAATAAGTGAATATAAATCCTTGTGAAATAATTATATAGGTTAAAATAAACTTATAAAACATATTTTTCTAATCCCAAATGATCTCATACATACTTTCAAGGGGTCAATCTAGATTAGGTTTCTAGACGAGGCAGTGAACTAAATAAAAAAGTCCTTAATAATTGCCATTCTTGATGACATGAAGAGTATGGTAATTAATAAATAATAAAACACTATATTATGATAATTACCATGAAAATGGACCTAATTTAGAAAAATAATTCATATAATTAACCCTCACTTAAGGTGAACTCAATCCATGAGAAGCAAACCCTATACACAGGCCTTTGCATAAGTCTGTCTTGTGTTTGGGTGAGTTAGGGGATCATATGACTTAATCAAGAGATAAAATTTTGTTGAGATAATTATGGAAACTTTAATAATCCTATTAAATTTATGGTTTTTTCATAAAAATAGGGTAATTACCCCCTATTTTATCTTAGACAGGGGGTACTTCCCCTCAATGCAAACCCTGGCAGATTTGAGGGAGATTGACAAAAGATGAAGATAAAGGGTGTAGAGACTCAAAAAAGTGGTTTAAAAAAATATAAAACACCTAATAAAATCATGTAATCTAATCAAGAGAGTTAAAAACCATACAAGGTACTTCAAACCATCAGGTTTATAGTAAAATCTCCTTAAGCATAGTTAGGCTTAATGCCCAAACAAGGAGCCATTTACACTTCTACATTGGAATGAGAATTATAGTTAATTTTATCATGATTTTAAGGTAATTATAGGTGTGTTAAAACTCTCACTTTTTAGGGAAACCATCTAGGAGGTCATTTTGACCTAGAGTTGTAGTTAAGCTTATCAAGAAAGGGTCGTGCCTAAAGGCAAAGAAGAGGTTAACTTATTTCCCAACCTTATGAGAGAATTATATAATAATGAAACATGTTTTAAGGGTTATAATTCATGTGTTGAGACTATTGGAAGGTAGGGAAAGTTATCAAGAGTCATCTAGAGCTCTAAGGTGTAGTCAAGACTCTTGGGCATGGCTAAATCTAGTGGCCAAATGATGAACCTATCACATTTATGGCATGTTATATGCATTTAAACATGGTGGAGTATGTTTTTTAAGCTAATAAAAAGGTTTCAAAGCTATTTGTGTGAAGATAAAACTAGAAAAAGTCATTTTGAACTAAAAATAGTTCAAACTTGTGCAAAATAGAGAAAACAAGGTCAAATGGGCACTTTCCAATGATCATATCTTTCATGAGGCTATACATGGGAGACAAAGAAATATATGGATGTTATAAAGGTATTTAATTATTTTTAAACTTGTAAATTAGGATTTTATGAATCATCTTTAAGACTCAAAACTAATCTAAAACCCTTGAAAACCCTCAGCTAAGACTAGTCTTGAGAAATGGAGTTGGATAGCTGATCAGATGAAATATTTTTCTCATTAAACATTTTTTAGGTTGAAGATGACTCACCCAATATCCTTCCCATGTCATTTAGTTGTATGTAATTTTATGGGTTAGGGTAGAAGCAAGCTTTTTCTAACTATTTTATGTGTTGTGCAAGCTACAAGATGAATTAAGAGATGAAAAAAAGTTTATGTGGAAGATTTAAACTTAATATAATTCCCAATATTAATTTCATTTCATGAATAAACCTATAATATCTTTAACTAGGTCCTTAATTTCATCCAATCAAAATGGGCCTAATGCACAAGCGAGGGAGAAGTTTGAAAACTTCAAGTGAAAGCCCTTTAAATTACCCCTGATGCTTCCAAGATGATGGAGTGTCTTTATAAGTTTCCCAAAATCCATCCCATGGATTTTAATGGACAAATGATGCCAATTTTGAGGCCAAGTGTGTAGGGTTCATAAAATGGTAGTTTTTAGGACAATAAATGATGATGGCTCCTTTTTAGTTAATTCCATAAGGTGGGGCATGTGACCAATTCATGAAGAGACATTCATGAGATCCAAACCTTCTATTTAAATCATTTTAAATTCCTTGGATGAGTTACAATATGTTCAAATAGGCCTAATCATGAAGGTAGTTTTTCTATGCTTAAGGAGTTTTGTGCCACTTTACATAACTTTGATGACTTGTATGGACACTTGGACTTCAAAACCTTTCATGTTTTGTCCCATATCTCTCTCAAATTCACAATTAACTCCTTTGATCAGCTTTAAAAGTGTCCTTGTGACCCTTAGACTTCTCTCTTTCTCTCTCTCTCTCAAACTCTATAAGAATTGGCCATTTTGGTATTGTATTGCATGTTCCACCTGAGTATGGTGAAGCCTTGATCATTTTTATACCTTTTTATCAATAAAATGACTAATTTTTTACCTCTCCCATGACTTTTAATATTATTTTCTACTTGAATGTTGAATTTTCTTAGGGAAGACTATGGATTCCTTAGCATTATACTTCATTCTTTCACCTATTTATAGCCTCTTCTTGCAGGGCATGTGAAGTGTTCTAGGATATGTCCATGGTTTAAGTGAGTATCCTTTCCATTAGTGTCATTAAATACCTTTTTTCTAGTCCTCCTATCCTTGTATATCATCTATGATGCCACAATGTAATATTGATGCAAGAAGACATCGATTTGGGAAAGTGTATGTCTTAGTTTGTTTCTTGGTCTCAATTGTAGAATGAAATTGGTTGGAAGTCATCAAACTAATTTGTTGTATCACCTCCATATTTTAGATTTACTTTCAATTATTTCTCTCCCTTTTCACCCCCAAAGTTAGTAGTAGTATTAGTAGTCAAGTGGTACATCAAGGGAGCTAGCCCTATCTAGAGATTCACTTCATTCCTTAGGTTGTCCACAAGCCTAGAAGTGATTTCATTATGCCAATTAGATGAGGAGAACCTTGGCATCTCCTCAAAGGGTGCAAATTTAAGTGAAAATAGTTTTTGGCATGCTCAGTGGGACTCTTGTTCCAATATATTGAAAGATTTTTGGTGTTGTCTCTTGATAATTAGCCTTTAGAGGCATCTTTCCAAGCACCAATGGTGACTCTAAAGACATATCAGCTGGTTAAGTAGCCCATGTGATCCTTTGAATAAGTTTAGTCATATTTTTATTTATGTTATTACTTGAAATGAAGTTTTTTAGATGCCTATGGTTATGAATTTTGTTATTTACAAGATGGTGAGATAATTCAAACTTGTGCCATCCCATACTAATATGAACAAGTCCTTGGTCAATCCCAATATTACCTTTTTCAGCCCTGTCATGAGTTGTATCAATCTTATAACTAGCCTTCTCAATGTTTTACTTCTCCTAGTAAACCTAATCTTTTCTCCAATCAACCCATTTCCACATTTAAATAATCACTTTTGGTTATGAAAGGTATATGTTGGAGCTTGATACTAGAAGGGGATATGGTCAAAATATTCCTAATAATTCCATTCATCAAGTGAGAAGTGAATTAGAGTTTGTCAAGAAAGAGTGGGCACCTATTGAGAGAGACAATTGTCAAAGGATCACAAGTGAGATGCTTGAAGTGAGTGGTTTAGTCTCTTCCTTAGAGGATAGGATATAACTTCATGAAAGATAGCCTCACCAAACCTATCATCCTTTGTATCGACTTCCCCAAGTTCCATATTAGCCATACATAACCCCTACTCATGAGCCAAATCAAGCCTATCAAACTCACCCTTTTTCCAATCATGTGGAGGAGAGAGTTAAGAAGAGAAACCTTATGTTTGAAGCCAATCTTGATAGGCAAATTGAGATGGAAAATTTTCATATGTAATATTCTATGTTGGCAGCAAAAGAAGTGGATTCCAAACCCTCATTTCCCTCTCTCATACCATACCCATCACCCCAAAAGGAGACCTCTAATCCTAGCATCATGAGATGGAGTAAGATAGTTGAGTCATGGGGAAAGAAAGAGGGGAAAAGTCCTAAAAAATAATATGAAATTGAAGAGAATATTGATCCTATACAAACATCTCTTATCCTTCCTTAAGAAGAGAGTCCCAATCCTAAGATCAGGAGTTGGAGTGAAATAGTAAAGTCATGGGGTAATAAATAAGAGAAGAGCATTGCCAAAGAATGTGAAGTATAAAATGAAGTTATTCCTTCTCAAGTCCCTCCCACCCTTCCTCAATAATATTCTTATATTCCATGGCATCCCTCATGTACACCTCAGCCTCATGATGACTCTTATGAGCTTCAAGAGATACTTTTATAAGAACACCTTGCCAAGAAGATTGAGGACTTAGAAGCAAATATGAGGTTGATAAGTCAAGGTGAGATGGAAGGTTTGGACCTAAAATAAGATCATATGCATAAACACACCCCATTCCCCCCTGCCTTAAGAGATTCCTAAAGAGCTTCCTATCTTGCACTCTTAATCTGATTTTGAACTTTATATCCCATCTCCACCAACTAGTTCCTTTTGTCCTTATCCAATTACCCTTTGCCTTGATATACCTATGGTGTGGGAACTAAAATAGGAGTATCTAGTTGACAAGGAAGGAGAGATCTTGCTTGAATAAAACATACCTATTTGGCAGCCTCATTGGGCTAAGTCACATGATTTCAAAATGCCTAGTCCTAGCATCACCATGAAGGAGGTTGAAGATCTTACAACCTTTGATCAAATAAATTAGATTATGATAGTTGAATTTCAAATTTAAATCCCTAAAGAAGTCTTGGGTGATGAAGAAGAGGTAAGTCCATGTGTTAAATCTCCTTTCTTGGTTGATGAAGAATGTTTTCTTTGTGTTGAAGAGCCTATCTTGAGAGAGGCAAATGAAGAAGAATATGCTCAATTCATGGCTGATAAAGAAGACTTCATGAGTGTTTATGAGGAGGAAATCACTATAGACACTCCCTTTGGTGAACAAAAGGGCATTCCACAAGATTTTGAAGAAGGATTATTCATTTTTTCCAAAGATGAAGCAATGATCATCAACTCCTTCCTCACTTTAAAAGACACCATAGATGAACATGGGCAAGTTCTTGATCAATCTTTAGATGACTTGTTTGAAGTCATTGGAGTTGGATATACTTCTCTCCAAGGAGATTATGAGCTGATCAAAGATGGAGAAGGTAGCATTGGGACTCAAGTAAGTATGCAAAGGAGAAACACGTTTCAAAATTTATCTTTTCAATAGGTTTGTGAATTTGAGAATGATATATTTGAAGTCACCAAGAAGGATATCAGCTTCTAGATGGAACTCATCAGCTCTTGAAGGATGAAGAAAGGTCATATTGGCATAAAGCTTCTAAGGAACATGAAATAAATCCTTTTAAAATCATGCATATAAAGAGGATTGAAGTTGATCATGAGAAAGTGAATGGGAAGCAACATGAAAAAAGTGATCATGTATAAGAAGAGTTCATTTCCTTGGTCAGATTATTTGAAGTTGCTTGGTTCTTAATGAGTATCATGCCAATGAAGTTGGCAGACTTTATGAGAGGTATGGAGGTAGAAATGAAAAGAGACAAAAGGCTTGTTAGGGTGTGGAGCTAAAAGCTTCAACTATGCAGACGAAAATAGGAGGTTGCTGAAGATCCAGAAGCATCGGCATCGACAACATGACCGACGTCGGTCAAGATGAAGTAGAAGGAAACCAGTGTTGGCAGGAAGTTGGTCGACATCGGCAGCACCAGGCAAGCAGGGACCGATGTCGGTCACCTGTGTGTTCCAGAACTGTTCGTTACATGAATAGTTAGTTAAGTGAACGGAGTGTTTGCATGTAAAGGCTATTTCGAGTCTTGAGTTGCATGGATAATTATAGTAAACTAAGAGTCTAAGTTATTGTTTAAGTCTGGGATCTATTTATAAACCCATTGGCATGTATTGTAAAGTGTGCTAGTGAAGAGAACAAAGTGTGTGTTTCTCCTAGTTCCACTAATGAGCTAGAAAGGAAGGCAAGGAAGATTCTTCCATTATAAGATCATTGAGTTGCAGGTTGTTGCAAGCTTATAGGAGATCTACATGTGTGAGTATGGTCTATTGAGTTGTAGGTTGCAGGTTCATGGGAGATCAACTTGAAGTACTATAGAGTGCTTGGTGTACTAGCAGGGTTATTACTGACTGGTTGGAGAGGTGAACACCAATTCTGTGTGTGAGTTGTGTGTTGGGACCATTTTTGGTAGGAGATTGTTTTGAAGAAGAATTACTGTACAATTGAGGTGTGGGAAGCCTCTGTAAGGTGGAAGAGTGTGGTGGCTCTTTATTGTATTCTTTTCTATACAAATGTTAATACAAGATAGTGTATTATCTCTCATATTCTGTGCTATTTGTGAATTCTAGTTACTTGTGCTTCTGGTATATTTATGCATGTTTAATTGCTTAATTTTGGTAATCATATTGTGCTCTTTCTGAGGATCAAGATCCTAACAAGTGGGATCAGAACAAGTATTTTTGTTCTTGGATTCCCCAACAACTAGTATCAGAGCTTTTGGTTGGGATACTAACAGGTTGGATTAGATCTGGCTAGTGTGTGTTGATTACAAGTTACTCACAGGGTTTCTGTTTGAGTGGGAGTAGAGCAATGGCAGAAGAAAGTAGACTACGAATGGAGAAGTTTAATAGCAGGAGGTCCAAGTCTAGGTATGGTAGAATAACCTACTGGAAATGTGGAAAGAAAGAGTAGGAAAAGAAAGATTTTTGGTTGGTAACAGATCAGCATGAAGGACGTGAAGAAGAAGCAAATGTTTCAGATTTCATTGCACATGATGCTCTGGTATGTTCTTTAGATAAAGTAGAATCTTGGGTTTTAGATTCTGGTGCCTCTTTTCATGCATCCCCAAATAGGGAATTTTTTCATGAGTATGTCTAGGGAGACTTTGGAGAAATTTGTTTAGGGGATGGTAAGCCTTGTCAGATGGTTGGCAAAGGGAAAGTGAAGCTGAAATTGTAGACAGGTAACACGTGGGTGTTGAAGGAGGTCATGCATGTCCCAATTCTGGAGTGGAATTTGATTTTTGTAAGAAGTTTGGGTGATGAGGGTTGCACAGTAACTCTCACAGTGGACTCTTGGAAGGTTACCAAGGGTGCACTTGTTGTAGTAAGAGGTAAAAAAGTAGGTACACTTTATCTATCTACTTGTATTACTAATTCTCTTTTTGGGTTATCTACTTTAGCTGTAGATTCAAAGATGTGGCTTAATAGGCTTGGTCACATGAATAAAAAGGAGATGCATGTTCTTGAGTCAAAGGGTATGCTTTCAGATTTGAAGAGCATAGATCGAGATTTCTATATGCAGAAGAAGAAGGTGACGTTTCTTGAGGAATCTGATGTTAGTGACAAGAGTAGGAAAGTCTTGGTTTTCAAGGAGAAGGTGACAGACAGAGTTCAGCACAAGGGGCAGAAGAATTTTGAGTAGAGCAAGGGTGATTTGGACAAGGGTTTGTTCTAAAAGGAGCTTGCAGGTAGAAGTCAGTTCTCACATGCAAAACACAGAGACCGACGTCAGCTAGAAAAATGACATCAGCATCTAGACAAGGACCGACATCGGCTATGTGCAGCCTGATGTCGGTGACTCAGGGAAAAAAAACACCAGCGTCAGCAAGGGGGAACCGACGTTGGTAATGAGGCAGTCATAGGAAACTAACATCAGTCAGGTGCAGACTAGAATGTGATCGGCATCGGTCACTAAGACAAATTTTGGGTGGACAGCAAGATGTCAAGGTGTCTCAAGCACCCATATGGAAGACTTAAAGGGTATGTAAGCCTCAAATTCATCATTTCCCTTCTTTACAGTACTTGTTCCTCACTTATGGTATAGAACCAAGAAGTTGTTGAAGAAGCAGAACAGGTAGATCCAGGAAATAGTGGGAGCTTGGCATGGATGAGGATGTGATTCCTTGGAGGAGAACCAAACAGGGTGTTTTGGGTGGAGTTGCCAGCTGGAAGTAAGCACTGAGAGACGAATGGATGTTTAGGATGAAGAAGAGTGAAAGTGGACATGTGAGACAGAAGGCCAAGGTGTATGGTCTTGTATAAGCTACAGGGCAATGGAGGTTTGATCATTGTGTTTCTCTTTACCAAGTTGGATAATATTAGCTACATTATCCTATTACTGTATGATGTGCTTGTTGCAGGGTTACATATACAGGGAGTTGATGAACTATAGGTAAATCTAGTTCAGAGGTGTGTCATGAGGAATCTAGGAGCAGCAAGATTCTTTGGCATGAGTGTGTTTTAGGGACATGGAAGGTCACAGGTTGACTTTGTTTCAGGATGATTGTGTGAGACTGGTTAGCACGTCGATGGTTGGACAGTTCACAGAATAGTGTCTTGATTCACATAATGAGGTTAAGTGCATGGTATGTACTAGACCTGAGTTTTCCCAAGCAGTGGGATTTGTCACAAGTTTGGAGCCAATCTGGGAAAGAAGCATTGGAGGGCAGTTCA
The DNA here is from genome assembly GCA_037957365.1 of Torreya grandis. Taxonomy (NCBI): domain Eukaryota; kingdom Viridiplantae; phylum Streptophyta; class Pinopsida; order Cupressales; family Taxaceae; genus Torreya; species Torreya grandis. The sequence goes on from JARHVA010000163.1 coordinate 5,033,435, forward strand.
ACAGATTCTTACAGGGACCAGCAGCAGGTGCACATGCTATGCAGGTTCAAGTTATTTTCTACATGATTGTAGATGTGGATGTGGCAGGTGATTTGGATGATAGGTGTTGCACCACAGGGTGTGTGGTGGTTGGTCTTCAAGAGTGATCTTGAAGAGGGATACAGAGCTAAGGGAACAAACTAGATGGTGTACAGGTATAGGTACAATTGCAGCTATTTATCTCCAAGTGGGAGATTGTTAGGGTGTGGAGCTAAAAGCTTCAACTATGCAGATGAAAATAGGAGGTTGCTAAAGATCTAGAAGCATCAGCATCAGCAGCATGACTGACGTTGGTCAAGATGAAGCAGAAGGAAACTGGCGTCGACAGGAAGTTGGCAGCACCAGGCAAGCAGGGACCGACGTTAGTCGCCTGTGTGTTCCAGAACTGTTCGTTGCACGAATAGTTAGTTAAGTGAACAGAGTTTTTGCATGTAAAGGATATTTCGAGTCTTGAGCTGTGTGGATAATTATAGTAAACTAAGAGTCTAAGTTATTGTTTAAGTCTAGGATCTATTTATAGACCCATTGGCATGTATTGTAAAGTGTGCTAGTGAAGAGAACAAAGTGTGTGTTTCTCCTAGTTCCACTAATGAGCTAGAAAGGAAGGCAAGGAAGATCCTTCTATTGTAAGATCATTGAGTTACAGGTTATTGCAAGCTTATAGGAGATCTACATGTGTGAGTATGGTCTGTTGAGTTGTAGGTTGCAGGTTAATGGGAGATCAACTTGAAGTGCTATAGAGTGCTTGGTGTACTGGCAGGGTTATTACTGACTGGTTGGAGAGGTGAACACCAATTCTATGTGTGAGTTATGTGTTGGGACCGTTTTTGGTAGGAGAGTGTTTTGAAGAAGAATTACTGTACACTTGAGGTGTGGGAAGCCTCTTTAAGTCGGAAGAGTGTGGTGGCTCTTTATTGTATTCTTTTCTGTACAAATGTTAATACAAGATAGTGTATTGTCTCTCATATTCTGTGTTATTTGTGAATTCTAGTTACTTGTGCTTCTGGTATATTTCCGCATGTTTAATTGCTTAAGTTTGGTAATCATATTGTGCTCTTTTTGAGGAGCAAGATCCTAACAAGTGGGATCAGAACAAGTGTGTTTGTTCTTGGATTCCCCAACAAGGCTTCTTGACTCATCCAATCCTTCATGCCATGAAGTAAGAGGAATATCAATCTTCCCTTTTGATCTAGGGGGAGGTATGTCTATGGTTAGTTGTACATAGTGGTTATCCTTTATTTCTCCTAAGTGCCTTGAGCACATGTATGTCTTGTGTGTGTTTGTTTTCTTTGTTGTGTGTGTCCTTTTCCTTTGTGTGGTTGAGTTAGTCACTAGTTATCTTAATGAATGGTCAAAGTATCTTGTTTGTCTTAGTCTTTAAATGACTCCATAATCCCAATAGACTAATAAGGCTACTAGTCTGGTTAGTATAGCAGCATACTACCCCTATGAGTTACCAATTTGTTGACCAATTTTGACTTTTAGGTCAAAATAGGGCACCCCTAGTAAAAAAAATCATTTTTAGGCCTATAAGGTGGTATAATATATTATCATAAGGTGTTTTATAGGTCATTTCATGCCTCTTAATGTTATATTAACCTTGGTCACTCATTTCATTAGTCTATCATATCATTTGGGGTCATTTCAAGGGTCTAAATGGTGTATTTAATGCTTTGTACGGGTTTTTTGGGATTTATACAAGTTATAATTGATTATTTAATGCACCATGTGTCCTAAGAGGTTTTTATTAACTGTCACTAACTGAAAATTACATGTTATGTAAAATAAAAAATAGTTTCTTAGTGAAAGGAGAAGATTTAGGCACTTGTATAGCCTCCTTGGGAAGTGTGCCATGTGATATGGGTCCAAGGGGTGTATTTTCATCTTCTTAGACTCAAATGCACATTTTTCTAATTTGCATATGCCATTTCTATCTCAAAACTGTTCATCTCTCTTCTCTTCCTTTTTGGCATAAAAAATGACTTGCAAGTTCTTGCTTGGTAAGGCTAACATAAGTGGTTTCAGGTAGAATTATTCTATGGGAATATTTTATACTATGATACCTTAAAATCCATATAATAATTTTCATAATTTTTCAATTGTGATTCATGAAACATCCCTTCAAAGAGGACTGTGCAAAACTACATATCAATTTGTACACCCTTCAGGTTTTCCTTCATTTTGAGCAAGTCTATACAAATTGGTTAATGAGATTGATTTAAAATCTTTTTGGATTCAGATTATAATACTTAAAACAATTATTTTTATATTTCAAGTGGTTTTTATGAGTTAACCAACTCAATTTGTAGGAAGGTACATCAGTTTACATTGTGAGGAGTTCTTTTCAATTTGTAGGGGTTTTATGCTTTGTGATTGATCTAGAGGGTTATGTTAATGTATTTTCCATGTTTAAAAAGTTATATTAATTCTCCATTCACTTTCCAAACTTATTTTCCAATCACATGCTCCATGGATTGCATTCATTCTACACATATACATAGTCTACCATTAAAATCTGCATGTACAAGTGTTTGGAGAGTTTTTAAAACTTGAATTAGAATGGGAAATATTGAATTAGGATCATTGACATAAAAATATACAATTTTAATCCTTGTATAGCATAGGTTTAATCATAAATATACATGACTTTGTACACCACTTGCCTAAACTCACTATCTATTTGCATTCAACTTAGAAAGTCACCTATAGGTGTCATCAATAAAGAGATGGAGACATCATGTTGAAGCATGGAATCATGATTTAAAGGCATTGCTTAAGTCCTAGCATGTGATATTTTCATGACAGACCCATTTAAAGAGGTAAAATGGCAAATTAAAGGACAAACTATGCAAAAAATCCAAATGACTATATTCAAGGATCTTGTCCCCAAAAGCACAAAATAGAGGCCCATAGAGGTTTTAGGATTATCATATGACATGTTTACATGATCTATTTAGGTATTCTAATGGCTTGGCCTTGTATCCCCTAGTATATACTAGGTCCACGCCAGGTATGAAAGGTAGAGGTTGAAAGGAAGGTGGTTTTCAAAAGGTTCAAAAGTGCCCTTGAACACACTAAGAGCATATAGTAGTGTCTATAGAAAAGAGCTCAATTTACATTTTATTTCCAAAGGTTATAATCTAGACCTTGTTTCCATAGTTAATGATTCCTAATTATTTAAAGAGGCTTTGTAAGCCTAAGGGTCATTTTATAAAGGAATGTACTATTGTTTATCTCTCATACATTTTACAAGTCTGTACATGGATTATAAAGGTGCACCTACATGTTAGACCTAAAGGAGAAGCTATAACATCCAAGTTTGAAGATGAATTTTATCCCTATGATTGAACCATTAAACTAAGTGAGGGAAACATCAAATAATAAAAATAACACCAAATATTGGATAATCATATGTTTTAATTCTTAAAGCATTCTCAGTTGATACTATGTACACAGAGACCTACAACAAGGTCTTAAGGCAAAAGTAGCTCAGTCTAAGAAAGAGGGCATAGTTTATGTTTGTTAAGAGCATATAAATGATGAAAAATGTGATTATATGTTGTTATTTTAAAATTATGTCAAAAATTATTTCTATACTATGCTCTAATCCCTAAACACATACCATGTCCATACAAATGGCTCAAATAGACACTTATAGTAGGCAGGGAAAGACAGTGAACTTCTTGAGGTTATGATAATATTTAAGTAGATTTCAAGGCATAATTTAATGCAAATGTAAATTGTGTCAATTTAATTAATTTAATTGAATCTATAAATACTATAATCAACCCATTTTAAGCCAATGAAACCTACAGGTAGGTTAGAAATCCTAGTTGTCCCAGTCAGCTGGGTGTTGGTAAGATAGTGAGCAGATTAGGGTTCAAGGTGATAGATATAAACTTAGTAAAGTAATTTATGGGATTAAATTAAACATAAAATTATTTAATATTATTGTAGGTAGGTTGAGAATCACTCATCCTAAGCTAGATCAAATAGAATACACCTACAGGTTTAGTCTAGTCAGGCAGTGAATAGTAGGTGGTACTCTTAACGATGACACGGTTATACAAGGTGAAAAAGTGAATACAAATCCTTATTAAATAATTATATAGGTTCAAATAAATTTATAAAACATATTTTTCCAATCCCAATTAAGCTCATACATACTTTCAAGGGGTCAGTCTAGACAGGGTTTCTAGATAGGGTAGTGAACTAAATAAAAAAGTCCCCCTTGATAATTGGCATTCTTCATGACATGAAGAGTACGGGAGTTAATCAAGCATAAGACACTCTATTATTATAATAACCATGAAAATATACCTAATTTAGATAAATCATGCATATAATTAACCCTCACTTAAGGTGAACTCAATTAATGAGAAGCAAACCCTATACATAGGCATTTGCATAAGTTTGTCTTTTGTTTCGGTGAGTTAAGGGGTCATATGACTTAATCGAGAGAAAATTTTATTGAGAGAATTATGGAAACTTGAATAATCATATGAAATTGTTGATTTTTTTAGACAAATAGGGTAATTACCCCCTATTTTGTCTTAGATAGGGGGTACTTCCCCTCAATGCAAACCCTAGCAGATTTGAGGGAGATTGACAAAAGATGAAGCTAGAGGATGTAGACACTCTAAAAAGTGCTTTAAAAAGCTATAAAACACCTAATAAAAGCATGGAAGCTAATAAAAGAGAGGAAAAAACCATACAAGGTACTTTAAACCATCAAGTTTATAGTAAAATCTCCTTAAGCATAGTTAGGCTTAATGCCCAAACAAGGAGTCATTTACACTTCCACCTTTTAATGAGAATTATACTTCATTTTAGAATGATGTTAATGTCATTATATGTGTGTTAAAACTCTCAATTTTTAGGTAAACCATCCATGAGGGTAATTTTGACCTAAATTTGTAGTTAAGCTTGTTAAGAAAGGGTCATGCCTAAAGGCAAATAGGAGGTCAACTTCTTTCCCAAACTCATGAGAGAATTATATATTTATGAAACATTTTTTAAGAGTTATAATTCATGTTTTGAGACCATTGGAAGGTAGGGAAAGTTAGCAAAAGTCATCTAGAGCTCTAAGGTGTAGTTAGGACTCTTGGTAATGGTTAAATGTAGTGGCCAAATTAGGAACCTATCACATTTATGGCATGGTATATTAATTTAAACATGAAGTATGTTATTTAAGCTAATAAAAAGTTTTCCAAGCTATTTGTGTGCAGAGAAAACTATAAAAAGTCATTTTGGACTAAAAAATAGTTTAAACCTATGCAAAATAGTGAAAATAAACTTGAATAGGCACTTTCCAATGCTCATATATTTCACGAGGATATGCATGGGAGAAAAATAAGTTTATGGATGTTATCAAGGTCCCCTAAGACCATATTTTTGGAATTAGTTGGCAAATTGGATGTCAATATTTTATGAATCATCTTTAAGACCCAAAACTACTCTAAACCCTTGAAAACCCTCAACTAAAACCAATCTTGAGAAATGGAGTTGTATAGCAGATAAAATTAAATATTTTTCTCATGAAACCTTTTTTATTTTTAAGAGGACTCACCCAAGCTCCTTCCCATGTCAACTAGTTATACGTAATTATATAGATTGGGGCAGAAGCAGGATTTTTATCACTATTTTATGTGTTTTTCAAAATGAAAGATGAATTAGGAGATGGAAAAAAAAATTTGGTGGAATCTTTACACTTAAGGTAACTACCAATATTCATTTAATTTCATTAATAAACCTCTAAGTTCTTTAACAAGGTCCTTACTTTCAGCCAGTCAAAAATGGCCTAATGCACAAGTTAGGGAGAAGTTTGAAAACTTCAAGTGAATGACCTTTAATGTGTCCCTAATGCTTAAAAGACCATATATAATCTTAAAAATTATCATACACTCCATCCCACTACTTTTCATCGACAATTTATTCCAATTTTAAGGCCAAGTGTGCAAGGTTCATGGAAGGGTAGTTTTCAAGATAGTAGATGATGATAGCTCATTTTCAGTTGATTCTATAAGGCCAAGAAAGATACCAATGAATGAAGAGAAATTTATAATATCCAACCCTTCCATTCCAATAATTTTAACTTCCCTGGATTAGTTACAAGATGTTCAAATAGGCCTAATCATGAAGCTAGTTTTTTTGTGCAAAAGGAGTGTTGTGCCACTTTTCATAACTTTGATGACTTATATGGACACTTGTAATTCCATAACCTGCATGATTCATTACATATCTCTCTCACATGCACAATTAAATCCTTATATCAGCTTTAAAAGTGTCCTTGTGACCCTTGGACTTCTCTCTCTCTCTCTCTCTCTCTCTCTCTCTCTCTCTCTCTCTCTCTCTCTCTCTCTCTCTCTCTCTCTCTCTCTCTCTCTCTCTCTCTCTCTCTCTCTCTCTCTCTCTCTAAGATCTGGCCATTTTGGCACTGTATTGCATGCTCCACCTAGGTATGGTTAAGCCTCGGTAATTTTTATACATTTTTATCAATAAAATAACTAATTGTTTACCTCTCCCATGATTTTTCATAGTGTGCTCTACTTGAATGTTGAATTTGCTTAATGAATACTATGGATTCCTTAGCATTGTACTTCATTCTTTCACCTATTTCTAGCCTCTTCTTGTAGGGCATGTGAAGTGTTCCAAGAGATGTCCATAATTTAATTTAGTATCTTTTTCATTGGTTTCATTCAAGACCTTTTTTCTAGTCCTCCTAGCCTTGCATATCATCTATGAACCCACAATGTAATATTGATGCAAGAACACATAGATTTGGGAAAGTGTATGTTTTAGTTTGTTTCTTGGTCTCAAGTGTAGAATGAAATTGGTTAGAAGTCATCAAATTGATTTGGTGTTTCATCTCCATATTTTATCTTTACTTTTATTTATTTCTCTCTTTTCACCCCCAAAGTTTGTAGTAGTAGTAGTAGTAGTAGTAGTAGTAGTAGTAGTAGTAGTAGTAGTAGTAGTAGTAGTAGTAGTAGTAGTAGTCAAGTGGCACATCAAGGGAGCTAGCACTATCTAGAGATTCACTTCATTCCTTAGGCTGCCCACAAGCCTAGAAGTGTTTCCATTATGCCACTTGGATGAGGAGATCCTTGTCATCTCCTCAAAGGGTGAAAATACAAGTGACAACAATACCCCTAGTACATTAATTGAATAATCCCCCAACCATGCCATACCTAGATGAAGGTCAAAGGCACAAGTATCTTGAAGATGTGAATATGGAAGAGACTTAGATCTCTTACACCTACCTTTATCACATCTAGCTCTTTTGTGTACCTCAATCTCAAGTAAAATTTCTCTGGTTAATGAGTGTGTTTTTGTTCTAATATTGGGTAGTTCCAACTTGAAATTCAAAGACCCTGCCTGAAATATGATGTGTCAATAAACTTCTATGAAGAATAAGAGTTAGACCTACACATTGAGCTTATTTTACAAAGGTGGTATGGAAACTTACAAAGGACATTTATCTTTTATTTAATTAGCTCAAAGGTGCACCTAACTACATAAGTATGGTCTATCTTTGTAATTTTAATACTAAAGGAAATCATATCTATAAAAGAGATGCCCACCCTTTGATCAAAATGAACCGTTCTAACCTTAGATACTATGGATTTTAAAATTTAAAGCTAAATTTACTGAAAACAAGCATCAATTCCCAAAGAACATAAAAAGAAACACAAAGATTCATTGAAAATGTCAAAAATTAGTGATCTTTACACTTTTAAGGAAATAATTCACTCAAAACACAAAGATATACTGATCTTAGATGAAATAGACTAAGATCAATAAAGATTCAAAGAATTCAGGCCCTCCTTCTAGCGCTAGTGGGAGTTATCCTATTGATGCTTCTAAATGTACCACAAGTGATCTTAGTGTATAATGAACACTTCTCATTTTAGAATTTATAAAGTTTAGAGCATGAATTTTAAGTTTTGACAATCTAGTTGCCTGTAGTGAAATAACAATAGAGTAAGATAACTATTCCATAATATTTATATAATATGGTGGTTGGGAGCCACCTTGGCCCATTCCTTGTGAATCTTTGTTAATGATTAATGAATTATGCTCTTGTTTTTAGCTACAGACTAATCTAAATGGATATTTATAATGTGACTAAAACTAAAGTGATCTTGGTGTAAAAAGGGGCAAAGAAATGGGTAGAGCAGAAAAGAACTGAGTGATTGCCAATTTTGGTCCTGAACATTATGACAAAGTATTAATGGTAATTGGATATTCATTCAAAAAATATATAATGAAACATATCTTAATCTCAAATCTCACTATATATCAAGCAAAATTTAAGGGAAAGTGTGTAAGAATCATAAGTAAGAACCGAGTCTACTTTAAGGATTTACTACTATAATCAAATAGAAATTGCACATCTGAATACAAAGCAAAATGAAATGAAGCAGGACCTAAGATCTTTCAACTAATCTAGCATAAGCACAAATCAAAAACCTTGTGATTAAAAAATGCTACTCAAGATTTAAAGACACTATTCAAATTTGAGACCTCTACTAGCAATTGAGAGAAAATCTATATTAGCAATTAACACATCAAAATGGATAATCCTTAAAGAATTCCCTGATCTTATGAATTTATTAAAGTATATAAAATTTACACAAAATTTCTCTTTACAATGGTAATACATGCCTTTATAGGAAGATTAGGTAGTCTACTATTCATTTACAAAATATAGGTGTATAAAGATAAGGACAACTATCCTTGCAAGTTCTAAAATATACATGTTTTTCCCAATTATATTGACCTAGAGGATAATATGCTAACAAACTAGCATATGCCTTTACAATGGGATATTCTACTTTAAAATGTTATGAAACTTTATAAAATATAATATACCCAATTTGAGGGTGGGGCCCCTGGCTATCGCTACTAGAGGATGCTCATTGCTTTCTCATGTTATTCATCAATTACGTCTAGGTCCATAGCAAGCTTCATGATCTGTTCTTCTTCTTGATCTGCCAAGTCATCAAATTCTTTGTCATTCCTATCCATGGCCTCTTTAATACTCCTAGATTCATTTATTATTTCCTCTGCATTAAGTATCATTCCCATGAATTTGTTGTTGTCACCCTTGGATTTTCCTTGGCCTTTTCCTCTTATTTCTTGGGTTACCAAAGTAGCCCTATGCTTGAATTCCTCATCTCTAATGATCATAAGGGTATTGGGTTGTGTAGGCTCTATAAGCATGGTCCCAAGAAGTTGTTCAATTATTATAATTATTTCCTTGTCTTCTTTTAGGACCCTTTCCATACCATTATGCCATGCGCTCAAACTTTGAACTTTGTCAATCACAATTCCTAGAATTATGTTCAAATGCCCCAAACTGATGGTCTTGAAGTTTGGGATCTAATTCTTTGCCTAAATGTTGAGGAGTTGAGATATTTTATCCCCAAAGACCTACCATGGGTGATTAAACTCTTGGCTAATTCACATTTCCCTTTTAATGTATTTTGCCTTAATTTCATTGACTTAAGTGCCTCAAACATGTCATAAAATGACTTGTCAAGTAGCTTGATTATTGTATCTAGCATTGATAGAATTGCTTATTTTTCCAAGTTTTCCTTTTCTCTCTCCAAATTATGGATCCTTTATTTTATACCTTGGACTCCCATTTTAGCTTGTGTTGAATGGGCTACAATTAGACTTTCCACATCTTCCTCATGAATTTTAGCCTCACCAAGTTGTTGGCCACCCACTAGGGTTAATCCTATAAATGGTTCAACCTTCTAAAAGGTGATTTCCTCTATCACAACCATACTTGTCTTGGTTTTTATTCTTTCCAACCTAGCTATTTTAGAGTTGAAATGGATAGTAGTGATTGGTTCGTTGAATTGGGGAGGTTCAGGGACCTCCACACTTGAGCTAGTAGATGCTCTTGGAGTATCTATCTTCTTAACTTTTGGTCCTTCAATGGCCAAAATTATTATTGCTTCTTGCTCCTTCATTATATTTATTATCCAAGGCTTAATATCATCTTTTACTTAAACATCAATAACCTTTTTCATATCCCAAGAGTGAGTAAGGGAGGGGATCTTTTGTAACTTCCCATAGATAAACCAATCAGGAATGATTGGTCTATGGATTAGGAAATTATCTATAAATAGATTTCCTTCACTAGTGAGATGAGTGAAGGTGAACCTAGGTCTATTCTTTGGTCCCATAAGGACTAGTACTAGTTCTATTTTTCTCTTCTCATGGGATGTTATTGGGACCAACTCTTTTCCTATGTGTTTTTTGGGCCCCTCTTCCCTATCAGAGTCATAAGCCTCTACAATTTCCTTAAGGGCACCCTCAAGTGTCTCTTTTGGTTCAAGGTTTATCATGCTTATGCATTAAATTGGGAAAGGTGGCCTTTGGGGTAGTGTTAAAGTTAGGGGCCCTTCCCTAGGTCTCTCTTCTAGCTTGACTTCTCCAACCTTCTCCTTCCCTTTGCCTTGTTCATCCTAAACTTGCTTAACTTACTGTTGGGGTTATGGCTACTATGTTTGAGGTTGTTCATGGGTTTTTCCAAATGTCCTAGGTAGTAAATGGTACTACAAAGGGTGCATTTTCCATTTTTCCCTAGATGGCTTGTTTTCCCTGACCAATCTATGCTCAGTGTTAATGTTATGGCCTTGGATCCTAGCCAATACTTTTTCCTAGTTCTTATCCCTAATATATATGGTGTCATGGACACTGAGTTGATGTGCATATTTTGTATTTGAAATATGCTTGTCCCTTATATAGTCCCCAACTACATTATTTGGATCTCACATCTGGAGTTCATCTACTTTTAAGCCAAATGAATCCCTATGTGTGGACATAACCTCCACTTGTTTCCAATTTTTTACTATGATTCTCCTAATATTCAAGGGGAAGGGGTGGAATAGACCCTTTATTTTCTCCTTGTAAGTTATATCAATGACATGGAGGAGTTAGTAAGTAATTTCCTACTTTGTGAGTTTATTTGGAACATATACTGGCAGTCTGTAAGGTTAGGTCATGATTCCTTCTATCTTGATAATTATACAATCAGGTTAATACCATACATCCCCTATCATTTCAACATATCTCTTGATGAGGGGGTGGTGACTACATATAGTAACACCTGTGATGGCCTCCACTATATCAAGATAAACACCATTATAAATAAATTGCATGTGATTCATGTACTTGAAGATGTACAGCTTGGAATAGTAATGTGAGATGGTTGTCTTGCCCTATGTGGACCAATTCCTAATCCAAGGGAAGTGGTTGAGGCTAGAAGGGCATCAAGTGGGTATAAAATAATCAATAATTTATTTGAGGTCTTTCTTTTGATGGTATTGAATTGCCTAGTTAGGTAAATATTGATTAAGTCTCTAATTAGAGGGGTAATTTTTTCCTCTATCATGAAGTACACATATGAGACCTAGATCTTATTCACATAATTATTTGAAGGGGTGTTGAAGGATCAGTTCAATGGGGTCATTATTACCCTAATGCCTTCTCTAAATTGGATGATAGGGATTTTTCCATCAAGGCTTATAAAGATGTGAGGTCCTTAGTGGAGCCTGGGTCTAAGGACAAAGTCCAAGTCATGGTTATTGGTCCACTCTTTGATTTTGGAAAGCTCCACATGGGGGAGAAGGAGCTTATAGTGCTTCTCAAAAGAAATAGGGGAAATGTAGGCTACCCCTTTCAAGTACCCTTCCCAAATGATCCATTCATTATATATTATATAATCAACAAATATGGGGGCAAAGATGTCAATACAATATAATACCTTTGGTTTTGCCATGGCATGATGAAGGCCTACCATTTGAATAGTAACGAGGTCATAATGTCACCTGATCATGGTGGTGTTCCTTTGTTCCTCTTGTGAAATGGGTTGAAACTCTTATATCATGAAGAATATCTCAGACCAATTCCTAATCCCCAAGATGTTCAATGCTATGAGGTCCAATTCTGTATCCTTAAATATTTGACCCTCATTATTTGTTGTAAAATAGATCTCAGTATCTTTCTTTAATTACTACCTATTAGCTACCATGGTCTCCATCCTTGATAATTATCCATATCAAATTACATATGATATTTTTGAAATCTCTCTTGTGCTCAAAAACACAATTAAGTTATTTCATCAAATTGTAACAAATTGAATCTACACGGGTCACTTTTATGCAAGGTTCAGGGTTTTAGAGCTTTAATGGTGGAAGATGTCTAGGATTCAGCTTATATGTGTCCTAAATCTGATTTGTACCTTTGCCATTATACCTTTATGTTTTTGAGCCCACAAGATCTTGAGTTTTGTCCTTTTCTACTTGCACGGTGCTTATGTGGCACTTGTCTAGACCTTTCATGACATTTTTCAAAAATGCCATCTAAACACTAGCTATACCTTCTTCATTTCATACTATAAGATCAAAATCTTGGATTAGCATCGCTACTGATCAAAATCTAGGCCCTTGGATGGGATTGGGTCTTTCCATTATGAACCCTATGGCCATGACACTTGGTACTTTATGTTCATTCCCTATGCTCTAAATATTTTAGTCAATTACTCATCAAACACGTATTGGCCACATGGTGAGATTATGGGCCTTTGAAAATTCATTGGCACCCTTATGCCATTGGACCAAATCTAGCAATAGGGCATAAACCATTGATCTATAAACAATGCTTGAATGTTAAGTCAGTCCATTATTAACATCATGATCTAGGTTTAAGTTCCTTAGGCAAAGGTTTGTTTCATGTTTATTAAGCATGAAATAAACCTTAGGCTAAGGAAATTATGCCTACATTTCCTAATTTATAATGAGTAGGTGAGGGTCTAAATAATTTATGCCACCACATATGAAAACCTTTGGTTAACTTACATTCTGTGTGATAAGGGCTTCTCTTTTTAACATAAGACTTAACATAAGCTCATAATTTAAGGTTCGTGATTATTTTTAAAAAAATGTAATGAGGACCCTTTCATATGAATTTAGACTAAGTATTTAGCCTATAAGACCATTTCCATATTTTGTAGGTCGAAAGCTCCCACTTTTGAAAATATTTTGAGTATTTACTTTAGATTATAGAGCCATTTCTAAGTTTAAATAGGATTTTGAAATGTCATTTGAACACTAAGTAAGATATTTCATTAGGGTAAGATTGACAGTCTTACAGGCATCAAATACACCCTCACAGGTGTCAATTGACGGTCATGTGGATGTCAAGTTTAAACTAGTGAAGTTTTAATTTTTCTGGGCTTAAAGTTTACAGTCGCACAGGCATCAAGTTCATCTTTTTGGATGTTTTAATGAAAATCACATAAACATCAATTTTAATTTTATTAAAAAATTTAGTGTCAAATGTGAGGATGCCACTTGGCAATTCCATGGGGCTTCCTAGGATCTCGATATTAATTCACCTTGTTGGATCAAATATGTGATAAAGTGACAATTATAGGATCTTAATCTAGGGACTTGCTATTGATTAGTGATCATGTCAGGTGGTCCCCTTTCCTTTTAATCCTCAAATGTGATGGTGTTGTCTGTCCATCTTCCAGGCTTCTTATATCTTTTTGACTTTTCAATTATGTTTTGCTCCATCTAATTAGGTCCTCATGAGTAAGTGTGGATCTTCAAATAACCAAAGATGCATGTTATTTAAGCTAAATTTTGGGTTATCCTCACTCCATTGGATCAAATTATGTGATAAAGCAACAATCATAGGATCCTACAAGGTGCAAGGAAGTTAATGTTAGGACTATGGAGACAATAAAAACTTAGGCTTAATGTGTTAAGACTAAGGTCATGATTTTATTAATGAATAAGTCAGGGCCTTAGTATTAAAACCTTAGGCTAAGCTTGGAATTATTAAAAGGGACCCTACATGATGACATTAGTTAGGCCATAAGGAACTCTAGAAAAAGGGGAAATAACAAAGGGGATCATGTTTCCTGGTTAAGCTATGTTAAAAAACATGACTAAGCCTAGAATATGTATTTTATACTTAAGTCCATAAATGAATTTTAAAATGGTTCCCACCAATTTTGTTCTCACCTTTATTCAAATTTGGATCGAGGGTTTGCTAGGGTTTTAGAATATAAAATTCTTAAGGACACATGCCATGGAACCTAAAACTAAAAGCCAAAGGAACCTCATTAGCACTATTAGTCCAAATTAAAGCAAATAAAAACCACATAAGCCTACCTTTTATCAAAATGGATGACCTTCTAGTTCTATATAAGACCTTAACATGATGAAATTTCTATGTTTTATTCTGAGGGTTTCTCAAGGGTCCCAATTGAAATAGAATGGGGTATGTTGGTCCCAACAAGTTTCTTCATAATTTTAAATTCATTATCCACCTAATTTAACAATTAAGAAGATATTACAAAACAAGAGTGATGCATGATCTCTTGGGTAGCTTTAGGTTCTTCTTGTTTATTTATCTCTATAGAAGATTGTGAAATGTTGGTTGTAGGATGGTCTTTAGTAGAGGGTTACAATTGACAAGCTACTATAGTAAGTACATCCAATCCTCCTCTAGATTGATCTTATATCCCCTTCTTTAGTTTCTCAATTTCTTGTAGGGGTTGTTCAAGAGTGAAAATTCCATTTATTCAGTAGGCTACTCCAATTATTCAGCTTCTTCCTACATGGTTTCCTCAGGCAATTCTTCAAAACTATACTCAACTTTTTCTTCTTCTTCTTGATGAAATACTGGAGAACATTTTTCCCTATCTATTTCAGTCTCTAGAGATTCATTACTACTATAAATCTATTCTTCTCTATATGTTTCATTTATTTCAATAATAAAAGAATGTTTAGTTCTCATTTTTCTCCTCAATCTATGAGATCTACGAGGAGTAGTGGTTACCTTCATCTTTTTTGAGGAAGGTGGAAGTTCTTCCTTAGACTCATCTGAATCAAGCTAGAGAATGAGTTTATTCCTTTTCCTTCCTTCAGACCTTCTTCTATAGGTTTTTATGTGGCTACAAGAAGGTTTTCTATTTTAGGTTCTTATGGTTCTATAGGGATGGATTATTCTAATCTTTGTTCATTTCCTTCTCTATCACTCTCTTCATTTCCTAGTACTTGGATAAATTCCTCCCAACTGATGTTGAGTCTAGTTCTTTGCAAACAGTCTTGAACAAGTAACTAGATGAGATAATGGTGAGAAAGAGCTTTAAAATTACCTTTTTGAAAAGCCTCTAGCTTTTTTGTGATCATGTGAAGCAAAAATTTTGGAATGTTTTCTCCTTTTCATGTTGCAAATGATTCAAGAACTTGAAGTGTAGGCCATACAACATAGAATACTTTCCTTCATAGATGAAATATCTAGAGATAATCTAAGTAGCCTTAGCCCATCTTCTCAATAGAGACAACCTTGTAGTGCCCTACTTTAAGGTTTGTAGGTGTTCATTTACTCTAATAAACTTTCATCTTGTAACCTTAGCATCAAATTTGTCTTATCATTCCTCCTTTGTTCTTGGTAGTCCCATTACTATGTTGATGGCTATTTCTATCAGCTTTACTTTCATCCCTTTTACTGTGGCCAAGCTATCATGTAATGTACCAACACATTTCTCTATAATTCCTTTATCTAGGGACTATATTTTCACAAAACACTACACCCATCTTATATGTCATAACAAGGCCAAGATTTATAGGTTGTTAGTCAAAGGGGTGATATCCAGCGGTTCATGTTTCAACAAATTGCCTCCCATATTGTGTGAGTTACAGGTCTAGGTGATTGTAGCAATGGTTTTAGGCTATGGCAGAATGATTTATGAATTTTGATTTTGGAGGTGAAATAATCCTTTAGAATTAATGGAAAATCTCTCCCCCAACTTAGACTATCATTTGTTTTTAAGGGATGAAGTCGACATGCATAAAACACACATAGTAAGAGTAGGGGTGGTAGTAGTAGTTATGTCAATGGTCAAATCAGTGAAAGAGATGTTAAGAATGTGTGATAAGGAGAGTATATGGTATTGCATTGATAGAATTAAGTCCCATCACTTTTAGAAATAATTAAAATGTATGATAGGAAATAAATATAGAATAATTACCATATTACTTATAAAAATACCTTTCATAAATGTGAAAATGATGTTTTGAAGTGGTCATCATAGCATATGCTAAAATTTGAGTGGAAAAAAATATGTAATGTATAATGGAATGTATGAAGACATATTATAGCAAGATATGTTTCCTATATCATCAACTGTTATCCTATAGTAGTAAGTTTTATCTTACAGCAGTAAGTTTTTCACCTATAGTGACAATTTTTCCATCCTGTACCAAGAAAGAAAATGTATTTTTGCTCTAAGGGAATAAATTTTCAAGAAAAAACAAGTGAAAACAAAACATTATTATTATAGTAGTACCTTTTCTCTCTTTTTTTTAATGAATGTTGACTAGCTAGTGACCTAATTTTTTGAGACAACATCTGTCAGCAACACCCAAAGGTTTTCATTGTTGAATTTTTTGATTTTTTTTTAGATTTTTTGGTCCAAACTCAACTAAAATCACAAAAATCTAGAGGGTAGGATTTTATTCAGCCTAAAACAATCCCTTGTTAATGACTTATTCTTAGTTGTAGGAAGATTTATTACTCTTGGAAAATATTAGAGAAGGGTTGATAAAAATACCCTTCAACTGCAGGAACAATTGATTTACTTCATGAAGAAGAGATGGATGTTGTTCTTCAAGAAGTTGGAAAGTGAGAGTTTCCTTGGAAAATGGTTTCTTGTGCAACTTGAGTTTGTGGCCATTAGCAAATAGTCAGAATTAAATAGAGTTAATGGTTGTGATCTTTACATCTCCATTTTCAAAAAATTATTCAATCTCATAAGGCCCAAGCCATCTAGATTATAGCTTTCCTTTATGATCCTTATATTTAGAGCAAAAAAAGAGTGCCCAGTATCCTGGTTAGAAATTATAAGTCTTGGTGTTCCTATCATGCCATCCCACAAATTATCCTTACACTATTTCAATATAATGAATTGCTTCCTTTCTTACTTCATCAAGTGCATTCAACTACATGATCCTGTCTTGTTAAGCTTGGGAAAGATCCAATCCCAAATCAAGTGTTGTCATTAATGTCTTATGTTCAAACTGAATGGGTAGGACATGATTTTTAACATAAACTAGTTCATATGGAGAGAAACCAATTATAGTTTTCCAAGTGATTCTATAAGCCCAAACTGCTTCTAGAAGATGAGTTGACCAATCTTTTCTATGCAAGCTGATAGTCTTAGTGAGGATATTTTTCAATTCTTGATTTTTCACTTCCACCTGACCATTTGAATGAGGATGGTAATGGGTAAACTTCTTATGTTTGATTTCATATGCCTTGACCAAGGTAGCTATCATATTCCTTGACCAAGGCAGCCGTGAGGTTTGATGTGAATTGTGGGCCTTGGTCTGTGATTATTTTTTTAGAACTCCATAGCAAGTGATGATTTATTCATAGAGAAAATTAGCTACCTTCTCATCTTGGGCATGGTTTAAGGCTTTTACCTTCACCCATTTAGTGACATAATTAGTTCACACTAGTATTTATTCCTTATTGTTGGATTTAGGATAAATGGGACCTACAAAATCTAGTCCCCATTTGTCAAAGGGCTCCAAAACTAGTTGTGACTATAATGGAATTTCATCAAAGTGAGTGGGCTTTCCCATACATTGGTATTGATCACATTTATGGGTGTGCATCATGGCATCCTAATGCAAATAAGGCCAATAATATTCAACAGTGAGTACCTTCATGGTAGTCTATTTGAAAGCAAAATGACCCCCACAAGGTTCATAATGATAGGCTCTAAAAATGTCATAAGCTTCATCTTCTCAGATACATCTCCTCATAACTAAATCTAGTTTAATGATAAAGAGATATTCTACAATCCAGGAATAATATCTACTCTTTTAGATCAAGGGTTATTTATCCCTAGGTGAGAAATGTTGTTGCAGTTATCCTATAGCAAGATAGTTAGCAATATATATGAACTAAGGAGATTGAATTGTTATAGAAAATAAATGTTCATCAAGAAAATAATCATCAACAATAGGATTATGCTCATCATTTTTCAACCAAGATAGAAATTCTATGACTACATTATCCTTACCTAGTCTGTCCATAATGATAATATCAAACTCTTATAGTAAAAGCAAGCAATGAATTATCCTTCTTGTTATAGTAGGTTTGTTCATTAAATACCTTATTATTACATGATCAGTGTGGATGAATACTTGGTAACCTTTAATGTAGTGTCAAAATTTGTTGATGGCATAGACGATGGCCAAAAATTCCTTCTTTATTATAGTGTAGTTGAGTTCAGCCCCTTGAAGATTTTTGTTGATAAAATAGATTGCATAACTCAGAGATTCATCTTTTTATCAAGGGACAACTCCTAAAGTGGTGTTAAATGCATCTGTATGGATGTGAAGAGGTTTCTTCCAATCAAGTCCTCTTAAAATAGGAGATGTTATGAGAAGATATTTGAGTTACTAAAAGGCATTTTGATAATCATTATTCCATGTAAATTCAACATCTTTAGTAATCCAAATAATAGGGTGGTAATTTCACTAAAATATTTGATGAATTGTCTATAATAACCAACATGTTATAATAAACTTCTAACATATTTTTACTTCTTTGATATGGGTAGATCCTTGATAATACTTATCTTTGTTGGGTCAACTTGAATTCTAGCTGGGGATATTTGATGTTCTAACACAATCCCTATAGTCATAAGCATGTAACACTTTTCATGGCTCAGAGATAAATGATGGTCCTGGCAACATTGAATAACTTTCTTTAGGTTGGTTATCATTTCTTTGAATGTATACCCATAGACAGTGAAATCATCCATATAGATTTCAACACAGTCATGGGAGATATCATAAAATATGCTCAACATAGCCCTTTGAAAAGTAGTTGGGGCATTGCAAAGACCAAATGATAAGATGACATAGGGATAGGTTCCCAAGGAAAAGTAAAAGTGGTTTTGTCTTGGTCTTACGGAACAATTCATATTTGATTATAACCACTATAGCCATCTAGAAAGGAAAAGTAATTTATTCCATACTAATGTATCCAATACTTGATCATTAAATGGAAGGGGAAAGTGATCCTTCCTAGTAGAAGCATTTAGCTCTTGATAGTCAATGTAAATACACAATTTTCCCCTTTTATAGGGACAATGATCAAGGGAGAGACCCACTAGTTGCCCGAGATAGGATAAACAAATCTTGCATCCAAGATTTTTTGAAACTTGGTTTTGATAATGTCTTTGACTATAGGATTCATTCATCATTGGGGTTGGCGAATAGGTTTGCATTCATATTTAATGTAAATGTGATGCATGCATAAATCTAGGGGTATTTCTCTCATGTCATGGTAATCTCAAGCAAATACTATTGTGTGTCATCTCAAAATTGTTAGTAACTAACTTTCTTATTAGCGTGTTAAAGAAGTGTTGATGTTGAGAGGTTTATTTGGTAGGATGTCTACTTACTTTGTTAAAGAAATCCTGGTCTCTATGTTGGAGATTAAAGGAGCATAATTGTATTTATGGGGAAGTAATTGATGGAATATCCAAATATCTCTAATAGTTTAAGCAAAATAATTCTCAGGAAAGGTATTCTAAAGAGGGCATGGTGTACATTCTAACAAGTTAGTAGCTACAAGATCATGTTGATAGGTGTTTTGCAGGATACCAGTAAGGACAATGTCTTCTTCTTGGGCTTATAGAGCTAGACTCCAATCAATTTTGCAAAGAGTATATAAAGAGATAGCTTCTTCAAAGTCATCAATCTAAGGGATTGGTCTATAATTCAAGGAAGGCCTAGATGGTGGATACATAACCAATTTTTTGGTGTCATTTCCATTAGAAATTAGCATTTTTCTTGACCTGTAGCTAATAAAAGTATCGGCAGTAGCCAACCATGGGTGACCAAGGATGAGAGGATAACCCCCTAAATTTCTATTTAGCTACAAGATAATAAAGTTTATTAGATATTACCAAGAATGCATAGTGATAACAAGGTTCTCAATAATTCCTTCAAGCTTAACAGTTGATCTGTCAGCCATCTAGAGGATGGTGGGTGTTGGACAGAGAGTGGTAAGATTCAGCTACTGCATGGTCTCCATGGTCATCACATTGATGGTTACACCTAAGTAGATTAAATTATTGGAGATGGGTTGGTCATGGATGATAACATTAACTACAAGACTTCTTGGATCAGAGTATTTTGGGGGAACTATATTTCCCAACATAATATCTACTAGTTGACCAATGACCTAGACTATTTTAGGATCCTTCTTCTTTCTTCTTAATTTTTTCAAACATAGCTCTCAAACAACTTTATTATAGATAAGAACATCCTTTATTTCTTGAAAGAGTGAGGTTTTGATGCACACATTCTTGATTTGTCCTAATATATCAAATTTAGGCTCTTATTCAGGATGTTATATGCTTAATCTCTTTAGAAAATGAGGATTATCAATTTCCTTTTAATTTTTTGATGGACTTGGCTCAGGATTGGCTATGGGTGGTTTTGGATTAGTATAATGTGGATCTAGTTCAAAGTGTTATATGATTATGGGTGAGGTGGATTGTGGAAAAACATGACTTGAGTGAATTTAAACTTGATTAATATCCAAGGTGTATGTTAGATATTGCATTATTTCACTAGATTACATCAATTGAACTGACTTATTGGCAAGATTAGGGATGGGTTGGGTAGGTAATTGAGTGGTTCAAATAGGTTATTAAGTGTTTGGCATTATGGTCTATTATTATGGTTGTTGTATTTACTAGGGAAAGCCTTGATTTCCTTTTCATTAATGTTGCCATGGATTAGAGGGATAAAGCCATTGCTAATTTTGGAATTGTCTCTGTTGAGGTTGTTGTCCATTTTGTTGCATCCATAACTGATTTTGAGGTAGCTACCAATTTTTTTGGGAATAATTTGGATTGGGCATATTCATCCAAGAACTATATTAAGGATTATTTGAGAATTAAGAATTTATAAACATAGATTTTGATTGCATACCTGGTCTTTATAACCACGGTTTATGTTGAGCCACAAAAAATACTTGGTTCTCATCTTCTCCTATGGCATGCAGCTCTATTGTCTCAAGATTTTCCTCAATTATACTGGCTACCCAATCTTTCATGGAATGGAATGTGCAATCCACCTTCTTTTTGTATTTAGGGTAATAGATGGCTATGGCTTTCTCAGTTTCTTCTTGATTATATCATTATGTAATGTTCAAGCTGAGTAGTTAGGTGACTGGTGATTTCCTGTTTCATACTCTAGAGCAGGTTACTAACTTCACCTTTAGATAGTCCTAGATTAGATGATACAGTAAGGGTTATGCCCCTACTTTTATTATGGTTGATCTAGAGTAGTTCATACATAGAACTGTTAGTTCATCAAATGGCAGTGTAGAAATATCACTACCAGACATTAGATCTAGTGCCTCTAGACAATCATCTCTAATTCCTTTTAGGAATATCAGCTTGACCAATTCCTTATCCATTGTAGTCTATTTGGATTTTTGAAAGCTAAACAAAAAAATTTCCATATATTCTTCCAATGACTCATCATCAGCTTGTGTCATTCAAAAAATGTCATCTTTCTTATAGTTTTTATCCCTACAATAGTCTTGGTATTTCATCAGAAACTTCTCCTTCATTTCCTCCCAAGTATAAATGGCATCCTTTCCAAGTCTTATGAACCATTGAAATGTTTCATCTTTGAGTGTTACTAGAAATAGTTTGAGTTTTTTAGCATATTGATTATAATCATATCTATGGCATAAGATGTTAAAGTCAAAAACAAATGTATCTACATACTCATATGCTTTTCCTATAAAGGTAGGGATGGCAGAGTGAGGGATATTCTTTATGGATGCATTTCCATCAAGAGTAAGGATAGAAAATTCAAAAGTAGAAAACTCATTGGTAGTGTTTTCTTCCTGGTGATTCTCTATGAATACTCTTTGTGTTGGTAAATGGGAGGTTGTTACTACCCAATGCTCAAAATTCCTAACGATTCTTTTATTTCTTGGGGTGTAGAAGATGGAGAATTTATCTTTATCCTTAGGAATGTATGGCTTTCTATACAAATGGGATGGTGTGGAGGTTTTAGAAGATTTTGCTAGTGTCTCTATAAAGAGTCTCTCTAAACTGGAGGATTCTATTGGATTGGTGTTTCTTCTAGGGGCAAGAATAGATTTGAATGCCTCCTTAGCAATAAATTTGGTTAATGGAGGGAAGCAAAATTCATATTCTTAAGTATGAGGTGATAAGGTGGGAATTCTCAGAGGTGGTGCATGTGGGTCTCTTCCAGGGGTATGAACCTTTTCAAGGTCTCCAACTTGTGCTACCAATCTAGTAAAAAAATATTCTTTCTCTACCTCTTCTATTGACAACTGTGAGTGATCTTCAAGAATTCCTTCATATTCCTCAGTTGTTATAAGATGAATATATGATCTTTTATCAATGTTAGATTATTCATGAAAAAAATTCCTATATATTCCTCTTCACTTTGCATACATCAACCACTATTTTTTTAACTTTTTGCCCACCCTGCTGACACAGGGTTAGCAATATGGGGTTTTTTGAAATTTCCACTATCCTACTTGTAAAAAGGGAAATTTAAACTATGAAATTAGGAAATCTTAAATATATAAAAACAAAAAGCTTTGGAAAAATAATAAACATCCAAAAATAATTTTTATCAAGATTCAAGATTCAAGATTACAAGTATGTGACACCCTTCCCCAACAACATCACCAAAAAATGAGTAACAGTTGATTCACAATAGAATATACTTCTCTTGATCAAAATGAGCAAGGAGAGTAACCATGGATCTATAACTTCTACCTTATTTAAATATCAACCCAAGGATGTAGACTTGATAGGATGACATCATTGTATGTGTACACTCAATCTCTAATTTGACATTCTACTAATTGTATCTAAGATGTTGAAGTGTAGTAAATGAAATGCTTGAAATGAAACATAAACAAGGTATGGTAAAATAAATGATTATGTGTGGAATATTTGTTAAATGAATCTAAGAAAGAATTTAAATCACATAATTCAAAAATGAAACACATAATGCTTAAGAAAATCAAATAACATGCTTAGCTAAACAAATGGATTGGATTGTTGTTATAGCCTTCCAAAGGGGGCCCTTCCTCCTTCCAACTCTAGCTTCAACCCTTCCACTTACAACACTAAATTGAACTTATAATTTTTCACTCATATTAATAAAAAGTGCAGCAATGAATTATTGCAGGAAGTTACAATAATAATTGTTTAACATAATGTTCTTCTGAAAATCTCTATTCGATGTATATTGTTTTCCATATCTCTCAACTCTATTGCTATATATTTATATGCCACATAAGATATTGTTTTATGAAAAACAATATATACATTTTATTCTAAGATACATTCGAATTGGGATAACTGAAATTAGTTCTTTTCACCAAAGACATCCTTCATGTGAATCTTTTAACTTTGTTGCAGGACAAACAAGGTTTTTTTATTCTTCAACCACTTCCTTATTGAGCTTCATGGAGGTTAGAGTCATTTTTTCAATTTAGTTAGAAGATAATAAAAATATATTCATCCATGGTTTTGGTTATGCAGTGGTTGTAGGATGGTCTGTGTAATGAGATTCTTTTGTTGCAAGATGCTCCATGCTATATACCTATTTCTACAAAATATTTTCAAAACACATTTATATAAAAAACATCCTAAAGCAATAAACAACCATCATATATTTAATTCTAATACATAATTTCAACTATTTTAAATATTTTGAAAACATAATGTTATATGGCTTATGAAAGTAGGAAACTGATATGGAAAAGTGTTCAAAATCATGGTAATCAAGCGGGATGAGTATAATAGATGGACATAATAATAGGACATTTATGGGGCTCATCACACCCCCAACTTAAGATCTTGTTTGACCTCAAGAACTATACTTGTTCATTCCCAATTCACAAAGAAATCTAAAATCCATGGGATATATAGCACCCTTGGTAACATGAGCATAAAATCCCCACCTTTGTTCAAATAATTGCCAAATTTTGGCTTCTCTAACCTCATCCACCAGGGTTTTATCCTACCAATCTAAAATAAGATACTAGAACAAGGGTGGCTAAAAATTTAGGTTCAATAATTATGATCCCATGTCACCTATAAGAAGAATGTATTTTTTGGTCCTGTTAAATGTTATGTTTAAATTAAAAGCAGAATAGGGCTCTCTCTTTATTAGTGTTGGGGTGAGCTCATTCCATCATTCAATATATGATTCTCTTGTAGTAGGTCTAAAAAAAGTTCTCAATCCTAAATAAAAATCTTGGACCTTATGAAAATTCTTACCAAACCAAGTTCTTACTTCATTCTTCAACATGATATTATCCCTTTCTGCTAAAACAATATCTGGTGTCATTGATTCACTCCTAATGAGCAGCTAGCTTTCATTCTCTTTTTTCCTATATTCTATTATTTCTCTTCATCTTCATTGTTTATTTAACAAGTAAGATGAAAATTCCTGTAGTTGGACATCTTCAACATATAGATTAGGGTTCCACTCTCTATCATATGAAACAACATAATTGTGTAGGTAAAACTTGCATAATTATGCTTGTTATTCCTATGAACTTTATAGATAGAAAAGAAGCAAAGGGGATCAATAACTTCATGGGGCATATCACAATAAATTCTCATAAATATTAACTTGTGCCATCGTTCTTTAAGATAAACTAAATAAAATTTTGTAAGAGACCTATAATCAAGGAGTTCTTGGGTTAGACCAGCCATGTCCTCAACTTTCTATTTCAGTTTGGTGATTCTCTCTTCCTTCAACTTATTTTTTTCTTTCAATTTCCTATTTTCTTTCCTTGGTTCCTTTAGAGTTTCAAATTGATTATCCATCCAATTCAATAATTGAGAAGATATTGCAAAATAGGAGTGATACCTAACCTTTTTGGTAGCTTTAGGTTCTTCTTATTGATGTATCTCTATAGAAGGTTATGGAATATTGGCTACAAGATGGTCTTCAGTAAAGGGTTGTAGCTAACAAGATGTTATAGCAAGTGCATCTAGTCCTCCACTAGATTGATCTTATAGCTACTTAGTTTCTCAATTTCTTGTAGGGCTTGCTCAAGAGTGGGAAATTCTATTTGTTCAGTAGGTTGCTCCAATTGTTCAGCTTCTTCTTGCACATGTTCCTTATGCAATTATTCAAAACTATACTCAAATTGTTTTGATTATTTTTGATGGAATACTAGAGAATATTCCTTCTTATATGTTTTAGTTTTTAGAGATTCATTACTACTATTAGTCTGTTCTTATCCAAATGCTTCATTTATTTCAATAATAGAAGAAGGTTTAGTTCTCATTTTTCTTCTCAATCTATGAGATCTATGAGGAGTAGGGGTTACCTTGGTATTTTTGGAAGAAGGTGGAATTTCCTCCTCAGACTCATTTGAATTAGGCCAAAGAATGATTTTCTTCTCTTTCCTTCCTTCAGACCTTCTTCTGTACGTTCTTGTGTGGATGCAAGAAGGTTTTATACTATAGGTTCTTGTGGTTCTATAGGGAGGGATTCTTATGATCTTTGTTCTTCAACCTTAAATTCTTCTTCTATTTTATTTCCTTTTCTATCACTCTCTTCATTTCTTCATACTTAGATAAATTCCTCCCAACTGATGTTGGGTCTAGTTCTTTGCAAATATTCTTGAACAAGTAACTGGATGAGACAATGGTGAGAAAGGGATTTAGAAGTACATTTTTGAAAAGCCTTCAAAATTTTGGTGATCATGTGAAGGAAAAATTTGGGAATGTTTATCTCCATTACATGTTGTAAATGATTCAGGAACTTGAAGTGTAGGCCATGTAGCATATAATACCTTCCTTCATAGATGAAATATTTGGAGATAAACTTAGTAGCCTTAACCCATCTTCTCAATAAATACAAACTTATAGTGCCCTAATTTGAGGTTTACAAGTATCCATTTACTCTGATAAACTTTCATCTCTCAGTCTTGGCATAAAATTTGTCTTGTCATTCTTCCCTTGATCTTGGTAGTCCTGTTACTTTGCTGATGGTTATTTCTACCAGCTTTACTTCCATCCCTTTTACTGTGGCCAAGATATTATGCAATGCACCAGAAAATTACTCTACAATTCCTTCATCCAAGGCCTGTATTTTCTTGAAACACTACACCCATCTTATATGCTAGAAAAACGTCACAATTTCTGGGTTGTTAATCAAATGGGTGATATCTAGCGGTTCATGTTTCAATAAATCACCTCCCATATTGTGTGAGTTTGTAGGTCTAGGTGCTTGTATCAAGGGTTTTGGGTGATGGCAAAATGATTTGTGAATTTTTATCTGGGAGGTGAAATAATCCTTTAGAATTAATGAAAAAACTCCCCCTAACTTAGACTGTCACTTGTCCTCAAGAGATGAATCTGACATGCACAAAACACTCATAATAAGAGTAAGGGGTGGTAGCATTAGTTGAATTAATGGTAAAATAAATGAAGAAGATGGTAAGCAAGCATGTTAAAAATAACATACGGTGATGCATTGATAGCATTAAGTCCCATCACTTTTATAAATAATTAAAATGCATGATAGGAAATAAATATAGAATAATTACCATATTACTTATAGAAATACCTTTCATAAATGTGCAAATGATATTTCAAAGTGGTGGTCATGGCATATGCTAGTGTTTGAGTGGGAGAAAATTTATGATGTAGAATAGAATATAGGAAGATATCCTGTAGAAAGATATGTTTCTTTTAACAACAAATGTTATCCTGCAGCATCAATTTTTATCTTATAGTAGCAAGTTTTTCACCTATAACGATAAGTTTTCCATCTTTTAGAAAAAATAAAATTGTATTTCTACTCCAAGGGAATGAATAATCAAGAAAAAACAAGTGATAACAAAACATTATTATTATAGTAGTACCTTTTCTCTCTCTTTCTCTCTTTTTTTTAACAAATGTCGATCAGCTAGTGACCTAGTTTTCTGAGACAACATCCGTCAGCAATACCTAAAGGTTTTCATTGCTAAATTTTCTAAGTTTTTTTAGATTTTATAATCCAAACTCAACTAAAATCATAAGAATCCAAAGGGTAGGATTTTATTCAACCTAAACTAAGACATTGTGAAAAACTTATTCTTGGCTACAAAAAGCTTTATTACTCTTGGAAAATATTAGAGAAGGGTTGACAAAAATACCCTTGAACTACAGGAATAGGTTGATTTGTTTCATGAAGAAGAGATATATGTTTTTCTTCGAGAATTTTATGAGTGAGAGTTTCCTTGGAAAATGGTTTCTTTTACAACTTGAGCCTATACTCATTAACAAACAGTCAAAACTAAACAGAGTCAATGGTTGTGAGCTTTACGGCTCCATTGTCAAAAACTTGTTCAATCTCAAAAGGCCTAAGTTATCTAGACTACATATTTTTTTTATAATCCTTGTATTTAGAGTCAAAAAGGAGTGCCCAGTCTCCTAGTTATAAATTCTTAGTCTTGATGTTCCTGTCATGCCATCCCACACATTGTTTTTGCACTATTTTAGTATGATGAAGTGCTTCCTTTCTTAGTTCATAAAGTTCATTCAACTACATGATACTATCTTTTTGAGCTTGGGAAATATCCAAGACCAAATAAAGTGTTATCCTTAATGTCTTATAGTCAAAATCAATGGGAAAATAGGCTTTTTATCATAAACCAGTTGATATGGAGTGAAACTAGTTGTAATTTTGCAAGTGATTCTATAATCCCAAACTACTTTTATAAGATGAGTTGACCAATATTTTCTATGTAAGTTGATAGTCTTAGTGAGGATATTTTTAAATTATTGATTTGTCACTTCCACTTGACCATTTGACTATGGATGGTAAGGGGTAGACTTCTTTTGTCTAATTTCATATTCCTTGACCAAGGTAGTTGTGAGGTTTGATGTGAATTGTGGGCCTTGGTATGTGACTATTTCTCTTAAAACTCCATAGCGAGTAAAGATTTTTTCATAGATGAACTCAAATAAATTCTCATCTTGGGAATGGGTTAATGCTTTGACCTCTACCCATTTGGTGATATAATCAGTGTACACTAGTATGTATTCCTTGTTGTTTAATTTAGGATCAATTAGACCTACAAAATCTAGTCTCCATTTGTCAAAGGGTTCTAGAACCACTTGTGGCTATAATGGAATTTCATCAAAATAGGTGGTATTTCCTATATGTTGGAATCAATCACATATACAGGTGTACATCATGGCATCCTTATGTAAACAAGGCCAATAATATCTAGTGGTGAGTACTTTCATGATAGTCTATTTGGCAGCAAAATGATCCCAACAGGTTTCATCATGGTAGGCTTTGAGAATGCCATAAGCTTCATCTTCTCAAATATATCTCCTCATAACTAAATTTAGTCCAATGATAAAGATATATCCTACAATCCAAGAATAATGTCTACTCTTTTGGATCATGTGTTGGTTGTTCTAAGGTGAGAAATATTGTGGTAGTGATCCTACATCAAGATATCAATATCTGCAAACCAAGGAGATTGAATTATTACAGCAAATAAATGTTCATCAATAAAAGAATCATCAACAATAAGACTGTGCTCATCATTTTTCAATTGAGATAAAAAAATATGTGACTACATTATCCTTAGTCTATCCACAATGATAATATCAAACTCCTACAAAAAAAAGCAAGCAATGAATTATCTTGCCTATTATAGCAGGTTTGTTCATTAAATACCTTATTGCTACATGATTAGTGTGGATGAATACTTGGTAACCTATAATTTAGTGTCAAAAAAATTTGATGGCATAGATGACGGCCAAAAATTCCTTCTCTATTATAGTGTAGTTGAGTTTAACCCCTTAAAGATTTGTGTTGATAAAATAGATTGTATAACTTAGAGATTCATATTTTTGGCCAAGGAAAGATCCTAAAGTGGTGTCAGATACATCTATATGGATGTGAAAAGGCTTCTTCCAATTAGGTCCTCTTAGAACAAGAGTTGTTATGAGGTATTTGAGTTACTGAAAGGCATTTTGAGAATCATTAGTCCATGTAAATTCAATATCTTTAGTAAGCGAACCAAATAATGGAGTGATAATTTTACTAAAATATTTGATGAATCAATTATAATAACCATCATGTCTTAAGAAACTTTTAACATATTTTTTCTTCTTTCATGTGGGTATATCCTTGATAATACTAATCTTTATTAGGTCAACTTAAATTCTAGTAGGGGATATGTGATATCCCAACACAATCCCTTCAGTTATAAACATGTAACATTCTTCATTACTTAGAGATAATTGATGGTCATAACAACATTGAAGAACTTTCTCCATGTTGGTTAGTGTTTATTAAAATGTCTACCCATTGACAGTGAAATCATCCATGTAAATTTCAACACACTCATGGGAGAGATCAGAAAATATGCTCAACATAGCATTTTGAAAAGTAGTTGGGCCATTGTAAAGACCAAATGACAAGATGACATAGGCATAGGTTCCTTAAGAGCAAGTAAACGTAGTTTTGTCTTGGTATTGTGGAGTAATTCTTATTTTATTATAACCACTATATCCATCTAGGAAGGAAAATTACTTCTTCCCTACTAATGTATCCAACACTTGATCAATAAATGGAAGGGGAAAGTGATACTACTTGGTAACAGCATTCAACTTTTGGTAGTCAACATAAATATGCCATTTTCCCCTTCTTAGGGACAATTACCAAGGAAGAGACCCACTGACTATTTGAGATAGGATAAACAAATTCTACATCCAAGATTTTTTGCAACTTAGTTTTGACAATGTCTTTGATTGCAAGATTAATTCATCATTGGGGTTGGCAAATAGTTTTGCATTCTTCTTTAATGTAAATGTGATGTATGCATAAATCTAGGGGTATTCCTCTCATGTTATGGTAATCCAAAGCAAAAGTTAATTTATGTTGTCTTAGTATTGTAAGTAACTGACTTTCTTACTAGGGTGTTAAGGAAGTGTTAATGTTGAGAGGTTTATTTGGTAGGATGTCTACTTGATTTGATAAAAAAAGCATGGTCTCTACGTTGGTGATTAAATGAGCATAATTTCATTGATGGGGAAGTAATTGATGGAATGTCCAAATATCTCTTGTATTTTCATTAAAATCATTCTCAAGAAAGGTATTCTAAAGATGGCATGGTGTAAATTCTAACAAGTTGGTGGCTATAGGATCCTGTTGATAGGTGTTTTTTAGGATACCAGTAAGGATAGGGTCTTCTTCTTGGGCCTGTAGAGCTAGACTCTAGTCAATTGCATAAATATTCTATAAAGAGATAGCTTTTTCAAAGTTATAAATCTAGGGGATTAGTCCATCATTCAAAGAAGGATAAGTTGGTTGATATAACACCAATTTTTTGGTGTCATTTTTGTTGGAAATTAGTATTTTTCCTGACCTATAGCCAATAAAAGCATCGATGGTAGCCAACCATGGGTGACCAAGGATGAAAGGATAACCCCATAAATTTCTCTTCAGTTGTAGGACAATAAAGTCTACTAGACATTGTCAAGAATCCATAGTGATAACAAGGTTCTCAATAATTCCTTTAGGCTTAATAGTTGATCTATCAGCCATTTGGAGGATGGTGGGTGTTGGATGGAGAGTAGTAAGCTTCAGTTGATGCATGGTCTCTATGGTCATCACACTGATGGTTGCACCCAAGTTGATTAAATTATTGGAGATGGGTTGGCCATAGATGTGAACATTACCTATAGGACTTCCCCAATTAGAACATTTTGGGGGAACTATATTTCCTAACATAATATCTGCTAGTTGACCAATGACCTAGATTGTTTTAGGCTCCTTATTTATTCCTAGTTTTTTCAAACATAGCTCTTGAATAAATTTATTGTAGATAAGAACCTCTTTTATTACTTGAAAGAGTGGGATTTTGATGCACAAATTCTTGAGTTATCCTAAGATATCAAATTCAAGCTCTTATTTAGGATGTGATATGGTCAATCTCTATGAAAAAGGAGGATTTTTAGTTTATTTTTTATTTTCTAATGGACTTAGCTCAAGATTGGCTATGGGTGGTTGTGTATTAGTATGGAGTGGAGTTGGTTCAAAGTGTTCTTTGATTATGGATGACATGGGTTGTGGAAGAACATGACCTAAGTGAAGTTGAACTTGATTAATATCCAATATGTATGTTGGATATTGCATTATTTCAGTGGATTATGTCAGTTGAACCAACTTATTAGAAGGATTAAAGATGGGTTAGGCAGGGAATTGAGTGGTTATAATAGGTTATTGAGTGTTAGGCATTATGTCCTATTATTGTGGTTGTTGCATTTGCTAAGGAAAGCCTTGATTTCCTCTCTATGGTTGTTGTCATGGATTATAAGGATAAAACCATTGTTAGTTTTGGAATTGTCCCTATTAAGGTTGTTATCCATTTTGTTACATCCATAACTAATTCTAGGGTAATTGTTAATTTGTTTGGGAATAATTTGTATTGGGTATATTCATCCAAGAACCATATTGAGGGTTATTTGAGAATTGAGAATTTGCAAACATAGATTTTGATGGCATACCTAGTCTTTCTACCCATGATTTCCATTAAACCATAAAAAACACTTGGTTCTCATCTTATCTTATGGCATGCATCTCTACTATCTCAATATTTTCCTTGGTTATACTAGCTACTGAGCTTTCATAGAATTGCATGTATAATCCATCTTATTTTTTTTCATTTAGGGTAATAGGTGACTAAGGCTTTCTCAGTTTCTTTTTGCTTCCACCATGTATGTAATGTTTAAGATGAGTATCTAGGTGACTAATGATGTCTTGCTTCATATCCTAGAGTAAGTTGCTAACTTCACCTTTAGACAGTCCTATAGCAGATGCTATAGGAAGGGTTCTACCCCTACTTTTCTTCATGGTTTATTTAGAGTAGTTCGTACATAGAACTATTAGTTCATCAAATGGTAGTGTAGAAACATCACCACCAGACATTAGATCTAGTGCCTCTAGACAATCATCTCTAATTCCTTTTAGAAATATCATCTTGACCGATTCCTTATCCATTATAATTTGTTTATATTTTTTAAAGATAAACAAAAATATTTCCATATATTCTTCTAATGACTCATCATCAGCTTGTGTCATTTAGAAAATGTCATCTCTATTGTAGTTTTTGTCCCTACAGTAGTCTTCGTATTTCATCAAAAACTTATCCTGCATTTCTTCCCAAGTATAAATGTCATCCTTTCCAAGTACCATGAACCATCTAAGTGTTTCATCTTTGAGTGTTTCTAGAAACATTTTGAGTTATGTGTGTCTTGATTATAATCACAGTTATGACATAAGATGTCAAACTCAAAAAGAAATGTATTTGGATCCTCAAATGTTTTTATTCTAAAGGTAGGGAGGGCAGAGTGAGGGATATTATTTAAGGGTACATTGCCATCAGGAGTAAGGATAGAAATTTTGAAAGTATTAGACTCATTGGTAGTGTTTTCTTCCTTATGATACCCCATGAATACTCTTTGTGTTGGTAGATGGGAGGTTGTTACTACCCAATGCTTAAAATTCTTATCAATTATTTTATTTCTTGGGGTGTAAAAGATAGAGACTTTATCTTTTTCCTTAGGAATATATGACTTTCTATACAATGGGGATACTGTGGAGGTTTTAGAAGATTCTACTAGTGTCTCGACAAAGAGTCTCTCTAAATTAGAGGATTCTATTGGCCTGGTGTTTCTTCTAGGGGCAAAAATATCTTTGAATACCTCCTTAGTAAGAAATTTGGGTGATAGAGGGAAGCAAACTTTAGATTATTGAGTATGAGGTGATAAGGTGGGAAGTCTCAAAGGTGGTACATGTGGGTCTCTTCTAGGTGTATGAACCTCTTCAAGGTCTCCAACTTGTGCTACCAATCCAACCAAAAATTCTTCCTTCTCTACCTCTTATATTGATAATTGTAAGTGATCTTTAGGAATTATTTCATGTTATTTAGTTGTTATAGGATGAATATATGATCTTGCAGCAATGTTTGATGATTCAGGAAAAATTCCTCTGATATAGTCCCCTTCACTTTGCATACATCAACCACTCTCTTTTTTTAACTTTTTGCCCACCCTCCCTGCACAGGGTTAGTAATATGGGGGTTTTTTAAATTTCCACTATCCTACTTGTAAAAATGTAAATTTAAACTATGAAAGTAGGAAATATTTAATTTATAAAAACAACAAGCTTTGGAAAAATAATAAGCATCTAGAAATAATTGCTATCAATATTGAAGATTAGAAGTGTGTGACACCCTTCCCCGACAATGGTGCCAAAAAAATGGCTTGCAGCTAATTCACAATTAGATATACTTCTATTCATCAAAATGAGAAATGAGAGTAACCACGGATCTTTACCTTCTACCTCATTTAAATGTCAACTTGGGGACGTAAACCTAATAAGATGATGTCACTATATGTGGACACTCAATCTTTAATTTGACATTCTGTTAATTGTATCTAAGATGTTGAAGTGTAGTAAATGAAATTCTTGAAATGAAACATAAACAAAGTATGGTAAAATAAATTATTATGCATGGAAGCTTTCTTAAATGAATCTAATCAAAAATCTAAATCACACAATTTAGAAATGAAACACACAATGCTTAAATAAATCAAATAACCTGCTTAGCTAAGCAAATGGGTTGGATTGTTGTTGTAACCTTCCAAAGGGGGCCTTTCCTCCTTCCAACTCTAGATTCAACATTCCTCTTATAATACTAAATCAAACTTAGAATTTCTCACTTATATTAATCAAAATTATTGTAATGAATTGTTACAAGAAGTTACAATAATAATTACTTAACACAATATTCTTCTGACGATCTCTATTCAACATATACTATTTTCTATATCTCTCAACTCTGATGCTACATATTTATCTGCTACATACTTATATACTATAGATGATATTTTTTTATGCAAAATAATATATACATTCTATTTTAAGATACATTTAAATTGGGATAACTAAAATTGCTTCCTTTGCTAAAGACGTCCTTCATGTGAATCTTGTGACTTTGTTGTAGGACAACAAGGCTATTTTGTTATTCAACTACTTCTTTATTAAGCTCCATGGATGTTAGAGTCAGTTGAAGGAGAATCAAAATCTATTCATCCACAGTTTTGGTCACATAGTGGTTGTAAGATGGTCTATGTAATGAGATTCCTTTGTTACAGGATGCTCCGTGCTATATAACTATTTGTCTAAAACATATTCAAAACACATTTATAGAAAAAGCATCCTAAAGCAATAGACAACCATCATATATTTAATTATATTACATAATTTCAACTATTCAAAAGAGTTTGAAAACATAATGTTATATGGCTTATGAAAGTAGGAAACTAATATGGAAAAGTGTTCAAAGCATGGTAATCAAGCAGGATGAGTACAATAGATAGACATAATAACATGACATTTATGGAGCTCATCAGATCTAATACCACTTGTAATGAAATTACTTAAAAAATAAAGTAGAATGATATAAATAAATAAAAATCTAACTGAAATATAGTAGAATATATGATTAAAAGATAATCCACTTCGAAGGGGAAACCTCCACAAGCTTCAATAAGAGCAAAATTCACAATATGATAATAAAAAACTACCCATTACCTCCTATTTATAATCTACTTATGCCATGGTTACTCTATAGGCCAACCTACTAACCAAATGAATTCATAGAGAAATGTGATATAACATCAAATAGGGATAATTAAGCCATATGTCGGGTATTCCTATCCCAATACATGTGATAGGTTAGGGTCATAACAATTTCATAGTCTGGTTTACTAATTTCGATGATTAATTCTTTGATTTCATAGTTAAAAGATATTATTTCATTGATATCTTCAAAAATTTCACTGTTAGGGTCAAAAAAAATAACATGGAATGATTTTTTAGTTATTATTCAATTTCTCTACTGTGTTCAATGATTTCACAATTAAGTTCTACAATTTCACTGCCAGGTTATTTAATTTTACAAATGTATGAAAACAAAAAAGTTATTAAAAATGAAAAATATAAAACATACCATGAATTAAGTATAAGTATGCTAAAATGGATGGAACTATTAAAATACCTCAAAAACACATAAATAATGATTTCATAGTTATACCTTATGATTTCGCTACTAGACTCTCATATTTCATAGTTTTTCATAAACACAACATTACAAAAAATAGAAAATATAGGAGAGACTAGAATTTTTTTTTAAAAGATACTAGAAGGGATGAAACTATTAAAAGACCTCAAAAACATAGATAAATAATTATTTCATAGTTATACCTTATGATTTTGCTGCTAAACTCTCCTATTTCATAGTTTTTCATAAACATAAAGTTGTATAAAATAGAAAATACAGGAGAGACTAAAATTGAAACAAAAAGATACTGGAAGTGAGAAAACTATTAAAAATGTTGTGAAAACAAAGAAAATGATGATTTCATAGTTACCTATAATTTCACTACCAACATCTCTAATTTCATAGTTACACAAAAAATACATACGAAAGAACTAAAAAAACCAGAAAATAACTTCCAACTGCAAACAAAAATGCCAAGACCAAGATCAAATACACATGCACTATAAAAACTAAAAATATAGGTTGAAGAATTATTATAAATGCACCTATGATGATTTTGATATGCAAAATATGAGGGAAAGTTCCATTGGGCATGTCAATTGATAATTTCACTTTTATGTTTATATTTTTTGTATTATGTTAATTCTCTATTGCTTACCAATTGACAATTTCACATTTCTATATGACTGTGTATTTTTAGATTCATCACAGAAGCTTGCTTTTATTTTATTTTTTTGCAATTTATTAACCTTTTGTAGGTTGTCTTGACTCTTAGCCAAACACAAATTATCTAACAATATATTTGTAGGCTGCAAGCAAAAAAAATGTTGCAAGGAGGTAATAACAAAACCAAAATTTTGCATCTTTGTTGCTAACATTTTTATTTCTAATTTTTATTTTCAATTACTAATTAGATAAAATATAATTTCTTGGAGTTAATTTATTTTCTTTTTTTCATCATTTTGTGTGTGTTTCACTTGTGTTTCATATATTCTTCTCTCAACATCAGATTGGTGATGATACTTGAGAATCAAAAACAAGACTAGTAAATTTTATAGCCTAAGACATTACTTGTGCATATGATTTTATATTAACATCACATTGGTGACGATATTTGATAATCAGAAGCAAGTATTCCTATTTTTATTTTTATTTTTCTAAGGGCTCTATCGAATGTGCATTTCACCATCATGCAGTAGGCCAAACCTCATGTACAAGCAGGGTATAAAAATTAAATATCAACTATTTCAAAGTCTTAAGTAGTGTGTTTTAAATAAACCATGATTTGAGGGGATTCCATGCTCTAATACCCAAGGTTTCAACAATTATCTTGAATTACAATTTTACTAATGTCAACATATTGAGACCTCTACAATTGTGTGGGGTATGTTGGGATAAAACTATATAGTGTGAATTTGCTTAATCAGCTTCTTCTATAGAATTGGGCCTCATAGTACTATAAGGTATATATGAGTACTCCCCTAGATGAACTTGTGAAAAACCTTAATCCTATGTAAGCCTATTTAACATTCAACTTTGGTGTATTAGTTAATGGTTA
Source organism: Torreya grandis (assembly GCA_037957365.1). Taxonomy (NCBI): domain Eukaryota; kingdom Viridiplantae; phylum Streptophyta; class Pinopsida; order Cupressales; family Taxaceae; genus Torreya; species Torreya grandis. The sequence continues at coordinate 5,070,252 of JARHVA010000163.1, forward strand.
GCACCAAGAAGCTACCTTCTACACACCCTTGAAACTGGACTTAGTGGGACATGAAAATGGTAAGATCCTCCATGGTTAATGTATTTAAATATTAAACCATAGTGAAGAGCATAGATAATCATGTGACATCAAAAGGCCCAAATTTTATTCAAGACCCAAAGCCTAGATTTCACCTTTTTGTGTAATTGCATGAATATTTAGAGTGGGATTTGTTTGTTGTTTCTTTATTATCTACCATGTGTTGAATAATCCTTGAGTGAAAACAAAGTTATTTTGAGTCTTAAAACTACCAGTATCTAAAGATCAAACTTTTCAAAGTTAAAATCTCAAGCATTTAGTTAGAAATCAAAAAATTTGGTCACTTTGGTCCTAGTTTTTAGTCTAAGTTTAGTTTTGATTCAATTCATTCCCATATCTATGTTGCCCATAAAAATTCACATGGCCATTCTAAAAAAACCTAATGCAAGGGTTGTTCCTTTTGGCAATGAACCTTTTCAATTTAGTAACCAAGACCATCATATAGAAATACATGAAATTTATGAACATGGAGGGGCATACCAAGATGAGGGTATCCCCAAAGATATTTTACCTTTTACTTCCATTGAATAATACATAATGATCAATAAAAATGAAGTTTTTATTCAATATTTGAGTTTAGGAGCCAAATTTACACCTGATTTTGATGTACAAAATTTGAAATACTTGATTGTAAGTAAAGAGACATTTCCCTCCATTCATGAAGAATCCATGTCACAAAGATCTTTAGAGGATATTAATTCCCTTGTAGGTTCCTCAAATCCCAATCCCCACATCTTCCAAGATAAATGGAAAGCCATACTTCATGAGGAATCATCCCAAGTAAGTCATGGGTTTTCTTTGGAAACCCACGTGCATCATGTCAACTAAGAGATTATGAATCTCCAATCCCATCAAGTAAATAATCATTTTACTAATCCAAATCCTAATCATACCAATTTGAGTTTTAATTCTAATTCATCCTCATATGTCAATATAACCAATCCAAGCTTGAATATACATTCAAGTTTACCAATCATAAATCCAAATAACCAAAGCTTGAATGTTAATTCAAGTTTGCCAATCACACATCCAAACAATCCAAACTTGAATATAAATTCAAGTTTACCAATCCCAAATCTAATCACCTTAAAATTTAATGTGCATTAAAGTTTAAAAATCTATGATCAATCAATTCTAAGCTCAAATAACCATTCAAGCTCATAAATCAATCCAAATCCAAGTCTTCAAGGCTCACCAATTAATACTATCATCAATACAAATCAAAGTTTCAGCTTGAATAATCATTCTGGCTCACCAATCCACCCATACATATCAAATCCAATCTTGGGTATTACTTCAAGTATGCCCACCAATTTTAATCCAAATGGTAGTTTAGGAAGTTTGCAAAATAAGTTTTCTCATTCCAATTTTCTTATAAGAATAGTTCCATCCAATCTAACTTTAACATCACCTAACATTAACATTAACTCCAATCCTAATAATTAGTTTAATCCTAACACCCATAATAATCATATTATTAGTTCACTTCCAAACCAAAACATAAATAAACCTAACCCAAAAAACCTAATCTTGAACATAAACCTTCACCCAAACAACCTCAATTTAAAGCAAACCCTAACCCCACTAACTTTAACCATAACAAAACCCAAACCAATCCAACCCTAACTTAAAAATTACTTATAATCAAACCAAATTTATCTATAACACAAATCCAAATCAACCTAACCCTAATTTTTTAAACCAAGCCAACTTTAAAATCAACCCTAATCTAACACACTTTAATTTTAACACAAACCCGAATCGACATAAACCAAATATTAACTTCGCAATTAACCCCAATCCAATGACATATAATTTCAACCCTAATCCTCATACAACAAACAAAATCTTTAATGCCAACTTTAACAATCCCAACCACTTTGCACATCCACAAAACACTAACTTTTCCAACCAACCTCCTAATCACTTCAACCCTTCCACTTAACTAATTTTCGCAAAATCATAACAACACAAATCCATTCATAGGTCAACCATATAAATGTTATACCTCTTCAATCTAAAAGAATTAACTATCACCATATTTTAGTCAATAATTTCAAAACATAAAATTTATAATTCAAGTCTTACAAGATGGTACTCATTCCTGACAAAAATACTTTAAATTTGAGGAAATTTGTTCACATCCATACGACATAAGTAACATGACAAAAAATTTACCTAATTATTTAAAACTTCCAAAATTTTAAAAATACAAAGGTAAGGGATATCCTAGGGAGCACTTTGAATACTTATATCATGCATGTGTGGATGTTGATTATATCAACAAGTACTTGTTATGATTATTTTCATGAAGTCTCAGGGGTCAAGCCCTTGAATGGTTTTCACATCTTCCCAAAGGATCAATATTCAATTTTGAGCACCTTTATGAGAATTTTATTCATAACTTTACCTACAATGTTTAAAAGGACTTGACCATGTTATACCTACACAACACTAAATAATGCAATGGTGAAACCTTTGCTTATTTCTTACAAACATGGTGGGTATTAGCAAGTCATTTTTCATGGTCATTTACCAAAATCAAACTTGTGGATATATTTATGAAAAAACTCAATTCATACTTGGGACATCACTTATTACTCCTTTTCCCAAGGTCATTTGATGAAATTATTGAAAAAAGGGTCCAAATTGAATTCACATTAATTAAGATGTTATTAAGATATTTAAACCCGAGAACAATTCCTCAAAACAACCTGAAAAATACAAGTTCTTTGCCAAAAATATGAACGTTATTGGAGATGGTGTGACTGACATCAAACAAATCTAAAACCCACCTATACAATATCAAACTTACACCCAACCCATTCATAACATAACCATTCTTGGTGGTCATCCAAGGTAGGATAATTGTAAACATAAATTCATCCAATTAGGAGACTCTTATGAGTTGGTTTTTCAAAAGTTTTCCCAAGCTAACATGATAATTTGGAAAAACACCAGACCTTTTGATGAGAATGTTCCAAAATCTAAATGGTAAAAATAATATGAATACTACTAGCACCATAAGATAAAGGGACATTCTACCAAGAGGTGTATGTGTTTTAAAAACTATGTCCAAAACCTCATCAATCGATGGGACATAGTCATCAAAAATAAATCATATATGACATATAACAATAAAAAAATGGGGATATATCAAAACCCATTCCCTAAACATGAGCAAGGAAAAGGTGAACAAAATCAAGAAAAATAATAAGCAAGTAATGTCAACCAATCTAGTCATCTTTTTGACCTATAATCAATAGTGTTGATTTTATGAATAATCATGTTAATGTCATTACTTTGAAATACTAATATTGCACCATTACTACAAGGCATGAAAAACTTACCATTCCTAGTCATCATCATCCAATATTGAACATAAATACAACATTATTGATCATCTTGAGAAGATGCCCACAAATATTTCCATACTATAACTTCTCAAGACTTTACCTATTTATAAAGACATTTTGTACAAAGTCCTTTAAGAGTCTAATGCCTGCAAGACATCAACCCCTCAATTTTTCAAGTGTTAGTTGGAAATTTTTACACTACCAATTAGGTTACATTTGACCATTTTGATATCTCCCCTTTGGGATCTGTTCACAATATTCCATTATATATAGAAGTTATTATCTCTAAGCACAAGGTAAAGATGATGTTTATAAACAATGGCTCAACATTAAATTTGTGTACATTGAGGATAATTAAGCACTTAGGATATTCAATAACATGATTAAAAAATGTCATTACTATTAAGGTGTATGATAATAATGACCCATAATCATGGGTATTATTTATCTTCCTTTAATGGTGGGGTCTATTATAAAAGAAACACTAGTTCATGTGCTTGATCTTGATTTACACTATAACCTACTTATTTGACATCCATGGATACATTTTTTGAAAACCATACCCTCCACTCTACACTAATGTTTGCAATTATCACATGATGTTATGGAAGTAACCATTCAAGGTGATCCTCAACCCTTCCAATATTGCAAGCTATTGAAAGTTTGATATCAAAAATCCAATTATCTATGAGTTATTGATGACAAATTCATTCCCATTTAGATATCACGTATACTTGAGAACCATTTCCATCCTGATACATTATTTTAGACACCTCCCCTTGGTGGTTGGATAAACACACCAATTAATTCCATTTCTATAGAAACACCTTCCACCAATCAAGCCTCCAATCAACTATCCACTAATCAAGCATCCAATCAAGCATCTATTTATAACATCACTTCATCCTACTCATCCCATTTCAAAATCATTGATAAAGGTATGAATGAATACACAATCCAATATTTTAATTATACAAAAACAATTCATATAAACCCACATAATTATGGCTGGCCTTACCATCAAAGAGATACTAAAGTGCTTAGAATATTTGGAAAAACAATTTTTTTAGTATGTAGTTTTATTTCTGATAAACACATTAAACATTCAAATCATTACTAGATTTACTTTGTAGAACTAGCTAATTGATTCACTAGTAATAGATACCCTATCGCAAAATCCATCATGTGCAAAATTATGAATTACAAATGAAAATAAAGCCCTTGGTCATCATGAATAAGGGTAAATTGAACCAATAACATTAAACTATAATGAAGCCACTCATGGCATAGGTTTTAATCCACTCAATATAAATACCACACTTTTCCAAAGTGTCTCTTCTAGTGAGTCAGAGGTAGATTCTTTAGACAGTGAAATAAATTATGTTTTTAGCTACTTCGAGGACCTTTTCACCGCTATTCTTTTCCATGAAAATTTCATTTTAACACTCAACCTCACATATCCATCCTTAATAAAATGGGACCAACATGTAAGACCTTCACTTGATCATTTTCAAAATGATGAATCAATTTTAGAATTCTTGAGTACAATAGACCACATTCTAGTAGGGGATTATAAAAAGGGATTCTCTATTTAGTTAGATAATTTTTCATATTTTGGGGAACAACAATCACATAACAAAATCAATTCAGCATAAACATCAAATCAAGAATATCTAGAGGAGGAATTCAATCTTCACCCACCATGCCTAAACTATAAAGAAGAGTCAACTCTCTTAGTTGAGGATATTATACCCATCAACATTGGAATAGTGAAAGATCCCAAAATAATTAAGTTTGCAATTTCCCTTAGTCAAGAAGAAAGATTAATACTCACTCTTTTACTTTGAGAATTTTTTGATTTATTTGCATGGTATTATGCAGATATATTGGGGCTTGATACATCACTAGTAGTACATCACATTATTGTACATCCAGATGCAAAACCCATCAAATAAAAACATCATAGGATACATCCCAAGATAACACTATTAGTGAAGGAAGAATTGAAGAAGCAACTAGAATTTGGTTTCATATGCCTTATTAACTATTTAAATTAGATATCCAATATTGCACCTGTGTCAAAGAATATAGAGGAATCAGGGGTTGTACAAATTTTCATGATATCAATAAAGCATGTTCAAAGTATGATTTCCCATTTCCCAATATTGACATGATTGTGGACTCTATTATAGGTCATGAAATTTTGTCTTTAATGGATGGTTTTCTAGGTTATAACCAAATCAGAATAGACCCTTAAAACCAATATAAAATAATATTTACAACACCATGGGGGACCTTTTTCTATCAAGTGATGCCCTTTGGTATAAATAATGCTAGATCCATATATCAAAGAGAAATGACTCCAATATATGCTTCACGATATCATGGAGGATTATGTTGATGACATACTTACAAAATCAGAATCTAGAGAAGAGCATCCCAAAGTATTTCATCACATCTTTGAAATAATGAGAGAATATATGATGAGATTAAATCCAAATAAATGTGTATTTTAGGTGACAAGGATTTTTTGGGCTTTATTATTTCACTCTGAGGCATACAAGTTGATCCTTCTAGAGTTTTAGCTATCATGGATATGCCACTACCAAAAAATCTCAAACAACTTTAAAGTTTATAAGGCAAAATCCAACCAATTAGGTGTTTCATATCCTAGCTTATAGATATTTGTCATCCTTTTATATTTATATTAAATAAAGACACTCTTTTCTATTGGAATGAGAATTGTGCTACAACATTTTACCACCTTAAATAATATCTTTCCAATCCACCAGTTTTAATACCACATGTTGTTGGTAGGCCTTTTTAATGTACATATCAACTACTAAGTATGTGTTGGGGGAATTTTTAGTGTAAAATGATGATAGTGGGTTAGAAATGGTAGTGTATTATCTCAATAGGGCCTTGGTATCTTATGAGATTAATTATTCTCAAATGGAAAAGGCATGTCTTACAATTATCTTGCTTCACAAAAAATATGTCATTTCATGCTTAATAATCAAACCAAAATCATTGTAAAAAATCAACCCTCTCAAGAATATTTTATCCAAAACTAATTTAATAGTAGGATGGCTAAGTGGCTTATGTTTTTAATTGATTTTAATATTAAGTATGCTAATAAAAAGGCAATTAAGGGATACGTTTTAGCAGATGCACTAGCTAAAGCACCTCTTCATGATAAAGAACCTCTTATTATGGACTTCCTAGATGAAGCAATAATGTCTAATGATAAATCTCTAGATTTTGGAAACTATTTTGATGATTCCTTAACAAAAAATGGTTCAAGGGTAGATATTATAATAGTTACACTAGATTGGTATTTATTCCAAAAGCATTCAGAATCAAGTTTTCTTGTACCAACAACATCATGGAGTAGGAGGATCTTATAGTTGGTCTCAAACTTGCTATATAATGGGGTATCTAACTTCTTCTTGTCTTTAGTGATTCTAAACTTATCATATACTAAGTAACATATGAACTCCAAGCTCGTGATGATAATTTAATCCCATACAAGTAGATGGTGGATAGTTTAAAGTTGTCTTTTGATTTTATCCAATTTGAACAAGTAACATAGATCAATAACATGGCAGCACATGCCATGGAGATTGTTGGTTCATAACTTGATCTTAATTAAAAGCATAAAAAATTCTTTTTAGAGTACTTAATGATACTAACATATGACATGCTTGATTATTAAATGGTATGCAAGGTGGTTGGTCTTACTTCTCCTTGGTATTCTAATATTTATGCATATCTACATGATACCACATTTCTACCCAACTTAACCCACAACCAATGTAAATCATTTATACAATGCACATCCTATTACATATATAAAAGAGTCCATTATGAAACACTTCTATGCTATTTAAATTTTTAATAATCTACCTTGGCCATTAGCAAAATTCATAAGGGAATCTATGATGAACACTCACATGGCATAGTCCTAGCCAAAAAACTTTTGCATGTAGGTTATTATTAGCCTAGAATGGAATATGATTCATGCACTAATGTTAAAAAATTCATACCTTGTCAAAAGCATTGTGACCTTATCCACAACCTTGCATAAGCTTTATATCCTATTACCACACCTTGGCCATTCTACACATGGGGGTTAGACCTCATTGGAAAAATCAATCCTAATTCATCACATGGTCACAAACACATTATTACCACCACCGACTACTTTACCAAGTGGGTTGAGGCAATGTCCCTTATATATTTAACCTAAAAATAGATCTCTAAGTTCATTCTAAACCACATTGTCTATAACTTTGATATCCCTTATGCTATTATTTATGATAATGGAACATCTTTTAAAAATAAATAAGTCAAACCTCTTTGTAAAACCTATCACATAAATCATAAATATTCCACTCCGTACTACCTTCAAGAAAATGGAAAAAAAATAAATAAATAAATAAATAAAAATCATTATTCTAATACTTAAATGAGTTGTCAATGAAGTTGGTCATGACTAGCACACACAACTTTACCCTGCCCTCTAGGCATAACTCACTAGCATCCATACACCCACGAGTGAAATCCCTTATTGCCTTATCTATGGTAATGAGTTTATTATATCCATATAATTAGAGATTCCATATTTGTGCATATCCTTACAATAAATCATTGATGAAGAATCCTATCAAATTTAATGCCTTAGTGAACTCGATATTCTAGATGAGAAATAACTTAATGCCTTAAACTATTTATAAGTATACCACAATCACCTCTATTGTATCTATAATAAAAATATTAAAGCCTAGGAGTTCAAAATTATAGATCTTATTATAAATGAAAACCAATGGAATATTAATTCTAAGAGGGAAAAGAAAGGAAAAATTGAACCCAATTGGTTGGGCCTGTATATCATTATTTCCAAATATGGATTAGGGTCTTATAGTTTGGCCACAAAAGATGGAGGGGACCTTGATGAACCTATGAACATCAAGAACCTTAAGAGATTATATGCTTGACTTATTCTACATACTATTTTTTATATATTAGGTGTTAAAAATCCAAAAACAAAAAAAACAAAAAATTAAAAGCCAAAAAAGTAAAAAAAATGAGAAAATAAAGGAAAACATATGGTTCATCCAAAAGTGAAAAATAGTTTACTAGCACTTTAGGCAAGTACCATGGTGAAAACCAAATTTATGGCACCATACATAATCAATTATATATATTCAACCTAGCTACCTTGGGGCATCCTATCGTAGTCATCCCTTGTATATTCCCACATTGTCCTTTGTCACTTGTTTCATTGCCATTCCATATCATTTTAGTTTAGGGTTTGATCCATGTCTTTATGCACCTCTGTCCTTGCTCATGATAGATGAATGTCTTACATATACCCATCTTTATCACATTCATTTACACACACATTAAACCAAACCATTCAAACTATAGATTAACACTACCCTAAAACACATATACCATCTTAGCTAACTTCCAAACCCTACATCATCATTCATTTGTTCACATTTATAAGGAGGGAAAATAACTCATCTATTTATTTATAAAACACACTAAACACTTTGTCAATCACCCATTTTATCATCACTTCCCATTCTATGAGAATTACATCTAGCCTGATAACCCCATAAGGACTTTATCTAAGGCAGATTATGTAGCCAGTCCTTAGAGGCATGTGGTCCTTAGCATTAGCTCAGATACCACCTTCATCCTATCCATTCATCCAAAATGTGATTTTACCTTTTCACATTTTATCTTTACATCGTCATAGTTATTTTATAACTTCCTCATCAATCAGACATTGGCTACTAAAGGTGTCAACCCTTGCCTAAGATGTTAAGTTTAAGCTTTTATCTCCTTATTAGGTGTTGATTAATTTGTGTTTATGTGTTCTCTCCTATGTTTTGTCATCATTAGGTTTCCCTTGTCTTCTTAGTATTTTTGTCTCTTCCTTAACCATTTTTGGTTAGTCTCTTTAATACCTTACCTTAACCATTGTTGGTTAACAACTCTTCTTGCCCTAACCATTTTTGGTTATTTTTTAACTCTTATTTCCCTAACCATATTTTGTTATTTTCTTTAACTTTTCTTGTCCCAACCTCTTTTAGTTATTTTGTTTAATCTTATTTACCACAATATTTTTTTCGTGTTGTTGTCTTATCATTTATCTTGTTAGTCTTACTTGTTTTTTTTCTTTGTGTGAACTTTTTTTTATAAACATTTACATTAATCATGTAATTTCTGTTATCAAAATTAATTTTTTATATTACCATCTAGTGTTATTATGACATATGATGCACTACGTATTACACAAATTTGACCTTTGACTTGTTTTTAATTGTTTTTGTGTCAAGATTATTTGTGTATTCCATTATAGTGTGGTCATGATTTTTCCATATTGTGATGCACTTTATTTTGCACAAATTATTCTTTTTAAGTCTTTATGCATAGAACACAAAACATTCTTCATGATTATGTTATATCACTGGTGATTTTTTATTTTACGCTAAATTAAAATTCAAGTTGATCAATACTTTTTTGCTTATTTAATGTTAGAACTCCAATGCAAATCATAAACACTAAACATAAAGCAACTAGCTAACCATGCATGCATCCATAAAACTCATCCATTACATTTTGTTTATATATACCATAATAAAAGATGAAAAAGATTAACATTTGTTATTATGAATGACAAAGTAGGAAAGTAATAACCATACCATATCTACCCATATACACCATAATCCATACATAAAACACATAATAACAATCCATAATGTCCATAAGTCCATCCGAAAAATAACACAAGTATTGCATTAAAAATAAATAAAGTATATATATATATATATAAATTTAATGTGTATATACAAAGGATACATCTCAAAAATACATATACATCGATAAGTCATAAATACATCATATCAAGTCTCTCCTTGGCCCTCAGATGGGGAATCTATAATCAAACTAGGCTCATAGTGACATGATGCACTCATCAGAGGACCCATGACCTATTCTAATCCCTACCCCACAAACCTCTCTAACTCTACTAGCTATACTAACCTCCTTGACATAGATCTCATGGTCAAGTATTCCCTATATGATGGTGCTCATTGTGATTGTGGTATAGCCTCCTCATAAAAAATCATATAATATGTGGCCTACTCCATAGCTTGTATGACCTTATCTAAGGTTACAATCTATCCCTATACTATTAATAGAAACCTCACCTTTGCTAACTCCATCCTATAGTATCTATCTCATACCTATATTATTATGTCAATCCTATGTCATTAGGTGTCTATATCATTATATATTATGTAACTAATCAACCTGCTAATACCACCCCACCTCTCTCTAATCTCTCTAACTCTACCTAGAGTCTATCAACCTCACCCTATAGTCTTGATCTTTGTCACTCTAAATTCTAGTTGAGCATCTTTTCCATCTATCTACCCTTATAGTCTACCCACATGTCTATCTAAGCATGTTATTTCCCCATCTCATGCTCTAATCTCCTTGTGCAATATCTCAATTAGTGTTTGATCTTCCTATGATCTAACTGGCTCTAATGGCCTAGTTCCATCTCCCCTCTCTCTATTCATCACTATCACAGGGTTCATCTCTATATCTTCACCATCTCGCTCCCCATCACTATCAATAATAACCAAAGGAGTCTCTCTTCTCCTAATAAGATCCTCTATTAGGCCTATATATATTTATAACATAATCATGACAACCCATGATATACCACTATGTCATCATATAGTCCATGTATAGACCATATTGTACCCTCTAAAAGTTTATCTCCCTATATGGCCTCCAAGTGATATGGTCCACCATTACCTCATCTAAATATCTCTTGTGGGACTCTAGATCCCCTAAATGTGGTCTATGTGTCCCTATAATAATATGCCAATCATACCCAATCACCTCATTCACTAGTCTAGTGCTCATTTTACCAAATTTACACTCCATAATAATATGCTCCCAACATCATATTTGTAATAGAGTAGAAGGACCTATCTCTTTTACATTTGAGTATACTACATGATGTAAATCCCTGTATAAGTGTGCCAATACACATGGTCCCCATACAAACCTCTCTCCCATCTCCATCATATCACCTATAACATCTAGCAAAGAAATCATATATATCTTGTTGTTCTTGTTAGGTAGCATGATGCCACTGATAACATACATGAACATAATAGTCAATGAATCTATCCCTAAGTCCATGCATGTATCTATATCCATGGTACCTCTCACAACTGGAATCAAGTCCTCACCAAAAATACTATAAAGTGTCATAACCTATTATACCTATCCCTAATATACTTGTATCCCCCATATCAAGATCCCTAATATCCTCCATACATCCTCCAAAGTCATAGTCATCTCACTTATTGATGGGTGAAATGTGTTCATCTCACTATGACACTTTATCCACTAATGCAGTTAGTAACACCCTATCTGCCTGAATATATGACATCTACACAATGTAAGATAACCCTATCACATATAACCAAAATAATACTCTATAAAGCTCATAATCCTTGATAATGATCTTAGTATCCACTCCTATATCATGAAAAATGGTGATACCTCCTACAAAAAACAATTGTAATAGCACAAAATTAGTCTCAAAATCAACTAAACATATCTACATCATCATCAAAGCCTTCTTCAATTTGATTATTTATTAATCTATTCACATTACATGTATATTTATTTTCTAACTAACCTAAATTTTCAAACTTTAGTTATTTTGAAACTCATTTTGATGATTTCGCTACCTGTTATTATGATTTCACTACTTTATAGTATAATTTCACATTTTGCATAACTTATTTTTTCCTAATGATTTTGTACCCCATTTTGATGATTCCATTACTCATGTATCAATTTCACATGTGCGTATTTTGAATTTTTTATTACCTTTCCAAAGTTTTCTTTGATGATTTTGCAATCCATGTATGCAAATTTGCTTCTCTATTTCATGACTTCTCCCTTTTAGTTGACGATTTCACAAATTTCATTTTCCAAAATCACAACTATGAGAAAAGTGAATTCATTCAAATAAAATTTAACTAGAAATAAATGCACAAAAATTAAAATCTTGAGGTTTGAAATTATATTTATCAAAAACTAGCTCCTCTCAAGTCTTTGTTATTTCCTCACACGCTCATTGTGGTGTTAGTGAATAGGGATGTGATCCATTTTTTCCACATGCCCAGATCATAAATCACTCACTCTGACTTTATTCACAATTCACTCTAGAAATTTAATTTACAAAAATTAAATTCTACTTTCTCCTCCCTCTATTTATAGTCTACCCCTCCCATTCAAATATTTTCCCGTTGACTCCTCATTTTCACATCTTGCACCCAATTTTATTCAAATTTTTGGCCAAACTTAATCCAAATGTTATAAATCTTAAACTCCAATTGGAATTAATATATTTTTCAATTTTAGACCCACTTTTAGACCCATCATTGGGATATAATGTTCTCACGTTTGCTTGCATGACCCCTGAGTTTGATCATTTTTCCAAACGTGCAGTCTTAAAGCAAGAAATACTCTTTCTCAAATCATTTCACTAGTTTTATGCTAGGGTAAACTTATTTACACATGCCTTAATTATAAAAGTATGATATCCATTTTATTAATTTATTTTATGATGGTGTTCATTATCATCACTTCATCCTTTCTTCCTCTTATTCATTTGGAGCATTCATTCACTTTCTCATACAAACACTTGAGAGGACATCATCACATTCATTTTAATATCAATAATCAATGCTCTACTTTTTAGTATTATTCAAAATGGTATTACTTCACAACACCATTTTAAAGAGGGGAAAATGTAGATAACTAAATTTCATTTAATTTTTAAATGTACTTTGACATACTAACCCTTCTACCTCAAATTTGAATTTAAATTCATGTCATCTCCCTCCAAATTTAAATAATTGAGTAATTCCTAATTAATCAATTATGAACACTTTTAATCCAAATTTAATTAATAAATATAGATTTTTTGCCTCAGCCAAACATCCTCCACCTTTATCTCCCTCACATGTTGACTCACCCAACCAATTCCTTAACTTCCTCAACTACCCTGTGAATCACCTTTTCACTTGTCCAATAGCTTGACCCATTCCTTATGACTTAGCTAACCAATTCTATTTTCCTCTAAACCAATTGAATTGGTAATCATCCTCATGGATGAGGACTCATTCTCCACCATTTATTATTTTAATAAATATAAATATTCAAATAATCCTCCACCATCTAATATATCTTCCAAAAACCTATAAATATACATGCAATCCATAACTTTCATTCATCCACCTTGAAGATAATGAAGTTCTATCAAATTTCCAAGTGAATCCAAAGAAAATCAAAGCCATAAAGAGTGCATTTTATTATCAAAATGTTTCCCATTCCCCATTTGTATTGGATAAAGGATTGAGTATCCAAATTCCACACAAAGAGCAAATCTCCCATTGATCACACAATGGATAAGGTGATAAACATTGCATGTGTTTGTAAGTAGTTCTTTTACTTGTTTATTTTCTTCATTTATTGTTTATATATCTTAAGATTATTTTATTTTAGATTATGATTAAGAGTATTTGATTTCTTATTTTAGTTTCTTCTAGATTTCCTTCATACACTATCATATTATTGTTGTATTTTGAATATTTATGCTTATGTCATGACATTATAATTTAGATGAAACTATGATTATCAATGAAGAGATGCTTGATATCATGCCAAATTTATATTTACAAAGTGGAATAATTCAATAAGATGCAACAACAAAATAAAAATGTTATTTTATTAGATTTTAATGGTTATAAATATAGCTTACATACATAATGATAACAACATATCAATCTCAAATGAGATGTATTATACCAAATCCTCAAATATATAATTTATAGCTCACCTTCTTTACAAGTAGATATATTTATCATAATACTCACTATGATTTATAATACCTAATTCAGTTGACTACCAAGCTCAAGCTATGGGTTATTTATCCTAATTTTGTTTAGAAACCTTAATATGATAGAAACTAGTATGTGACTTCATATTATTAAATATGGAATTTAAGCATGAATATGAATGTAAAAGTTTGAAATATATTACAATTATTTCAAAAGTGACATATTATAAATATAATAATTATAATAAAAGGATAATTACTTAGATTTCTAACTGACTATCTAACTATGACTATGCTCTGATACTAAAAATAGACTGAATTAGGCCTATCATTCTTCTAGATCCATAATTACCATTTTATCTACACATGGTCAATTTCATTAAGTTGGAAGGTTATATAGTGATTTATGTATAAAAAGGGTATGTCATAATATATTCACATTCACTTATCTCTAAATGTTCATTCTATGTGATATCTAACCCTAATTTTGTATGTAAATCCAGAAATTAATCTCCTTCACCTAGACACTCTAGGTATGCTTATGAGGGATAGAAAAATGCAAAAAATGGGAAATTTTAATGGGTTGAATTGACCCAAATCACCCCCATTGATGATTTACCATTAACTATGTATCTGATACTCCAAAGAAGGAAATCAAGCCACACATAGTTCTCCCACCTAGTGTGATTTTGAAATTATGCACCTTCGCTATATGAATTCAGCTAATGATTTGAATTTGGTACTTGACATTTCTTAATTTTATTTTGCATTTGTGTTATTCAATCTTGGATTATGACTACTCTAATTGATTATTTTTGAATTTATAAATAATAGGGCAGTTTTGACCAATGTGCAATTGTGTATAAATGTATACCCAATAAGTTCCAAGTCACCTATCAAGTGAGGCATTGATTTGTATATATATATATAAGTCTAATTGGGTAAATTATCATGCCACCAACACACTAGGTATATGGGTCAACAATAAGGAAATATTTGATTTTAAAAAGTAGTCATTGCTAGAGTAGGTCATTAACATTAGGTGCAAGTTAATATTGACTAGCGATATTGACCCAATCTTATGGTAGTGAAAAGTGCATAGGAGGACTAAACTAAAGGCTTAGAGATGTATATATTAGGTAATAATTTGGTTTTTCATGGACTATAAATTTCCTGGAGGTGTTTGAAATCAAGGAAAGAGGGTCAAACTCATAAGGTAGCATGTAGGTGTGGGATAATGGTGGGTTAAGACCATATTTGTTCATATAAGTCATGCATACTAATTATAGGTCAAACTTGTCATGTCTAAGTAATTAATACAAAATTTAAGTATCTAAAAACACCTCCTTTAATTATATTAATGTAATTTATAGAGTAAAAGGAAAAGGTATACCTGATTATGTATAACACACTTTGTCTTTGGTAGGAAGCTCTAATTATGCAGGTAACTCAAAATCAAATTCGATAACAAACATATAATATTCAATGTATAAATTGAAATTTGAAATATGAACTTGAGTACACTCATATGTTGGTGAAAATCATGTTGTGTTTATAATTTTTTAGAGATGATACTTCCTTATTGAAGCATTCGAGAAAGTTACTTTCTGTGAATCGCTTGGAGAGTGGTTTATTTTGTTGAACCTTAGATAAATTGAGAGTGATCAAACCTAAATTTTGTGTAGCTATGCAATCCCTTAGGTTGGCAAGATAGTATGTCCAAACCATCATAAATGTGGGGATAAGTAGTTGATATATTAACCTAAATAACTACCCAAGTTTTATAAATATGGGAACCACATGATATGTTTGATATAAATAATGCCATGGTTTTTTAGCAGTTTTGAATGTCAATGTACATTACCTTTAAAAAAAAATTGGATAAATTGTGTCAGATAGATTTATAGATTCAAGGTTACTCACTACTCGGTGTGAGTTATAAAAGTGTTTGCAAACAATTTTTTTATAATAGTACTCACTAAAAAGTGTAAATGTGTATGAATCAGTATCATTCTCCTTTTTAAATTATACCAAATATAAACTATCATATTATGTATGTGCAATAATTAGTATCATTCTCTATATATCTAAAAGTGTATATATGTGCATGGACCAATATCATGCCCCTTGATTCTGTACCAACTGATATATAATGTTATGTTTCTATATAATTAATCTAAGAGCCTATATCTCAAATGTATGTATATGTGAAAACCTATAATTCATGTTCCTAAAAACTGTGTATATATGCCCATGCATATGCATTCAAGTGTGTATGAGTTTGTACTTAAGTATATGTAAAGTAACTACATATGCATGGAATGTGTCCACATAATCTATATTTATGTGCCAATATTTTTCATGTAATTGAACTCATTTGATATTTGAATCACTCTAAATCTCTAAAATTTATTCTCTAATTCCAAAATATGATTTTTTATTCATGGAGACTTGTGCCTCTATGATAACCCCATTGTATTTCCCCCATTTTGAGATGATGGATATTTATTTTAAGTTTT
Organism: Torreya grandis; assembly: GCA_037957365.1. NCBI lineage: Eukaryota > Viridiplantae > Streptophyta > Pinopsida > Cupressales > Taxaceae > Torreya > Torreya grandis. The sequence goes on from JARHVA010000163.1 coordinate 5,087,153, forward strand.
TCATATCAAAATAAAAGTTAATTGTATCATTTCATGCATAAGATAGCATATATAATCATATGAACATGTGGAGATTAATTCATCATATTAATATACACGTCTTCAAGGCACGCATGTATCATATGTAATGTAGGGCATATAAGTGTAATGTGTATACATATATATTAATGGATCACATAGTAGTAACTATCATTGATATAATAAATGAATAAGCCTAAAGAGGTGCATGATATGATTCATGTCACTACACACAAAAAGGTGGTGCATGATATGTATCATAAAAATTGTAAACATAAACATCTCAAAAAGTTTAACAAGCACAATAAGATTCAAAAATAATCTTAGATTAATCCACTCATAAGCACAAAATGTCACACCTAAGGCCAAGGGCCACATACAAGGGACATAAATATGTTTCACAAAAAATGCCAAGGGGAAATAATCAAGGGACATAAAAATGTCATAAACAAAGGATAAATGCATGTCACACACACAATGTCAATGGTCGCACATAATAGACAAGTAATGATTAGACTATCATGCATGAGTAACAACATTAAACAAGCATATAATAAGTAAAATATTAGTATACACCACTCATATGCATCAATCTCACATCATAATAAAATAATGTATCCGTGTAATAACATGTAAACTATAAGTACTGAATAAGACATGTGTAAGAAATATAGATAAATCAACATGGTAAAATAGTCATATAAATATATAACTTGTGATAGTGAAACTTGTGAAATAAGATGTCCCTAGTATTGCCATGGCCATTAGGTAGAGGAAAGTACAACATTCATATGCCCATTCATAAATTGAATGGATTTCATCACAATCATATACCATGAGATGCATGTATATATGAAAATAATATGTAATCTACAAAACATGTGATATATAACAAATGTAAATAGCATGATCTAATATTCATGTCATGATTACATCTTGATTTTGAGGTTTTTGAATATTTGGATTTTTTTATTTTCTTGAAATAATTTAAAGTAGTGATCATAAATCGATGAGTAGGTCATATTCATCAGGATCAAAGTTGATATATCTTGGATTATCCTTGAGATCATGTAATCACATTGCCTCTTCTTCTCATGCTTCTAATTTTTCAAATTATGCACCTTCTATTATCTCAAAAAAATTATTTTTTTAAGTATTGTCATCATGTCAAATAGTGATTCCTCTTCCTAAATGTGAGAAAGTGAAATATTGATTGGTTACATCCATTATATTCTACATTTATTATAACCATTGATGTCCTAGTGTAAATGACACCTAATAAGTAGGATGCATGACCCATATGTGTGTATCAACCAATTTTTACCCACAAGATATTGGTAAAATCATATATCCAAGGGGTTCTTTCCAATGTGTATTATGTTATAATTCATTAATGCCATGTCCCTTCTGTCTTAAACCTATAACACTACATATGGATTCCAATTTATTTCCATCAATTTAAATGTGTTGTATTTTCAAGTGGTGTCTTTGAGAAACTTGATGTGAGTGGTTTTTATTGAATCTACATTACCTTAATAATGCCTTCATTCTTGTATTTTTGTATCTTATTTTGTAATGCATCATAATTATCTATGTCATGTCATATGATTATTTAATAATCAAAATATGTTTTGTCTTTTTTATGTGAGAGACATCCCACAAACCAATGTCTAATAGATGGTAATGTGATGAGATTATGATCAAGTAGTTTGTGTAATATTGATCTTTGTTTATATTGAAGACCTTTTAGTTGTAATGGTGTTGGAGATTTGGTATCTAACATATCCATGGTATTTACTAAAATATATGATTTATTCTTTGTCCAATTCATGTTTGAATTTTAGTCACTAGTGCATTATGTGAAGTAATATTTCAACTATTACTTGCATTTAAAATGTATTGATGATCTGTAATTATTACCTTTCCACTACCTTGAGAAGATTTTATCTGACTAAGAATTTATAATTTGTCATATTTAATTGTATATGAATTATCTTTATATTATCCAATTCTAATAGGTGTGAATAGATTATGAGATAAATATTCATTTGAAGTATTGAATTTTAAATTTTGTAGTTCATCATATATCATAAATGTGACCATGCCATTTTGATTTTATAAATTCATCACTAATGGAAAACCATGAATAGGTTTTGGTAGTTCCATATTAGCTTGTGGTTCAATTTGTATAGTTGGTTTATATTTTATTATTGGTTCCTTTTCATTTTTAGTACTTGATTCCCCCATCTCATATCTATGAATTTGAGATATTAGACTAATTTTTGACAAAGGAATGGTAGAATGATCTTCCAACTATGATTGTGATTGGTTTTCATTAATATATTAGGTCATATTATAATATAAAAAAGGCTCGTCATATTTTTTTGTGTATAATAATAGACTTTATGCATAAATTTGATACATATATGTGATTTTGATGGTATTATTTCCATAACATGTATCCAATATGGACCCAAAAACAAGTTGCAATATAATTGATTAGGTATAATGTAGAAGGTAGTAGTTACCATCTTGAGACCTAGTTTTACATCCAATGATATGGTCCCAAGTATTTTGCATAGTGTGTTGTAAAATCCTTTTATGATTTTATTTGATTTTTAAATAGTAGCCATATTGATCCCCAATTATCATAAGAAGGTAATGTTATAGATATTCAATAAATAATCATTATCTACCAACAATTGTTTGACATTTTATTTTGTACTTGGACTTGAGTGATTAATGGCAGATTTATCTCTCTTAATTTTACTTAGGTAAGTATTATTTATCAAAGGTGATGCCTTTTTTGATATCCCTGAATTTATTCATGATAGAGGAAAATGATTTAGGTTGTAGATCACTAGGGAGACTTGTTTCTCAAAAATGCCTCATATGAGATGTCTTTGTAGACCTTTGATCTCTTGAGTATTTTCAAGATTTAAATTTTAGTATATGTGTTCTTTAGTTTATCTATGATGTCATACCCTTTGGGTTGATTGGATTAATTCATGGGAGGTGGTGGAGGTTGAGGATGAACATATTGAATACCATTTTACTACAATACATTATAAAGTACCCTATTTTATCTATTGGTGATGGCATGGGCCACATAATTCAAAATAATCCATGGGTGAATAATGAGAGAATGATGGTAACTAGTGAAACCTTGATGTCTTCGAGGAGAAGGAACAAAATTTGAATCTAATGGCAATAAAAGGCAACTTAGATTAGATGTTACAATAATATTATTGAAAAAAGGCTTGGGATTGTTCATTTTTAATTTTAGCCTTATTAGTTTTCTTAGATTTGTTCCATTTGATTATATTATTGATCAAAATGTAACATAACAAAGTGGAATAATATGAAAATATTAATTTCATGACTTGCATTAAAAAATAGATAAAATGTTCATTTATTTATTTATTTATTTATTTTGATTGATATTCACTTTTGACCAGAGCTACAAACCAATTTTGAGGCACAAATCGGGGCCCCAGCAATTAAACCAATATAAATGGTTACCACTTGATCACTTGAAACCACTGAGTAAACTCAAATATCCACATACAGCCTATAAACACCCTATGAGATTTAAACTTAGGTGGGTTTGGGCACAACCAACCCACATTACTAACCCTTATACATCTCATTGGCATAAAAATGTTCATTTATTATAGCCATGGGTAATGTGTATATTAGGGACAATCACAAATTAGGTCTAAAAATAAAAACCTAAGGTTGAAATATAAAACCCTAGAAAGATGAAACCTTAAGGGTGATCTAGGGTTTGACATGGTTTGAAAAATATATGGGTTCACCAATATGTTTTATCCTAATTTGGTTTAGAAACCCTAATAATATAGAAACTAGTATATGAATTTAGATTACTAAATATGGCATTTAAGCACAAATCTAAATGCTAAATTCTGAATTAGATTGCAATGATTTGATAAGTGGCATATGATAAATATATTAATTACAACAAAAGGACAAGTACTTATGACTAACTATTTCAATGTGACTATGTTCTGATAGTGGAAAATAAATTGAAGCACTCTTGTGAAGAATTTAGGTTTGAGAACTGTGTTTTTATTTATGTAGGGTCAATTTTACCAACTTTAGGTTAGTATCTACTATTGATAATGACCTATGTTATCTAACAAAAACTTGTGTATAAAATAGGGCATGTGACCATGTGGTCACTTTCACTTATCTCTAAAATTTATGTATGTGTGATACTAAACCTTAATTATGTGCAAATCAATAAATCAACCTCCTTCACCTTGACACCCTAGGTGTGATTGTGAGGGATAAACACCTACACAAACCAAGAAAATTTAATGGGATGAGCTAAAATAAATCACCCATGTTGATGATTAAATATTGATTGTGTATCCAATAACACAAGGAAGGAAATTAAGCCACACGTGTTTCTCCCACCTAGTGTGATTGGGAAATTATGCTCCTTCATTATATGAATGCAACTAATGATTTGGATATGATGCTTGATAATTTTTCCTTTGAATTTACCTTTGGTATGCTTTAGATTTGGCTTGTGGCTATTCCTAGTGATTGGTTTTGAATTTGGATGGAATAGGGTAGTTTTTATCTATTTTTAATAGTGTATAGATGTGTATAAGATAAATTCCAAGTCACCTATCAAGTGATGTATCTATTTGTATATATATGAGTCTAATTGGGTAATTTATTCATGTGAATGACACATTACCTTTTGGGTTGACCCCAAGGAAATATTTGATCTTAAAAATTAGTCATTCTTGGGAGAGAAGTATTATTATCAAGTGCATGTCAATATCAATTAGAGATACTGACCTAGTTTGATGATAATGACTCATGCTTAAGAGGACTAAATTAAAGGTATAAGGATTTATATATGAGGTAATAAGTTGGTTTGACATAAACTGTAAGGTTCCTATAGAAGTTGGTTTGACATAAACTGTAAGGTTCCTATAGGTGTTTTACAAAAAATGAAGAGGGTCAAACTCATAAGGTAGAATTTAGATGTGAGATAATGATAGGTTTGGACCATATTTGTTCATGCAAGTCATGCATGGTAAATGTATGTCAAGTTTATCATTGTAAATTAATTAACACCATTTTTTGGTATCTACAGGGATGAGATTATATAAACAAAATATCCACCTAATTACAATAATGCTCTCAAAAACATAATACAAGCATTAATATTTATAACATATCACCATGTGACACAAACATTAAGTGGTCAATACAATTTTAATGCACCATAACATATCACATAACATATACACCCAAAAAATTTGCATAGAGATGACAACCTCATAATGTTGTCATAATGATTTGTAAAATGAAATGTGTATAAGACTCATTGTATTATGATCATCATATTTCAGCTATTATGTATCAACATCCTACATAAGATGTCATAATCTTGCACACTATAAATCAAAAGAATTCAAATCTTAATCCTATGAGTGGATATTCTAATTTGTAATTTAATCAAATAAATAAACTCAAACTATACTCATATAAATATTCAAAAGAAACAAAAAACTAGAACCAAAACTACATGGAACAATATAAACATAGGCACACAAAAAGGAAACACAAAATAAAAATGGCCCTCATGTGCAAATAGAGAGTTTCATAATGTTTTTGAAAGTGGCCATAATCTATTCATTCCAACATGGTTATGGGAAATAATAATATATGTAAACTTAAAAGGATACACAAAAACACTATAAGGGTTTTGCATGTTCTCAAAGGTGGTGCAAAATAATGTAAAGAACTTTGCACAAAAATTTGCACACAAAAGAAATTACCTTATTTTATAATCTTTTTTTTTTATGTAGCATTAAAAATGAACCCAAATGCTTCTACATCTTACTCTCTATGTAAAAAAATAAACATGAGATCTTGCTCGTGTGCCTTCTAAGAGTTGTGTTATTGGTTTTCCTTGTTTCACAACTTCTAATGTACTTATCTATGTCACATCCACAATTTATAGGCCCTTCTATTTTACAATATTTTCTTTATAATATCATTGACATGTCCACTTGTTGACTATATAATCAATCACCCTTTCTACTTATTTGTACACTTTATCAGGCATTTGCATCTCTAATTAACTTATTTATAATATGTGTTTATTATTTTGCTACTATGTTCTTAATGATATAGATATAAATCTACTACATTGAATATTAATAATACGTCTATCCCTTGAGGTAATTATATCTCATATACATTTATCATAAAATTTTGCAACACTTTGTATGGCCCAATATTTTCCCACTTCAAATTGACATAAGTTCCTTTCAAAAATATTTCATTTGTTAAATGTGATAAGAATAAGTCTCACACTTAATATTACACTTCTCTTCCCTTGACATATATATGCTACTTGTACTATGTAGTGACCCTTTCCAATTTTTAACAAACCTTTTACATTAACACGTTTTATTTGATCATCTTTGATGTCACACAATTATATAACACTTCTTGGACTTAACCCATACACAATTTGGAATGTTGTCTTTACAATGCTCCTTCTAATTGCATTATTATAAGCAAACCCAACTTGTGTAAAATTTAATCGCATGTTCTTATATTTATTTCAATCAAACATAGTAAAAGGTTATCAAGATTTATGTTAAATATCTTTGTGTGTCCATCCATCTGAGGATGTTATTTTGAACTACACTATAACTTGGTTTTCAACATCTTCCATAATGTCTTGTATAAATTTTTGATAAATTTTAGATATCTATCCGATACAATGTTGCATGTGAATCCATGAAAACTTATAACTTATTTTTAAAAAAAGTTATAAATGTGTATCATGTCACTAGTTTTATAGAAAGCAACAAAGTGTGCCATCTGGAAAAATATACCCACAATCACAAATATGGAATAATTTTCTCTTTGTGTTTTAGGCAATCATAAAAATAAATATGTGTTAATATCTTCCCATGGTTTCCTTAGAATTAGAAATGGTTTAGACAACCCTGTATTTTGACTTCTCCCTTTCACCATTTGTAAAACTCTACATTATTACACATACTTGTGCACAAACACAGTCCTTCATGACTAAAATTAATTATCAAAAAACTGATCATATGTTTTATCATAACCAAATGACTTGGTAAACCTACATAATTTTTATCTTTAATCAAATGTCTTCACATTGAACCTCTAGGTATACACAATTGTGCTCCTCAAAATAACAATCCTTCTTGCATAAAATAATTCAACCATGGTGTTCTATCCCCACTCACTTGTTTTGCATATGATTTACATGCATCTATAAAATATCCATATTATTCATGTATCTCTTTCATATAATTAAATCAAATTAATTTCACTTGCATCTCATTCAACAAGTGAATTCTTCTACTCAATGCATTTTCAACTCTATTTGACTTACCAATTTGGTATTGTAATAAAAATTAGTAATTCTACAAAAATTGAACCCAATTCATATGTATTTAGTTTAACTTACCTTGACTAGTTATGAATTTCATTACTTGATTGTTATTGTATAACACAAACTCCTTAAGCAACAAATAATGCCTCCACTTATTGAGTGCTTGCACTATGTCATATAACTCTTGAACATATATTAACTATTTCTTTTTCACATCATTAAATTTCTCACTAAATTAAACTATATGCATATCTTCTTGATTCATCACTACTTCTATTATTACACCACTTGCATTAATAATCTACTTAAAATACCTTATGAAAACATATCTATACCAACATTGGCTACTTATCTATCTTTTTATTCAATTGTTAAAAATTATGTTCCACTTTTGTGCTCCATACAAATTATTTTTTATCTTTGTGCATCACATCAGTGATTGATACACACATACAACTATAAAATTCTTATGAACTTTATATGAAAACTCACTAGGCCATGAAAGGTTCATTCTTCAAACGTGATCTTTGGTGATGACCACTTGAACATACATTTTCTAGATCCATATTCAAACATTCTTAGGAAATCACAAAACTCATGTATACTAACTTTTCCTTCATGAAGCTATATTTCATTAAGTTTACCAACAAAATTTCACCTGACACTCATTATAACACTTATCTCAAATTCTCTAAGTAGTCTCTCCTCATTCTGATAAAATTTTATATATCATCTAGATATATTATGAAACAATTACCCAAAAATAGTTTCAATACTTCATTCATGAGTCTCATGGACATACTTAGCATGTTACTTAGTCCAAATGATAAGACTATCCACTCATATAATTATTCCTTTATTTTGAATGCAGTCTTCCACTCATCACCTCCCCTTATGTAAATCTAGTGATTTCCACTATTCAAGTTAATCTTTGTGAAGTATTGCCCTCCACTTAAGTAATCAATTGAATCATCTATGTGTGATAATGTAAATATGTACTTAATATTAATCTTATTGATGACTCTTGAATTAGTGCATATCATCCATTCACCACCTTTATTATGTATTAGCATTATTACAAGTACATATGGGCTCAAATTTTCTCTTCTCAATCATTTATCTAAAATCTCCTAAAATTATATTTGTACCTCTACTTTCTCATTAGGTGTTAACTTATATGCCACTTTTTTTGGCTTACTCAAACCCATGTAATGAATTATACTTCTTGTGGGTGTAAATCCATCTTGTAGATCATTTAAAACAAAATCAGCAAAAAATATTAATAAGTCCTTCACTTCATGTATAAGTGCTTCTTTTGTATAACAACCCCACTGAGTTTTACCAGAATAGAGTATTTTAAAATATATATATAAACACATATTCATCTAATAGATTTCACCATGAGAAATCTAATTAATTGTTCTTTAACTAGATGTATTATTTTTTTATTAACCACATAAGGTTTATAAATAATCCATTTATCTAATTATCACCATGATAGTGATATATAAAATATGAACAATGTTAAATAAATAATAAAGATTACATTTATTTCATAATAGTAATATTAAAATTCTAGCTATGGTTGATACAACATTACAACCACCACTATAAATGTACAAATGAATAAATAGTATAGTTTTAACAATTATAATGTCTCAATAATAATAATACAATGATATAAAGCTCCATAGAGGATGAGTCTCAATGAACTCAAGTATCCATCAATAATCTCAAGTGTAATCTCTAGTGTAGTATTGTTATGGGGAGAGAATATCATCCAAGTAATTTTCCACACCAACCATGGACCATCGATCCTCCACACTACATCCCAACAAGGGAATGGCCCTCCCTTCATGGATGAGTAGATAATGATGATGCAGGAATCCAAAGTGACAAACTAGAATTCATGCATTGTAAGATAAATAATACATGATGTATACCATAAATAAATTTGTTCTAACAGGATATCATACAAACATATAAACTATATAAAACACATGAAATAATAATGTTTAACTATAAACATTACTTTGGCCAAAGTTTTCAAATATTTAATGATATCTTGGATCAGTCAATTTTATACATATCACTTAATTGGATTACACCTCATCTTACATTGATGGTGCTAATTAAGATAGTGGAATCCATCACACTACTTATTTAGGGTCATAAATGCAAGATTTGGTTAATTATTAATAATATAAAAAGTAATAAATTCAATCAAAATATTCCTTATTAGTAGATATAAAATATGCCAAATAAAAAATATCGAATAAATACATTTCATCCATTAAATGTGATGCAATGATTCTAAAATCATCTTATTTATTTTATAATAATAAACAAATTCATAAAAATCCCATATAAGTATCATACCATTTGGGTAAGAAGCATCTCAAGGCATCTAGTTGTAGAAGTATAAAATGTAACTTTTTAAATGTTATTTCATCCATCTAATAACATTAATGTATAAGTTAAAACCATATACTAAAAGTAAATTAATAAGCTTATTTTCATACTCGATATGAAAATGATTGGTATTCAATCTAGGGTTCATTTTAAGAGCCCATATCAGAAACCCCCTTAGGTTTGTTTAGGCAAATTGGATTCATAGCCTTGGTGAATCTAAGTGAATTTAAATAGATCCCATGATACTTATTCAGTTTAGGTAATGACCAATGAAATATGTAAATATATTAGAGGATTGTTTATGTCACAAGTACCAAGAGGAAGGGGTTTAAATCCTAAGCCTATGGCACAAGGAAGCAGATCTAGTTAGACCTCTATAAAATAAAATTTTAAATTAAGTAATTAAATTAATTATGCAATTAAATTAAGTTAAACTAAAGGGGGAAGGGTTATAATGCTTTTAATCAGTAAGTTTTCATGGTAAAAAAAAGGTTGTCTAAGAAACGTAAATGGACTATGTTAAATTAAGCAATGTTATAGGCATGCCAATATTAGGTGTAGAGAGAAATTATATAAGGATACACACACATTTATTCACTAATAAAAATGTAACATATCTATACTATGTAAATGAAGGAAAGAGTACATGGTTAGAAATAGTTATCTTGATGTGAACCCATCAAGCTTCAATCTCACCCTTGACTCAAATGGAGCTTTGCAAGATATGTTGTGGGTTGAATACTTCAAATGCAAGAATAAGACCTAGATATCCTTATTTTAGGACTCCAAATACTATGAAACCTCCTTGGTTCAAATCTTTATATTTATATTCAAAGATTACCACAAGATAAGCTTCCTTAAAGATATGATTCTAAACCATAAACTCCTTCAAATATGAATTAGGGCATAAGTGCAAGAAAAATTAGAGTGAATATAGCGTATATGGATTGTGTTGGAATGAAATATGACCCATATAATCTAATACATAAAATAAAACCTAAGCTTTAATCCAATGGTATCGACTTTATCAATATAATTGAGAGAAGTTGGGTAACACATGATGGTATCATCTAGGATAATATAATAAAAATGTCATAAAATAAGCTTAGAATTACATTGAGCTAGTTGATATAGTACAAGAAGATAAAATGAACTAAATAAATAGTATTGACCTAACCTATGTCATAGGATATAGGGAAACTAATACAACTACACGATGTTATGATGGAAGGAGTTATATGGAAAGATAAACTAAATAAACTAGACTAGTAGTAAAAATGATATGATCATGACATAGAAATATCCCTCACAAAGCATAGTGAGCCTACCCACGCATTTTTCAGTGCACCTTTTAAGGCATGTACTCAAGGATATTAATGCTCAACAAGTCACTACAAGAGAAAGTGTTAGTAAGTGGTAAAGATGTAAATTATTATGTATATACACTCTATAGTGGCTTCAGTATTGTGTTAGTACCCATCACACCATGACTTGTTAAAAATGAAGATTTTTTTCCCCAGAATGAGAAATATTGTGATTTTTTAAATTGTTAGAATAAAGTTTATAGAAAATAAATAAAATAAAGAGAGATATTGAAATTGAAAATGACATAAGAAGAAATATACTTTTGCGTATAGAAATCAAAAAATAATTTTTAGTCATAGGAAAAAAATCAAAAAAGTAATGTTATAAACTATACAAAATCACCAATATGTTTTACCATATTTTTAATTTAAAAATTATTATGTTGTACAATATGTGTAAAACTTGAGAGAGGATAAAATTAATATGATATATGATTATTAACAATTTAGATTTAAAACTTGATAAATATGGAAATTTCATGTTTTTAGAAAACTCTAAGAAGAGATGTATTTATCTTAGATTTGAATGTATTTGACTATTTTTTATGTTTAATAGTGTGAATTGATATAATATATGACTATGACTATGTATGATCAAATATATAATATGAATTTATTCTAGATACGTATACAATCCTTGGATATTAGTGTAGGTCAATCATGCTTTTTACACTATAAAATTGTCCTAGTTGACTGTGACCAATAGCTAATAGTGAAAATATAGAGAATTAGATTTGTGATAGTGCATGATCAAAATAAAAATTTAATAATATTCTTGAACAAGACCGTTCTCCTTGAACAACAACATAGGTTGGATGTGACATTTAATTATGGGGTTGCCTATGTTTACTATGATGAAAATCAAACTACTCCACATATACTCCAAACATGGAAATATGGAAATCAAACCACATATATTTATCCCACCTAAAGTGATTGTGCAATTGTTATCCTTTACTATATGTATGTAGTTGTGACATTTAATTATGGGGTTGCCTATGTTTACTATGATGAAAATCAAACTACTCCAAACATGGAAATATGGAAATCAAACCACATATATTTATCCCACCTAAAGTGATTGTGCAATTGTTATCCTTTACTATATGTATGTAGTTGTAAATATGGATTTGATACTTGACAATGATAGATCTTGACTTGATTTTAGATGATTTTAAATTGATTTGAGATTGATCCTAGTGATTGATACTTAAATTATGAAGAATAGAACAAATTTCCTCCATGTGTAATAGTATTAAATAATAGATTATCAATTAGTAATAAAGTCCTTTTGAAATGAGGCTTTGATTTGTTTATCTAGTGAGATATTTTGACAATTTATTTTAGCTAACCTTATGAAATGTGTGGAAAGACAGAAAAGAATATTTTAAAATTTGGAAAGTATCTTTTTTTGGTGCAATAAGTGACCACTCTAGGTGGATAGATCCATGGTAGTAGACCCATTTTCATAGCATAAATCTATCTTGAAAAAAAAAGAATAACTATCCTAAGCTGAAGACAGTATGAGGGTAGTATAAAGTAGTTTGAGCATTTTACTTGGAAATATTTGTGTAGTAGTGATGGTTAACAAAGGGTCAAGCCCACATATAGATAAATGGATTAGAGTAATGATGATTAAGATTCATGTATTTGGGCACAAGTCATTATTTTTAGGATTTGTCAAAAATTAACATTTTAAATTACTTATGTCCAAAGTTAGGTATCTATAATCATTAATGCATGATAGCAGGTTCTAATTATACAGTATGATTTTTTTGAGTGTGTGATAGTCTATGTATAGATGCTAAAACCCATCCTTGCTTGGTCTGAGGAATATCAAAATCCTACAAGGAAAATAAATAGGCCTAATCTTACCATGATCAAGGAGTTCTTATATTTGGCACTGAACTTCAACATTCTTCTAATATACACTTCGATATAGAGGGATATTTATAATAGGGTATCCTGAAACTAAATATATTTGTTGTTTAATTACACAATGTGTTAGAATACATTTGGGATATATGAATACTCTATTTTAATTTTTGAAACTCGTTGAGCTATTGCTACTACAATATTATTTGTGTTGTGTGTATTGCCAATTCCTGATTTATTTCCCACATAGCTGTGTAGAGAAGGACGATAAACAACAAAACCTCCCTCATGTATGAGATGATTTTATAAAATTATTTGGTAGAGATAAAGGTTAACTTTAGTTATTAGAGATAATTATAAGAGGATGAAGAAGTGATATTTTGTATGTATAGTTTAGTGTTATGGTTTGACTTGATATGTAGTATCTAAATCATATAGATATGATATCCAAGGTAAAATGTCATAAACCTCTAAATATTCAATGTTAGAAGTGGCAGTGTCTTCCATAAGCTTTAATTTATACTAGAAGGTGCATTATTTTTGGACTCATATACTCTTCCCCTACTAAAGCCACCCCAAATAGTATGACTTAGAATCCATAGTAGTATAAAGGGCTATTAACTAGGATATGCCTTGTGATATGATGATATTTTGGCTTTTAATGTCAATGATTACATGAAAAGGCTAACCCTTCACCTAAAACTTAGTGTTGAATAGGTGTTATCACTCCTTATAAGTATCTATGGTGGTGAAAATATAGTGCTCAAACAAGTGTCATCTAGATCAATGTCATCCTTTTGCTTGGGACCAAATTTAAAATACATAAGTAAGGACTATCACACACAATATTATGAGTCATAATGGGTGTGTGAATGATGTTGATGGTACCAATTATCACCAAAATTATTATTTCATTTATTTTAAGTATAAGGTGTAGGAGCCTTGAATTTGTATGCATCCTTATTAATCTTATATCCTTTGAGAAAAAATATATTCTTCTATGTAGGAGGCTAAGAGGAGTTTTTCATGGGTTGGATCTTATGCATTTCGTAGGATGAAATGAGATGTTGCTTCATATTTTCCATGGCTTAAATCTTACCAACATTACTATAAGTTTTTCCTATAGTTTTTGAAGTCAAAAACTCTATCTTCGCAAGGACACAAGGTGAAAGTATGTTTATGTACTTCAACACCTTATGTTTTTAGTCAAGCTCCCATGTAGGAATGTGGTGTAGTCAGGGAACTTATTAGTGTAGTTATCCACTAATTTTTTTTATGCTAGAAACTTTGGTGGAAATTTATGTATTCATACGTAAAGTGGTAGAGAGGATAATACTCCTTAAATGCATTGACAAAAATATTTATAGGGTGACTTTAAAAGGTATAAATTTTATAGTGTATGGAAATTCTATGTGTGAATATCTTCTCAACTTTCACTATTTTAGAGAGATATGAGAGTTGTTAAATTATTTTTTTTACCCACCTATAAATCCTAAAAATATTATTAATATATTCATAAGGCCTAAAATCCTACAAAATGACTATTAGTTTATCTAAACATATGTTAGGTGTAATATTTACACCCAAAAAACCTTATGTTCAATACTAAAATTCTAAAAACTAAGTAGTGCGCAGATTGAATTTTGAAAAACTCACTTCTAAATAGTAACCCCGACAACTCTAGAATCCATTTAAGAAGACCTAGAGTGGTCTTAATTTATTATATTTAGTAAAATAAATTTAAAGTATAATAATATAAATTAAATGCAAGCATACACTTGAAATTTCATTATATTATAGACATTAAAAAATTATAATATACAAACATTAAACAGACTATAATATGAACTACAAAGGTCATGTGCCCTTTTTAGTGCATAGGGAAAACAAAATTTAAAGTAAAAAAGGGTGTACACACTCTAGGGCACACGCCTTTGCACTAAAAAAGGAATTCACCCTTTGCAATGCATAGGGAACATGCCCTTTGAAAGGGCGTTTACCCTTTATTTAGATTTTTTTGAGTTTTGTGTGTTTCCCTCTAAAAAGTCCATGGTTTTAAGCTTAAAGGATCTGAACCTAATAGTCATACTTGCACAACACCAAAACATGTGATTTTTTCTAACTTTATAAGTTTTTTGCCTTCACAGACATGTTTAAGTATAATTTTTTTTTTTTTAAATACAAGTTTGTGGAAGGGAGAACATTGTATTTGAATATATAATATTTTAAAAGGTTAAATTATTATTTTTTATTATTAATTAATTTATACACAACATACTTCATTATGGTTTATATATATATATATAAAATTACAAATATATTTATAACTTTTTAAACATTAATAATTTTTTTATAAAACTTATATCTCAATAATCTACACATCATTGGCTATGATTTCAAATAAAATAAATATTTATGAATTTATGATTTAAATAATGTGTTTGTAAACTTATAATTTTAATTTTATAGCTTTATTGACTTATAAAATTAATTAAAAAACATTTATTAATTAAAAATAGAAAATATTCTCAATAATATGCGACATTTTCTCTATACATATATGAAATTTTACTAAAAAATCATTTGTTTACTTTAAAAATGTGTTTGTAGACATGCATTCTAGTTATTTTTTCATAAAAAATTACCATGTCATTTTCATAAATGCATCAATTTCCCATACTTTTCATACACAAAAAAAATAAATCATTCAAAATGTCACAATTCATCTTATTATTTGACCAATTGTCTCAAAAATTCTCTCCAAGTTCATGTATTAATATTTTTAGAAGAATAAAAAGTGGTACTTTAAGCCCCCCTTTTATCCCCCATTACCCTGCACCCACCTAGGAGGAGGTAAAAATAAGGATTGGTGCACAAGACTGAAGGTGAGTGCACACATAGGAGGTATCTACAAGTCCAAATAAAACTATCTAAGACAACACATACCTAAATAATTCATTAGGAAAATACAATCAAAGCCTAAATAGTACCAGTCATTGAAGGGGTTTTAAACAATTTTGAAGTGTTTTATTTGAATATGAATTAATATTGAAATTAATCCTTAATTAGATAAATGGAATATAATAAATTAGGGTACTGTAAATATAATCCTAAATAAAAAATTGAAGATAAATAACTGTAATAGATAAAGCAAAAGAAAAATGAACAAGGGTAAACTATGCAAAAGAGAGATGTACTTAGATTTTTGATTCATCAGGTGACCTCACTAGAAAACAAATATTTATAACAGACAAAATTCATAAGACCTAAAAACATTCCAAAATCTAAGACTAAGTGCCCTCAAGGATAGGAATGCCTATTAGGACATGAGTGATACTTGATGTTGTCTCTATTGGTTGATCTTGTCTTTTTTTAGAAAACTATAACTTATAAAATAGTCAAGTGCAACAATGAAAATTATATCTTATTTCACTAATTTGATCTTCAAAAACTATGTAGAGACATGTATATGCCTTCTTGAATTTGAAACCCTAGCTTTGTGCCATAAGGAGATAGAGGAATGTCAAGGAGAAAAAATGGTCAAGTGGTTGGAGTTGTGTTAGACCTCACCACCCCAATGTGTTGAGTGATGCCTATATACTAATACTTAAAAGAGGGATCAAACCTCCATGTATTTCTCCCACCTGAGTGCTTTGTGAAATTGTGCTACTTTGATTATAAGAATGCATCTAGAATTGGCTTGAATACTTGATCATGCTTGCATAGGGTTATATAAAACTAAATTCAAACATGGCTCGTGACTACTTGAAGTACTTGAAAACTAACTTGTGAAGAACAGGGAACTTTTGTTCAATGTGCACTTATGTGAATAAGCTCTAATGATATAATTGATAAGCTTGTCTAGATATGTGAAATTAATCAATTGAATGTGCTTTTATAGTGGTTCAAATGGGAAAAATACCTATTGGAAAATTTATACTATTAAGGCTGACCCTAAGGATACTTTCCTTATTTAAATTATGACTATTTAGATGGAATGATAGGATCTACAGATAGGGACATGAACAATGGGCATTCCTATCTTGTTGGGCATTCTTGTCCCTTCAAGAAAGGTGTTGATTTTTGGTTCTAAGTCAAAGCATATAGATGCATAAAAGTATTTTTAGTAGTAATACCATTTATTTAGGTAATAGTATATGGACTTCTAATGCAATAATGCCTTCTCTTGTGCTTAAGATAGGTCAAATTGGTGAAATAAGTGTCAATTAAGTGCACATGTAAATTAATGGTGAAAAGATATTAAATAGTCATGACCAATTTTAGGTTACTAACCCCCCCACCTCCAATTTTGTTTAGAAATGAAATTACTAGATTAAAGATAAGCCATTACTTAGTGTGTAAGACACACTTTATATTTAAGTTGCATAATTCAATTGTGCAAAACACCATACAATTTTGAAAACCCTATAAAATAAATTAAGTAGTTATTTTATTCCTTTGAAAACCAAACTTTGAAAAAAATGAATTTGAGAATTTGAAACTTTGCTTGAACTTTGACAATTGTAATTTTAAAATGAAAATTGCTAAATTGAAAATTTCTTGTATTTGAGTAATTTAAAATTTGAAATGAGAGTCATATGTGCTGCTTTTTGTGACTTTGATTGTGATGATGCTTCCTTGAAGCATTGGAAAATTAGTGCCTCTCATTAATCACTTAGAGAAGATGGTTCCTTAGCCAAACCATTGGATAAAATTAGGGGTGATAAAACCTCAACTTACATTTTCTCTTTTGAAGTGAAAATAGTTCTCATTGAACAATGTTGAAACTTGACTATTTATGTCCATATTTGTAACCCCAAGATGTAAATAGGTTGGAATACTAATATATTTGTACACATAATATTGGATTTCTTAGTGACTCCAAGTCATGCACTATGTAGCTAAAATAAATCAACCACTACAAATGGCTTGTAGTTTCAATTACCAAATCCTGATAAATCTTGATATTTGAAATCATGATCACAAGAGAATTGAGTATATTTGTGCTCCTACCATGTCCACAACTAAAATATGTGGCATAAAAAATATATCATTCCCCCATTGTAATTATATAAATTTAAATTGTATGTGAATTTCTATTGAAACTAAAATTAGGAGTGCATATGAAATGGCATATGCCACCATAATATGTGCCAATAACTAATTTTTCAACATGAAATTTTGAATCTGTGATTTTCTCTTGAAAATGGCTTATCTCATGCATGAGAAGTGCACAGAAATGGCCCCCTTTTGAGGTGATGTGATTTTATCCTAAAAATTCATTCATCTCAAAATAAAATTTAACTTGAAACATGCATATTAAGATGTTATCATTGAAAACTATAACATATGGAAAAGTGATAGAATAGTAATATTTTGAATTTTACATAAGTCTTAAGAGGCAAGGCCTATAGAAGGTATCATTGAAGCTAGTGGAATTATTATGTATTATGTTAGTATGCTAGTATGTTTGTATGTTAGGAGTGCATGATATGGTTTGTGGCACTTATCAAACTCATAATGCTCAACAAGCACACACACAATAAGTAAAAATAATAAAAAATGATATAGATGGGCTAAGGGCCAAAAGAAAGGACATGTTAAAATGTCTCACACCACACATAGGGCCTAGGGATAAATAAAAGACATGTTTAAATGTCACACTCCAAACAAAGGGCCAAAGGCTAAAGCAAGGAAATTTTCAAATGTCACACACAACACATTAGGCTAAGGGCCAAAGTAAGGACATGTTCAAATGTTTCACATAACACACAAGATATCATAAATATGCATAAAAAAATAATCTCACACAATGGATAAGGGATAAAATAATATGAAAGTGAAGTTGTAATCTACTATGTACAAGTAAGTAACATCATTGAAACATAGACTTAGCAAAGGTAGTCTACGCTATGCATATGTCATGTGATCATATCCTAGAAAATAACATGTTCATCTATACTATGTAAGATATAAATGTTAAAAATAAATTTTTAAGTAATTGAAATCTCAAAAATATAGGGGTTATAGAATGATAACACCTACATATTGTCACTTGTGAGTAAGATGCCCCCAACTTAGCAAAGCCAATGGGTAGAGGAGAGTCCAAAATCTTAATATGTGAAAATTATTGTATGTCCTATAAAACACTTCATAGATACCCATGAAATACATGTGTGATATATAAATAATGTGATATCTACTAATCATTAAATAAATAACATTTTAAAAATATGTAAACTAGATCGTTAACCATATTTAGGTCCTGATGCTGGATGTTTAGAAATATTTAAATGTTTTTACATGTTTATAGAATATATATATTTTTTGTATTTTTACAATATGGAAAAATAAGTAACATAAAATACTAAATTGAAACCAAAGTGCCAAAAATATAATAAAGGATACTTATCTATACAGTTCACAACGAGTGTCAATGGAAGATATGCACTAGTAAGGATTTGGATGGCTCAATAGTAGGAATTTTCCTCCTATGAAATGTGAGTAATAACTATTATAAATTTGTAGGAGACTAGAAAATGTATGAAATTAATTGAATGTTTATTCTCATTTCATCAAGTGTACACTTTTATAAATATGCTGCATGTATGAACATTAGAACTTAAAACAAGATATTTTACATTAAAAAACTAGAAGTTGAATATTGATATTGTGTAAATAGCTTGGAAAATGATAGAATTATAGTTATATGTTCTATAAATACAAGTTCTTGGTAGAAAAATGCAAAGGTAGGATTGACTAATAGGATAGTAGTGGTAAATGTTTATGTCTTGTTCTAGTTGATTATGTCTTGTAAGAAAAATGACAACATTTTGGAAAAATTATGCATGAAAATAGATTAGTGTCACTATTGAGCAATATTGATCACTATTTTCAAACTATCCAGACTTGGAAGGGAAAATAAAAGGGATAAGAAGCTAATAAGTAAATGAAATCCAAGGGCATAGAATAATGGATCAAATTATTACAAAGGCAAGTAAACAAAAGAATAATATGCAAAAATCATAAACTATGTATAGTCATGCTTTTATTATTTTTTAATTTTATTTGAATAATTTTTTATTATAGCGATGCACAATCTATTTAATGATTCCATCAAGATTGAAATTAGTCCAATTGACAATGAGTGGTAAATATCTTATCTTTGTTGAGAAAAGTCTATCTAATGTGCCAATATTATAATTAGAAAATGTATCTTTTTCAATGATAATGCTACCCAAATAACTATTTATATGATCTTTAGTAGGAACCATAGATCTAGTAGATGCAAGAGTAGATGAAGTATCATAAGCTGACGTAGAATATTGTGTCAATTTCTTGATATCTTGAGATATATCCTTAGGATATGTTTCAAGTGTCTGTGATTGTTACAAAGGAGATACCTTTTTTCTATAAACTTGATTTTGATTCATTTGCACTTGGACCTTTTGCACTTCTTTATTAGGAATATTTTGCTTAGATGCCAAAATAATGATTTTCTTGTGTTTATATACATAATTAGATCATGGTGGTGGATGGGGAGGAGGAGGTAGCATGAAATGTATAGGATAATCATACTTTATCCCCAAAATAGTAACAACTTGATTGTAATAAATATATTTCAAGAATCTATGAACTATAGAAGATGTAACACAAATGTTTTTCAACCATGGGCTCCCCAATATCATATAAAAAATTAGAATTTTTGGTATAAAAAAAGGAGGTGGATAGCATTATATGAACTATTTGAAGAGGTAACATAATATGTCCCAAAGTGGCTTGTTGCTTCCCATTGAAAGACTTAACAATTTTAGTAGTTGCATGTACATCACTTTGTGTGTAACCTAATGAATGAGTCAAGGTAAATTTACATGCATTTTCACGTAATCCACTATAAATTAGCATATTATGAATAGATTTTCAATCAATATGAGCCCTTATAAACAAAGCATTAAAATTAGAGTCATCATCAACTATTTCACTATCATAAAAAATAATCATAGGATGTGATGTAACATTTGGAGTAATTGTGTCAATAATATAATCCAAAGGATGGTCATATAATGCAAGAGGTGGATATGCATTGTAAGTATGATGAAAATTTGAAGTTTCCTTGTTAGTATCATGTTTATAAAATGGATCACTAAAAATATTGAATTTAGTATTATCATTTTAAGGCTCTATTTCCTCTATAGGGGTGTCTACCTCAATGATATTATCATCAATAATATATCAAATGATATGTTTTAGCTTATAACACTTATTTTTATAATGACCATTACATTGAGGATAATAACAATATGCATTATTATCAAAGGATTTAATTTGTGGCTTATTCATGTCAACTTCATATGGAGGAGGTAGAGTGATTAAGTGACATTAAATAATTTTTTGTATAATTTTTTAAGGTGGTTGTGGTAATCTAGAAAATTGCCTTCGTGGTTGATTTGATAAAATAATTTTGTTATAAGGTTGAAAAATAACATTTATTTGTATCCTTTCTTCTATTTTAGTATATTGTGCTTTAGCTTTGTAATATGGGTTGCTTTGAAAAAGTTTTGTAATAATTTCAATAGATGCAAATGTGTAATTAACCTTGTTCAAAGTAAGAAGTTTGACTTCTATATCTCTTATAAAATGAAAAATCTCTTCAAATGATTTATACTTATTAAAGAGTATTGATTCATGTAGGGGTGTAAGAAAAATTTGTTTTAACATGTCTTGTAATTCATTATATTCCAGTAAATTAGTCATTTTAGACAACATAGTACTATAAAAAAACACATACTGATAGGTTCATTAGTTCCTTTTTTGAGCTTAACAATTTATGCATACAAAAATTTCTCATCAATTTTGATAACAAAGTGTTTGAGATATAAATTCACTAAATGATTAAATTCTTTCATAGATTGAGTAAGTAAATCATAAAACCAATGCAAAACATAGTCTTTTAAGTTCCTTAGAAAGAGTTTAGTTAGCAATTTATTAATAAATGCATAATCTAGACATGATGTGTGAAACTATCTAAGATGTTGTTTAGGATATCCTTTACCATAATATAAAGGAAGATTAGGAGATAAAATCTAATAGGTATAGGATAAGATGAAATATCATGTGCTAAAGGATTATGAAGTAAAGCATGAGAATCCAATAATTGGTTAGCTTTTGGTATGCCTTTCTCTTATTTCAACACCTTATATTTCATAAATATAACTGCTGGATCAAGGGATTGTGCAATAGATAAGGTATGTGATGTAGTATGTGTATCTATCAAAGGATTTGAATGTCTCATTTGGTTAGGCATAGGCATATAAATTTATTTTAAACCATGGGTTCCCCCAAAGCTAAAAATGTGGATGGAATAATAGTTCTAACCATGGTATTAGCCACATGTGTGATATTGTTTATAATGGATTTCTCAACATAATCATTTGGTTCTTAAGATGTAGTTGAATTTTCATCTTTCTAATGTGATTATCATGCCACAAATAATAAGGATGTAATGTCATATATATGGGCATCAAGGTATTGATTCAACTCTTTGGCATATGTATTATCACAACCAATTTCTTGATAAACTTTAGATTCATCAATTTTATCATTTTTATGGGCATAATATCCCCCTCAAGAAGATGTAAAGTAGTTTATTTAGCATCCATAACAAGTATAAAAATAGAACAAGGTGTGAATATTTAAATAAAAGGACAAAACTAAATTTAAAAGGCCACTTTTGGAAGACCTAGAAGGATGGAACCCTAAGGAATGCTTAGGGTTTGACAAGGTTCCAATCAATAAGTAGGTTCACTAAATGTTTTATCTAAATTTGAATTAATATTGAAATTAATCCTTAATTAGATAACTAGAATATACTAAATTAGAGTATTTTAAATATATTCATAAACATCAAACTAAATATCAATGACTGAAATAGATAAATCAAAATAGAAATGAAAAAGGGTAAACTATACAAAAGAGATAAGTGCTTAGATTTTTGAGTTGTCAAGTTACCATGTAGGAAAACATAAATTTGTAATAAATAGGATTAAAAAAACCTAGAAACCTTCTAAAAGGTGAAATTGAATGCCTTCAAGGATAATAATGTATATTAGTTATTGTTGTCCCTATTGGTCAACTTTGTATTTTTTATAAAATGGAACTTCTAAAATAGTTGGGTAAGATAGTGAAAATAGGTCTTATTACATTAATTTTATCTTCATAAACTATGTGGAGACCTATATATGCCTTATTGAAGCTTCAAACCCTAAATTTGTGCCACAAGGAGATAGACATATGTGAAGGAGGAAAAGGGGGTTAGTAGTTGGAATTTTGATATACCTCAACACCCCATTGTGTTAAGTGTTAAATACATACTAATAATATGAAGAGGGATCAAACCTCCATGTAGTTCTAACACTTAATTGCTTTGGGCAATTGTGATCCTTTAACTATATGAATGCATATAAAATTGGATCGAATACTTGATCATTCTTGGCTAGGGCTACATAAAATTAAATTTAGACGTGGTTCATGAATAAGCTCTTGTAATAAAATATATCAGTTTTCCAAGATGTGTGAAATGAATCAATTGAATATGTTTTTATAATAGTTCAAGTGGGGAAAAGACCCATTGGATAATTTAATAATCTTAAGTCCAAACCTAAGGATACTTTATTTTTTGAAAATTTGACTATTTGGACAGAAGGACAAGATTGTCATATAGGGACAAGAATGTTGGGCATTCTTATCCTATTTGGTGTTTCTATCTCTTTAATAAAGGTGATAATTTTTGGGTTTAAGTTAGAGAATATAGATGCATAATGGTGTTTTCAGTGGTAATATCAATTCTATATGTGATAATAGATGGCCTTGTAGTGAAATAAGGTGTTCTCTTATGCTTAAGATAGGTCAAATTAGTGAAGTGTCAATTAAGTGAACATATCAATTAATGGTAAAAAGGGATAAAATAAACATGATAAAGTATTTGTGACCAAATTTAGGTTGCTACATGAAATATATGAATAGGGTTTGAGCCCCTATTTCTTAATTTGAGTAGTTATAGAATAAATATGAATCATTTTTAGAGACTAATAAAATAATGAGTTATAGAAACCAAAAATGAGTTAAGTGCATCCCTCCTCCACTACTTTTCCAATTCTAATATAATAAGTAAAACATCAATCTAAACTTTTACATTCAAATTTTTATGTTTATTTACCTATTTTACATAATCTTAATATCCATCATTTTATCTTCTTTAGATCACATTAATCATAAAATAAGTAAAATAATTATATTTTATTTTCCTTAATATTTCAAAATTACTACGCATTTCTAAGGGAATGTGTAAGACTTGGTGTAGATGTTTTTTTATTATTATCCAAGGGTTCAATATTTTTCTTGATTTTTACATGGCTAATGTTAGTACTCATAGAAACAAATGTGAATCATGAATCTCATATTCAAGTATATGTGACTTTAAATGCTCATTCTATAGTGACATAAATTTATAGCAAAACTATTTGAAAGAATCGTAAGTATGATAAAGCACTTTATCTTTGAAAGGAGGTAAAATATTTCTATTGAAAATATATTATTTCTATAAATCCATTGCTTGATATATCAAATAATGTAAACTATCCTTAAATCTTAGAATATAATCATGAATAAGACCAATTTTTATTTGGAGAAGAGATGGAATACACTCAAATGTAACTAGTGGTCCCATATTAGTAACAAATTCTAATAGGAAAACATCTTCCATATTAATGAATGTGTGAAGGGCACCATTAGGTAAAGTGTGAAACTAATCTAAAGTATGATCCATTAGGATTATATAAAATGTTTTAAGAAGTATTTGATCATTAACACCATATTTTCTAAGAGAATCATGAAAAATATGTAGATGTAAGCAAATATCCCCAAATATATCAAAGAAATAAAATTTATCATTGATAAATCACATGGGAGGTAAATCATAATTATTTTTCACAATGTGTTGGATAAATATAGCATTAGAGTTAGCCTAAGAATCATATGAAAAAGAATTTATAGATAAATTTTACACTTATCTTTCTAATTCACCTATTGAATGCATCATAACAACAAGCTCATATGTTGGAAAACTTGTAGAATGAATACACTCATTTAAAGGTCTCATTTGATTTTTGTTTCCAACATAGGAGTGGTAGGGGAATAATCATTGAACATGCAATAATCATTCATAGTAAATAATTTTTTCACAATTGTATAAATAATAAGGATCTTGTAAAATATTTTCCATATTATGAGCATCCAAGGAAGGAGTGGAAACACAATAATTTGTATCAGTCACACAAGAATCATAATTTCTTCCCTACTCATGGGGGTTAAAGAAAGATAATAAACACCAAAAAACATTCATATTAATTGCATTTTTACATGGTCCAATAGGTTGAAATTTAGTTATTTTAGCCTTTCATCTTCATTATCATAAAAAAGAGATTAATCATCATTATAACCATCATTATCATTATCAAAATTATCATTAGGAATAAATGGCATGGAATTAAAAAAATCATCAAAACAATTTTCCATCTTATGTGAGCTAGAGTTTGAAGGATACACACACAAGATTAGCGATAATAGTATTGCAATAAAGAAGTGAAACCTAGAAAAAAAAAGTATAAGAAACACAAGATGCATCATAATGAAAAATTTAAAATCATATTTTAGGAATTATATTCAAACCCTAGGGAAATCTTGAAACGTATATGTAGTCAAAGAATGAAAGTGTATGTACCATACTCTTTAAAAAAAATTGGATGTAATCTGAAAATAGAAAGTGATGAGTAGTAGGCTAGGATTTGATCAAAATATGTGAAATTAATATGTAAATTTGAAAATAATAAATTATTAAATGTAATGATCAAAAAATATATGCATTAAAATAACATAGCAGAATAACAATATAAAACTAGTGCACAAAGGTGGATCTAGAATATAACTAACCATGGTGGCTAAGAATAGTAAATAAGTGTAATTGAAATTTATTTGACAAGAAATCAAAACTATAAAAATAAAATGAGATGCAATATTCACAACTTGTTATAATTCTAGAGTTCTAGAAGTGTAGCAGTGGTTTGGAAAGATTGAATGAGCTTTATGTAAAATATGGGTTGTTTACTATATAGAAACAAGATAGGTGCATATTTATTGACCAATAATTTTTTAATATGGTAGATCCAAAAATTTTATACTATGATAAATTAATATACATTATTGAGGACCAAATGTGTTCTTCACACCTTTCAAGATTCTATATTTTTTGTTTAGGTTCACCTCTGAATATTGTACGTCCTATATATGTGTTTCTTTGAATCTATAGGAATAATGTGTAAAATGATTTTGTATTCCTCTCTTGAAATAATTATCCAAAAGATAAGTATGAAGGATATGGGATCAAATTATTTTAGTTAGGAAACCTTGAGGTATTTGGACTACATATCCTACATGCTAGACTCAAACCTGATGTACTTCTTGTATAGTGTAATGGAATGTCAAGAAAGGGTTGTAACCTCCTCTTCCATAGAATTGATGATGTAACTATATGAATATTCTTATAAATTCTCATTTTTTATAAGTGTGTGATGTCAAAATACCTTGAATAAGATTAAATAAACAAGGTGGAAGACTCTATTATAAGTCTAAAAATAGATATAGAAAGTGAAGGCTCTAACTTCGAGATTAAGCATAAGAGATGC
Organism: Torreya grandis; assembly: GCA_037957365.1. Taxonomy (NCBI): domain Eukaryota; kingdom Viridiplantae; phylum Streptophyta; class Pinopsida; order Cupressales; family Taxaceae; genus Torreya; species Torreya grandis. The sequence continues at coordinate 5,113,987 of JARHVA010000163.1, forward strand.
TTAAATGATTGATACTTTACACTCAATAAAATGACTAAAAATTATTTATATAAGAATCATTAGGACATGACATGTGCAATGGATAACCATATAAATAATAATATGTGAAATAAAAGGCATAAAAAATCAGACCAAAGTAGAAGGACCTACAAAAACAAAGGGAAAAGATTTGGTGGTCTGATAAAACCACATGGGGAAGATTTGGAAATAGACATATGGATGAAAAATAAATCCTATGAGAGAAAAATTCTTAGTAAGGATGCAAGTAGTTAAGAAGATAGTCAGATAAGACCTAAAATCTGAAATGGATGAATGTTGAGGACATTTGGATGGTAAAAGGGTAGAGAGAGTTAAATGTCTAGGAAGTGTCTTAAAACTATCCAAATATAGACAAGTAGAGTTTTTTTTCAAAAAAGGGGTAAAATATTTTATGGAAAAGGTACTTGTACTAAATTTAGGTGTCTATATTGTAGTTGATTTCATATTTCATTAACCTTAATTGGTCCTTATTGGTTGTAATTATCGCTTGTTAATAGAATATTTGGTCAATTTAGGAATAATCACATCTAATTGAGAATTATCATTTAAAATTATCCCTTGTTAGTATGAACATTGGTTAATTTGGAGATCATTTAACCTTTGATTAACATTAATTAGAAGTAAATGGTTGCAATTATCCCAAGTGTTTATACAAGATTATTCAATTTAGGTATTAAAATATCTAATTAACCATAAATGATCATTATTAGTTATAGTTAGAAGTCTAAAAATATACACAAAAAGCCAAAAACCCTAAAAATGATCGTTAATTTTTCCACTATATACATTTGGTGTAAAATTTATGCCCTAAAAACCTTATGTTCAATAGTGAAATCCTAAAAATGAATATCGAGCATATTAGAGTTTTTAAAACTATTTCCTAAATAATAGCTCTCAAATCTTAGTGACTAATTTTTAGAACATGTAGAGAGGCCATAATAGCCTATATTTAATAAAATAAATAATAAAGTATAATAATATAAAATGTAACTTACATGTTTATTTTTGTAATTACCTTGTGTGGTTAGACTTTCACATAATAAGCTTATTATACCAATGTTTAACCCTTTTTGGAAAAGGGTTATAGAAATAGAATACCCTAATCAAGTAAGGATTAATCCATTTTAAAAGTTAGGAGCCAATTAAATAATTAATATGTAGTGTTAAATTTAAAAAATATGCTAAATACAAAAAGGACAATGCCAAATAATAATTTGAATGCTAAGACATGAAGAATAAATAATACTTTGCTTGTTTATTGATGCATTGGAAGATCTAGGAAATGTAGGTGTAGAAATGATCAAGATGATGCTTAGTTATGATTCATTACATTTTGGAAATTAGCTCTCTATCAGCCTAAACACTACCATCAAAATATAGATATTAGAATTAATGTTTATGTCCTAGTTTTGATGCTCTTATATGAAATGAAATATAGGTCCTTTTTTGGATATCCCACATGTGCCTATTAGGGTTCACTATCACCTTGTAGATTTTATGTTTATATCATGTGCATAGGTTTTAGATATCAATAATTAGCTTAAAAACTTAGGTCATCCAATTTTGGCATACCACCTTGAAAAATAGGGGTAGGTGGGCTCAATTAAAGTTGAGCTAACTTCAAATACCCCTCCATTAGTTAGCATTGCTTGCATAGCCATATAATATAAAGAGGGCCTCGAACCAATATAGTTATCCCCATTATGTGGGATTGTGTATGAACAATTGTGAAATATAATATATGCAAGTGCATATAGTGATATACCTTGTACCTTGATAAATATTGCTCATGGGTTACCATTTGAATGCTTCAGACTTACTAATCCTATGACTGATTTAGAAATAGGGAAGAATAGGGTAGATTTTCAAGCTTGAGAAGTGTTGTTGCTCGGTAAGTGTTAGATATGTGCTTGAAAAGTACTTGATGATAAAGAATGTTATTTTACTTATATATATACAACACCCTTTTAAAATATCTCTTGGAAGGGTTAATTAAGAAAAAAATCCAACCCATACATGTTGAAAGATTTACAAATTTGATTATTTATAAGGATCAAACACTAGTGTCCTAATATGGATGGTATTGTCTAAAAGGATATAAGCTTATTGAATATTTATAGCTACTAGAGTGGGATATAAATTAGGTTTAATGCAAATTATGGGCTATAGGTGATCTGGATAATCATACTATCAGGTTCAAATTATAGGATAATAAATTAGGCATAATGAGATGTTGAACATGACCCTTGTGGCAACAAGAAGCTCTTGAATTGAAGGGTTGAGCCATGAATGATATTTGTCAAGTGTACAAAACTAGTTTATCAAATAAAATCAGATATGAGGATCTACAACCATAAATAACACATACTCATTATAACACATATGTGTAATAATGTGTACGCATTATTTAAATCTCAAATTAAAAAAAACAAACATTAAAGCTCAGAAATGGCTTATAATTATGAGCCTAAGGATTGGACCTACAAAACTATAGAATAATATATATTTTATATTAATTATAACAAAATCGATCTTCCACCATGAAAACCATCACTAGGTTCAATAAGGCATTGGTGAAAATGTGATAAACACATACATATGGTTTGCTAATTTTTAAAAATATGATTTTATCTATGGCATGATATGCTTTAATATATAAAAATTATTTATTAAGAACATGTCTTAGCATACAAAAATTTAATATGTATTTCTTCTTTTAGGTATTTTTCATTTCGTTTATCTAATTTTTTACTATACACACACACACACACACACACACACACACACACACACACACACACACACACATGTGTGTGTGTGTGAGAGAGAGAGAGAGAGAGAGAGACATCAAATTAGAATATTTTTTATACACATTAAAAATATTTGTTTTTGTGTTTTCTAAAAAAAATAAAGAAGGGAGAATGGTTGATTATATGTTTTTAGGATTTTTAAATTATTTGTGTGTGTGTGTGTGTGTGTGTGTGTGTGCACGTGCACACACGCAAAGAAAAAACTAAACATAGCTTTAAAATATATAATCAACCTTGCTACCTTCTTTATTTTCTCAAAAAAATATTAAAATAATAATTATTAACATGTAAAAAAACTTAGTTTGATGTCATAAATATGTTTTTTAAAATATATAATCATTTAAATTTTATGATCAAGATACATGATGTATTCTAACTTTTCAAAAAATAAAATAAAAAAATACACAACAAAGCTCAAAATGGTGGGGAGAGTGATCACATATCTACTATGTTTTACTTAAAAATCATTTGTTTGACTTAGTTAGATGCCACATTTTTCAAAAAAAAATTAGAAACTAGTTAAAATATTATATTTCTTGTTCTTAAAGCATTTTAAATTTTATAATGTATAAGAAATATCAAATCACCTGTCCAAGTTTAGATATCTTTGTTTTCAAGGAAAATTTGTCATATTAGACCCATTTTCACCCTAATCTCCATGAATTTACCCATATAAAGGCATATTAAGGCCTAATTAAGAAACTAATGTAATCCATCCTAGGGGAAAATTTTCCTTAATAGAAAATTAGTCCCTAAGAGAAAATTAGAAGAAATGTCTTCTTATAACATAATTTATATTTAAACCTTTGAAATTAGTTTACACAAACAACATTCAAATGCTAGAGTAGTAGACTCAATATTGTCTTACTCTTTTAATATTTTAGTAGTCTGCATAAAAAAATTGATTTCATATTTTTTATTAATTAAATACGGTATTATAACATGGGATTCTACACCAAAAACACTAGGTATTAATGTATTTCATTCCAAATTTATTTATCACATCTTTAGGATGGCAAGAAATTGAAATAGATGATGAGGTGGATAAGGTGGAATATATCATGGGCCCAGTCAATGAAAGTCACCACCATCAACACTTAATGATGAATTTATCATTTTCGTGATTAACATGTTAAAGATTATAAAATAATGACAATATTCTTAAGAAACTCAAATGGCCAATTTTCATGGAAATCAAAATCAAAATGATGGGCACCTAGAGGGAAATGTTAAAGCCAATGTTGATCCTAATGCACATGGCCATGTGAATCAAGGTAGATATGTTGTTAAGGGTTGAACACTAGGCCATCAAAAAATAAATGGAGCTGAAGGTGATGAATTCCTTTATACAGGAGGTGTATGACAATTTTTCAAGGTTGGTCCCTTTATTCATGATTTCAAGATGCTTCCATGACCTAAGTTTACTCATGAAGATATTGGGGATGTATCCAAAACCTAGCTTATAAGCCTCAATAAGTATTTCAAACTATATGAAATGGGCTCTAATGTAGGGTCATGCTAGGAATGGTGAACAAGCATTTCAACCCAAGATTTAGAAGTGACAACACCAAAAACATCACACTATGAAACTGCAAATAATTGATTGCAAAGCAAAGCAAGTTAAGTGTTATTCAGAAATAAGATATCTAGCACAAAGAAAAGCTCTTGCATAAGTAGGCAAGGCAAAACATAGAACTAGCCTAAATAACTAATGTGGGATAAATGCTCACATAAGACAAACTCACAAAAGGATAAAATAACTAATTAATACACTAGCAAACATGAGAAATACATGAAATACACAATCTATCACCCCCCTTTAAGTGAAGCTAGGGGCTAAAAAAATATAAAAAGGAAGTAGTGGCATATCCACAGTTTGAGTCCCAAAAACTAGGCCTGATAAGGTACTCATGTATAATATATATCTATGAAATGAAGAATAAAGATGTCCTTACGAACACCTCCCAAGGATAAATTATAAAACACTAAGCATTCCACACAACTTAAGTAAATGAGGTGATTCAAAAGGATTCGTGAATATGTTTACAACCTGTTGCTCAGTTGGAATGTACTCCAAGCTAAGAAATCCATCTTGAATGTGATGATGAATGAAGTGCATATGTAACTTAATGTGTTTGGTCTGCTAATGTTCAATTGGGTTATGATATATGTGAATTGCACTCTGGTTGTCATACCAAAGTAAAGTGGGTGAATCTTATATGAATCCAAACTCTATCAATAACTGATGAAGCCAAAAAATTTACTGACTCACTATAACTGTTGCCATGTACTTAGCCTCTATAGATGAAAGTGCAATAGCCTACTACTTCTTGAACAACCAAGCAATAGGTGAAGAATCAAAAAAATATATGTATCCAGAAGTAGAACACCTATCATCAAGAGAACCTACCCAATATGAGTCATTGTATCAAACCGAGTATAACCCCTGGTATAGTGTAATCCAAAATGAGTAGTACCTCACAAATATCATAAAATCCTCTTGGTAGCCTGCCAATGAATGTCATGAGGGTCATGTGAAAACATAGATACAAGCCCAACTATAAATGAAATGTTGGGGTGAGTATGGGTTAAATGCATAAGACTCCCAACCATTTGTATATACAATGTAGGATCACAAAGTGGAGTACTACAAGAGGTAGAGAGAATCACTCCATACTGAAAAGGAGAAGGACTTGGCTTGCAATCAACCATGCCAAAATGTTGAAGAAGATCAAGTGTATACTTTTGATGACTCAAATAAATCCCTGTATCTGACTATGAAATATATAAACCAAGGAAAAATGTAGAAGGCCAAGATCTATCATGTCAAACTATGCTAAAAGTGTCTACTAAATAGCTTTAATTTGAGATGATGAGTTGTCTATGAGAAGTAGATTATCAACATATAAGATCAGTATAACAATGTCCTCCCCAATACATTGGATATACACTATGAGATCAAAGTGGTAGTGAACAAAGCTAGTGGAGAGAATAAATGAATCCATCTTATCATACCAAGCTCAAGAGCCATATTTGAGACTATAAAGAGACTTCTTAAGTCAATAAACAAGAGAATGATCATGAACAAACCCAACAAGCTACTCCATATATATTTCCTCATGCAAGTCTCCATGTAAGAAAGTAATTTTAATGTCCATTTGATATACTGGCCAACCTTGTGATGTAGCAAGAGAAAGTACAAGGCGAACTGAATCCATCTTGGTAATAGGCACAAGAGTCTCAGAGTAGTCAATACCTTCAACGTACGAGAATCCCTTTACAATAAGATGTCCCTTATACTTATAAATGGACTCATTGACTACATACTTAGTGTGGTAAATTCACTTGCACCTAACTAACTTTATTACCTTATGAAGAAAGACAAAATCCCAAGTGTGATTCTTCATTAATGAAAAATACTCATCTATCATCGCATCATCCCACTCCTGTATCCCATGAGCATGTGAAAAATATTATGGATCCCCAGAGAATGCCCAACACAAAAGTCCAATACCCATAAAATGTGCATGATAACTTTGAGTAGGTGGAAGATCCTATATGAAAGGTGCTACCTTAGAAACTTTAGTATGATCCCACCTAGGCATAGTTTCAACATCAGTGTGAATAGGATCCTCATCCTCTATAACCTCCTCAAGAATATCTTGAATTGGCTCCTCAAATAGTGAATCCTTGAGAGGAGGTGATGAATCATTGAAAGAATAAGAATAAGGCATGGAAGAAGATGAAGAGTCATGAGATGTGAAGTTCTCATCAAAATTTACATGTGTTCAAAAATAAACATCATGAGTATTAGGACCTAAAAAATGATAAGCTCTCATGTCCTCACAATACCCTACAAAAATCAAAGGTTTGCTCTTTTTATCTAATGCTTTCCTTTTCTTATTTTGTACAAACACCCAAACAAGGCTCCCAAAGACTTAGAAAAATGAGACATCATAATTGGTTCTAGACCAAGCCTCCTCTAGAGTCATATGTTTAAGTGCTTTACATGGTGTGAGATTATGAATGTAGTTCGTACACTTAACTACCTTTGCCCAATAGTTAAGAGGTAAATCCTATGAATGCATCATTCAATTATCCATATATTTCAAGTTTGGATCTTCTATTCTGGTAAGTCATTATACTATGGAGTATGTACAATAGATTGCCTATGAACAATACCATGGACATCCAAAAAATTAGATAACTCTCGACTGAAGTACTCTCTCCCATTATCTGTATGAATCTTCTTGTTGCAACTCAAATATTATTTTTAGACCAAAGCCTTAAAGACTTTGAAGTGAGCAAAGACATCACTCTTTTGCTTGAGGAAATAAACCCAAGTACGCCTTGAGAAATTATCAATTAAAGTAAGTGCTTACTTAGCTCCATTGAAAGGAGTAGGAAAGACCATCAAATCACTGTGCACAAGCTCAAGTGATGAAGAAGCTCTTGTGGACATACCCTTAGGAAATGGATCCTGGTATTGTTTCCCTAATGCACAACGAAGGAAAAATCCATCAAGACATGAAATTAGGAAGACCCTCTACCATAATTTGAGTGCTCAACTCCTTCAAATATTTGTAGTTTAGGTGTCCAAATATCTTATGCCAAATTCAAATATCATATTTTGCATGAGAAACTAAACAGGTCCGTATAGGAGGAGTATCATTAAAACCTTCAAAATAGTAGAGTTGATAATTATGATCAACAACACCCTATTAAATAAGTGTGTGTGACTCTAACAAAGCTCAAACTTCAACATCCTATGGTGTGAAAGTCATTTTCTTACCTTAACCAGAATGACAAATCTGATAAACTGAAAGTAGATTGATGGTGATGTCTAAAACATATAATGAACTATTGATGTAGTCACCATCTAGTTTTATGTCACCCTTCCCCTTAATATAAATGAAGGAAGAATATCTAACCTCAATGTTGGAAGTATTAGTCAAATCAATAGATACAAAGGACTCCTTGAGAGAAGTCATATGGTGTGAAGCACCAGAATCTAGAACCCAACTATCTGAAATAGGTAACTATGATATGCTTAAAACATTAAGTGATTTTTCGAGCTCATGAGATGGAGGAGTGGAGATAAAAATATTGTGTTTCCTAATGGCATCCTCTAGGGCTTGAACTCTTTTGAAACACCTAGACTCTTCATTAACATTCCCCCCAAATAGGATCAATATATGTTAGACTCATTCTTGGATTTGGAAGATGATTTGGGTTTAGATGTGTTAATGTTGGGTTTAGGTGAATTTTGAGATGGAGGAGGAGTTTTCTTCTTCTTACTTGGATTCCTCCCTAGTAAGTCTCTCACAAAACAACTCTAGATATGGCATTTTGAATGCAGCACCTAAGGCATTTGTACTAGAGAAAAAGGTAGAAGCAAAGATTTAGAATGGGACACTCAACTTAGAAAAAATAAAGTGCACACACTCTTCATCCTTTACATCTTGTCCACTCCCCTTCGACTATGTCAACAAATGCTTAAAATTAGTGAGTTAGTCTACAATAGAGGCAAAGTCATATGAATTGAGTGAAGTAAGCTCTACTTCAAGTTAGATGGCTTGCAAGTGATCTACTTTTCCAAATAACCCTTTTATCTTAGCCCATATTTTAAATGAAGAATCACACCATCTAAATGAAATAAAATACTATCACTTACATAACCCCCAATCAAACCCATACACTCTTCAAACTTACATTGGTGATATATTTTTTTAAATTCACGTGTAAATTATGGTTAAGTTTCATTCATTAAGGACCATAATCCTTTACAATTTATGATTATTTGTATTATAGGTCTCTATGTATGTTAATTATGTGTAGTAAAAGGCTCACAATGGTTAATACCAGAAGTACAATTCATGCTAACAAATTACCAAAGAACAAAAAGAATGCAAAGGGTTGCACAAAATTGACACCGAGACAACCCCCCAAAAGATTATATTATGGACCCCTGCCCTGCGCTTCCCCCCCCCCCCCCCCCCAATTTGGCACTTTATAAAAGTAATAAATTTTTAAAAATTAATGACACCAATGGATGTAAAATAAAAAACCATGCACTTTTAAAAAAAAAAAAAAAAAACTAAAATCTGAGTTATGGTTCAAAAGTTGTGTTATAATTTTCCATAAAATGGGTCAAAAATTAAAAAAATCACTACAGATGAATTTTTGTGACCAAATCAGAAAATAATATAAGAATCTAAACACTCATTGGAACCAAAATTGAACCACAAACTTATAAATTCCAACCAAAGTGAAAAAAATCCTCACAGTGACCTCTATGCATGTGTAAGTAATTTATACTTCCTCTTTTAAGAAAAATTTAGCTTGTAACAAAGAAGAATGAATGTTCAGTTGTGATAATAGGAAAGAAAAGAGGTTTACTATTTTTAGTTAGCTCAAATCTAGAAAATAATGCCAAACCTCCAAAAAAAACAAATCTTTACTCCAACACGCTTCTCTCAGCCCTTCCTCCTTGTAAGCCAATGCTTCCACTTTTCAGGCAAATGCTTGGACAAAGAAAATTCCAATGCCAAACTAAAAATATGTAGACATGATGTGTATCTTCCCTCTTACTTCAACATACTTATACACAAAAGGACACTTTCTTTACAGATCTTAAATAAAGCAAAAAAAAAAAGAGTCTACCTTAGATAACATGCTACCATAAATCCAAGATGATGCCAAAGTGTAATTTAAATGTAGAAGTAGAACCTCCAATGCCTTCAGACGTGGAAAAATAAAAGCAAGTCTGATTTTGATTTTTGATTGAGGGTGCCTTTTCTGAAAAGGTGTAGATCTAAAAATGGTATAGCAAATAAGACTGACTTCTATCTATTTCCAACACCAAATTTGAAAGTGGCAGATTTGAAATAACAAAAAAATCCAATGCCTGGCCAAAGTGTAGTCCTCAATGCATTAACACTAGCAGATAAGACAAAAAAGAATAGTGTAGTAGATCTAGTGTGGAATGATGGGATGCCTCTCCCACAGGGATGCCAACCCACTTCCAATGCCTTCTTCCAATGCAATACTTTTGGTAGATGATGCCTTCTAGCAAAGTCTTTGTTGGTTGTATGTAGACAATGCCAATATCTCCAACGCCTTTCCACCTCAGATAAGCACCAAATTTCAAAGGTACAAATTTCTAATCTGGTTTTTCAATGCCAAATTTCAAGATCAGATCTTCTCCTTCAAATAACAAGAATGACTTCTCTTAAAGCATATCTCCATGAGCAAAAGCTTAAAAAGCAATGCAACAACTTCAAAAAGTCTTGAAAATTGGTGCCTCTCTTCAAAACTTGATGCTTTTCCAATAGGGACAACTCTTTTCTTAAGGGAAATCAACACTCCACTTCCTCTCTGCCTTCCCTCCAAGATTAAAAACCACACACTTTCTTCAAAGCTTCAATAAAATTTCAGATTTGTAAGACTGAAAAAAAGGTGGAGGACAAGGAAAGACATAGCAAGGGAAATTTATGAAGAAAAATGTAGCAATGCAGATGGATGCAACACCTCAAAGATCTGGTACCATGTTAGGAATGGTGAACAAGCATTCCAACCCAAGATTTAGAAGCGATAACACCAAAAACATCACATTATGAAGTTGCAAATAATTTATTACAAAGTAAAACAAGTCAAGTTTTATTTAAAAATAAGATATCTAGTACAAAGAAAAGCTCTTGCATAAGTAGGCAAGACAAAACACATAACTAGCCTAACTAACCAATGTGGGATAAATACTCACATAAGACAAACTCACAAAAGGAAGAAATAGTTAGCTAATACATTAAAAACATGAGAAATACATGAAATACATACTCTAACAGGGTACATGTCAAAGTTTTTCAAATTGATGAGGATTTATTTCTATGGTGAAAGCATTTAAGTTATCTTCAAATGTGAAATGTTAATTTGATTCTAACTTAGTATTTTTTTTAGAAATAGTTCAGGAAAAGGTATCTTTTGGCTTCACATAGGGAATGCAAATTAGTAGAATTTCATTTATACTAAGGAAATATGTTTGTAGTTTATTATTAGGTTAAGTCTTTTAGTTTCCTACTATATGTATAATATATAGGGATTAGGAGAAAAATATGACTAAGTTATTGAAAGATTGGGTTGTGAGAAGTCATTATGCATGTTGTAAACATAGAAAATCCTAAAAAATGTCTTCTCTACTATTTAATCCACTCATAAGGTTGAAAATAAAGATAAATATTGTATTAAAACAAGATAAGATTTCAAGAACAAGGTAGCACAACAACATAATTCCTCATCCATTATTTTTGAAGGGTTCAAAATATTTGAATCAAAGAACAATTATGCTAATCCAAGGGGTGCCTTTGAGAAATTTCAATATTATTCAATGGGAGAATTAAATGTTAAGGGTTTCAGAAATTAACACCTCTACTAGCTCATAATATTCAGATAATAGGGAAAAACATGTTTATGCTTCCATAGTGAGGACTAGTTAAGGTATACTAGGCTTTTGGCAAAGATCGTTATCTGAGGGATTTTCTAGAGCTGAAATCTGAACACGGATTGAAACATCCTATTTATGTGTCCCTAAAGGTCCATCGTGTTGATAAATATCATATTCCCATTGAAATAAGAGGTATGGTCTCTAGTGTTTATGTATTTGTTTAGTAGTTTAAAAGGCTTCAAATATTTTTATTTCAAACAACTAACTCCTAAATGATTTTACAACTAACTTCCAAGAAAATAACTAAAAATTCAATCAAATTTAAAACATAAACTTTGTAAATTAATTAAGTAAAAAAATCAAATTTAATTATGAGGAACTAGACTCCAATCATTTTAAAAAGTAAATTAACCATTAAAAAGGAAATTATCTAAAGATAAGTTTCTTTTGTGTGTCGGAAAAAAAACATGGAGGTGACTAGTCAACCTACTCATAAGGTTATGGTGGAACCCATGATTGGAGAGATCAATCTATCCTTGAGGCTAATCTTTCTTTCAATTATGAATGTAAATAAAGATATCCATAATTTTTCCTTATTACTAAAGGTGATTCTTGATTGTTTGGTTAATTTGGGTAGTATTGAGGACTTTCTAAATTTAAATAAGTTCCATTATCCATTCTAAAATGGTGTGTTTTTTAATTCTCTAGGGTTTAATGTCACCCATGTTCTAGACAATTTTGATTGTCTATTTCAGAGCTGGAATATCAAATTATGTAGACTTTGGAATGGTTGACATCTTATGCCTACTTTCTATTAATTTCCTGGTGGGTGTTAATTTGAAACACTTATATTCCATCTTGCATTAAGGACACTAATGTTGTCTCTATTCATAATTAAATTTGGATGGTTTGAGTTTTAATATGGTACCGTAGATACCCATATTTGGTATAATCCATGTTGTGTATTGTCCATTTTATTAGTTTTGGATGTATAACACTTTTGAGGGAAGATTAAATACTTAGTGGCACGGTCTCACATGGGTGCCTTGGGTTTCATGTTTTTTTATTGAAATTTATTATTTGTTAGTACTTTATGATTACTATGTTGTACTTCAGCCACATTTTGGTAGGGATCCCTATGCTATTTTTTATAATTTTTGTACTCTAAGTTCTTGGACACTTACATTCAATGTTAGACACTAGTCTCTAACCATTATGTATCATAATATATTATAACATGACCAAGACCTATTAAACCACATCAATCCACATAAGGTCTCACACAAAAACTCATCTAAGTGACTATGCAATATTGTGTATGTCACATCTCTCTGATTCCTAAAAAATGATGATAGACCTTTGCTCACAACTATGGTGCTAACAACTATTATGTCAACTTTTAAAATCACTAAAAACTGATCGAAGGCCATGAAATATCTTACCCCCTATTAGGTGAGAGGTGAGAATCCCTTGCATAAAAAAAACAAACCAAAACTACTATGTCTACTCTTCATAATTAATATCAATGAATTGAAGAAAATTAAAACTAAACTAAAAGCAACAAAAAATTGAAAAAATCACACTATTTCTACCAAAAATGTTATTGAATCATTTAACCCAAACTCTGAGATAATAACTAACTAGATAATGGGAATTGTCATCTAGCCTTTGACGGATCCTCCAACCTCCATTATGATGATTGTAGTTTGTCAATCTGAAAGATTTGATGGACCTATAATATATGGTATATGTGTCATCAAAATATTTAGTGATAACTCTAATAACACATATAAGAGATGACATGATAATTTTTTCGTCTTTAAGGTGTCAGTTTCTATCAAAAATTCACCCTTATACATTATTCTCAATACATATACTTTACAAATAATATAAAGAATAATCAAATCATACAATTTACCATTCCAATGTGTCTAAAACATCTGAAAACCTAAAGATTGATTAGTTACACAACAACTTTTATATTAAAATTCAACTAGATGTAAGAGTCATAAAATATCACATGTGGCACAAAAACTACACCTTTATCTTTTGAAACTACTTCAAAAAGTATAAATTAAATAACAAAAAAAGATTCCCAAAACTAATTTTGAACAAAAACAATTTGACCAAAAGGGTATCTTGGTGTGGTTTTGAACTTAAGACTTATCCTTTGTAAGTGGTCCAAAAATAAGCTTGACCAACTCCACTACAACTGTTCTTCAGATAACTAATGAAAATTATATATTTAAACTATATTTTGATAAGTGTGAAAAATAAAAAAATATAAATATGTACATGTAAAAACTTGTTACTCAATTTTTCATCCGTGAAAAATATAAAAAATGAAAATTACTATTGTTCAGCTCCTATGGAACCCACTTTAATAGAATAAATTTTTGCCATAGAATAAATTTTTGCAAAAGATCAAATATTTAAAGACCCTACACCATTTCACACATTGTCATGCCTTTATGGCTGTACTACATCATACAACTCTTATGTGCAACATGTAAATCTATATCAATCAGTATTGAATGGGTTTAGAAGTGATTCAGGCCATATAAATGCATTAAAAAGGGTTTATTGGTCCAAAAACTATACAAAATCAATTAAAATATTTGTAATGCTATATTTTGAATCTTTTGGTTCTACTATTATTGTTTAATCATTGTAAAATGGGTTTGAATTGATCTTGGGTTGTATTGTTGAGGGGTTGAGCCATACAAATGGTAAACAATGCTTAAAGGTGAATTTCAAACCATACAAATTAAATCTAACCATATAGATTAGAATTATGAAACTTTTGAACTGTACATGAAGCTTTTTAAAAATTTTAGGCTATTTAACAACAAAATTCTTGTTTTTAGGGAATCAAAATTAAGTTTTGAAATAGATAATGGTTTACAACAACAAATGAATAATCTAAACATTCTACAATTGAGAGGTTTCAATTTTAAAGGGTGTACAACTCATGTTAGGGGTAATTTGTGGGAAAAAGAAACTATTGGTGTTTGAAAAAAAAAAGTAAATAGAGAGAAAAAGATAAAAAAGAAGGTAAAATACAAAAATATAATCAAGCAAGTATTTATCGAGCATTCATTGTTGCACTAAAGTTCATATTTGAAATACATTGTATCATATTGGTTTGCCTAGCTAAAGCATTATTGTATTTATTTGGCACGCTGTTGTTAATATTGTACATTGTTGAGAGGCTTGATAAGTAGACAATGTTTATAATCCTTGTTAATCTTGAACATAGGGCCTTAAAGATATCCTTTTCCTTATTATTTGGAGGTTCAACTATTCAATTAGGATTTTGAGAAGAAGTATGATTTCCCAATGATTAGTGCAAAGTTTCAGAAAATTGAACAAAGTTTTTAGAGCCGTAGACATAATAAACACAATTTTCAAAAAATGTTTGCACATCCCTGTCACTTATCAAAATTGTGACTTAATTATTTTTGGGAGGTTCGTTGTTCGCTTCAAATGTATGTGTTAGATTTGTCTCGCTGTTTTGGCTTATTTTACACTGTCATAGTTTGACAACGATTTTTAGATATTCTAAAAATCAAGATACTCTTTTAAACCGTCAATTGTCATTAAATTTCAAAAAAATAATTAGATATAATTTTGTCAAATGTTTATGGATATTTATGCTGCAATTTAATTGAAATATAGGTTCAAAGCCTCTTTACAATAAGATTTAAGTTCATATGCACAAGATACACCTAAAAGCTAAATTTGATATTCAAATCTACTTGTCTTATTTTTTTTTAACGATAGTCATTTCTTCAACCTTACCCTTCAAATGCTAGTATAATTCATTGCAAAAAGAAGAAACATTAAAAATAATACATATATTTATTAAATAATCTTTTACATTTTCTACAATTTACTTAAAATCTGCGTCAAATTTTACCTTCCATCTACTATAGTCTTCTTAAAAAAGATTGATTGTATTTTATGTTAAAAATAAATAAATATGGGCACAGGGCCATCAAATTCAGCCTGTCTACCGATAGATAGATGCATTGGTTCAGAAAAATGGAAACTCATTATAATAAGATCAAAATGGTGGCCCCACCCCACATGTTAGAAAACAAAACGTTAAGACGGAACAGTAAAAAACAAATTCAAAAACATGAAATGAAATGAAATGCACTGCATTTAAAAGCTGAGATCCATTTCAAAATTTAAACACACTCCCCCGCTGCCCTTTTCCCGCCCATAGACATTGCATTTCTTTCTGCGTATACAAGAGAAGAGAAGAGCGAAGGAGAAAACAACAAAAGAAGAGGAAAGAAGAAGAAGAAGAAGAAGAAGAAGAGGAAAGAAGAAATACTGTATTCTCTTCTGCAGGGGAAACAAGAATGGGTTCGGAGAAAGAAAAGAAACCGAGACAGAAGCGGCCGTTGCAGCCCTGCAACAGTAATGACAGCAACATCATGAATGATGGTACCGGTAAGCCCTCCAATGCAGACTTTGAATGACAACCCTAAAGATTTTGTTAAATGCCCTAATTCAGGAGTTTCCAGATCTTGAATTCAAGTAAAT
Organism: Torreya grandis; assembly: GCA_037957365.1. Lineage (NCBI taxonomy): Eukaryota > Viridiplantae > Streptophyta > Pinopsida > Cupressales > Taxaceae > Torreya > Torreya grandis. The sequence continues at coordinate 5,129,830 of JARHVA010000163.1, forward strand.
TTTAGAGCAAAAACAGCTTTGTTTTATGTGACTTTAACCCTCATTCGTGCGAATTTTGCAGTAAATGGCAAGACCATTGAGGAAACCTACCTGAAGAAGAGCCCTCTTGAGCACATCCTGCTCCGTCCCGACACATACGTGGGGTCCATCGAGAAGCACAAGCAACATCTGTGGGTGTATGTAGACGGACGAATGGTGCAAAAGGAAATTGAATATGTGCCGGGGTTGTACAAGATCTTCGATGAGATTCTCGTCAATGCGGCCGACAATAAGGAGAGGGACCCCAAAATGAAGAGTGTGAAGGTGGAGATCAGCGTGGAGGACAACAGGATCAGTGTCTACAATGATGGTGATGGCATTCCCGTGGAGATTCACCAGCAGGAGGGTGTGTATGTGCCTGAGCTCATCTTCGGCCATCTCCTTACCTCCAGCAATTATGACGACAATGTCAAGAAAACCACGGGTGGAAGGAATGGGTATGGTGCCAAGCTCGCAAATATCTTCTCTACGGAGTTCATCATCGAGACTGCTGATGGCAGGAGACAGAGGAAGTATAAGCAGGTATTTTCATTTGTACCCTACAGTTTTACTTGCTCTTTCTCCTCCTTTATTCTATCGTTTTTAAAACTCTGTGATAGTTTCTCTGTACCTTCGTCTTAAATACCACAACCGAGGTAGATCTCTGTGGTCAAACTCACCTGGAATCTGTGATGGCCTCTTCTATTCGGTACACCACAACCAATGAGTTGGATATAGTGTTTTGTATAATTTGAACGTTTTAATTTGTACCCTAAAGTTTTAGTTTCTCTTTTTCCTTCTCCACTATTCACTAGTTTTTGAAAAGTGTGATTATTTCTCCCCACCTGTGGTTTAGATGCCATGACCTCTCTTTAGTTTAATTAACTCAAGGCTTGCAATGGCCTTTGTTTGTTGGATGCTTTTATTATACAGTGGTAAATTCTCCTTACCTCTGGCTTAGAAGTCATGAGTGTCACTACAATAAAGTGGAGTGTTTTGAGATAATACTTAAACACATTGTTTTAAATTGAGACAAAAAAAGTTGTGTATTGTCTCAAAGTGGGTGTTTCTAATTATTGTCTCAAAGTGGGCATTTCTAATTATTGTCTTAAACAATTTTATCACCAGAGATAATATAGAATACTACTTATTTTGTCTTTTAAGAAACTATCATTTTGTCTCTTGGAGACGATATAAAAAATATATATTTTTTGATCTCTCAAGAGCCAATATCATTTTTGTCTCTCAAGAAACAATATCATTTTTATCCCAGCAATTGTCTCTTGAGAGAAAATGTATATAATGAATTAAAAAAATTTGTATTTCTTTTAGTGCAATTAGTGGATAAATATCGTCAATAACACTAAAACACTATGGTGATTAGCATTATAAAGCAATTATAGAAAACAATTTGGATGGAATCTTGTTCACACAAGTGAGTCTACAAGCATTTTATTATATTAAAAAGAACAAATATAAAAGAGTGCTTAAATGTTGTTAACCTTTAACATAGAATGATAGGATGACAAACTTCAATATATTTTTGCAAAACTTATTCCAAAACTATGTGATTCATTTGGACGCTTTGTGATTCACATGTTTTTTTAATCTTGCCATACTAGTTTTTTGTGTTGTAGTTGCTCTTAAGTGTAATTCAAAAAGCTTATTTTTCTTCCTTTGTTGATCCTTGTTCAAACTTGTTTCCATCAAATACAATATTTAACATGCAATTTACAACATTGATAGGAGCCACCCATTTGACACTTTCCAACTGAACAAGAGATTGCGAAATTTCAAACCACAAATCTGAACATCAAATTTTTTTAATTAATTTCAAATTTAAAACTAGATACATGCTCAATTCCATACACATAACTATGGACAATGCATATTCTTAGACTCAAACTAGTTTACAACACATTTATAAATAGTTAAGCATTATAACATGTAACAAAATATACAAACACAAGTATGCAAATCCTAAGCACAAATTATGAAATCTTGCTTACATCTATGTGGATCTTAAATGAATTGTGTATTACCAACATATGTCTCAAAAATGATTCCATATAGTTTTATGTTGCATTGTTTTATATAGTGGCAGTTGGGCTCCCATTTAGATAATGCATGTTGATGTAATCATTTTCTTAGAATATTTGGTTGAATGGTAAAAATATATCCTATTAAACAAGTGTTATTGTGAGGCTTTAGTACTTGCTATTAGGAGCAATATATGTCAAAGACAATTTTGATCGTGTTTATGATTGAGATTTAGATTAAATTTGTTGTTGATTTTTTCTAAGAAGGTAGAGGGGTTATTCAATAGAATCATTGATTTGAGATTAGGTTGGTCAATGTCGGTGTCCTCACTCGAAGCCTATAATGTATCTTTTTTGCATAGTTGTGAGTTAAATCAATCAAAAAGAAGAGGGATGGGAAATTGGAAGTTATCCTCAAAAAATAAATATCTACATGAGAAAAAGAAGGCTTAGTGCGCAAAAAATGTATATGGGCAATCATACTACAATTTCATTTTCATAAATGAGAATGTAAAAAACAAAGAGGAATTGTATATATTTATTCAAAAGTTAGTAACAACATCAAACAATTTCTGGCATGAAATGTTGAGGTGGTGATAACAATAAAACTAGCCAAGAAAAACCCATGCAAGTGCAAGCATCCCAACAAAGTATACACATAAAACATGGAAAAGACTTCATTAAGAGTGAAATTGAAGATATTGTAAAGTTCGTCATTAAATTTCATTTAGAAAAGTTATGGGCCTATATGCCTATATTCCTTATCGTTTTAAAGTTCATAATTGGGTGAAAAGAATCAAGGTAATGCTTAGTACATGATGTTGCCCTTTATAGAGCTTTTGATGTAATTTCTTTCGGATCAACAAGTTATTTACTCACCTAAGACAACATACTCTTTGTCCATATAATCTCATATTTTTTGCAAAAGATTGTGCACATGCGAGTTGGTGACCATTTTCCAAAAACATTGTATTTGCCTTAGCATCTCGTTTTGTGTCACCACTTGAAAAACCTTCCTATGCCATTTCAAAGAATGGAAAATGATGTTTCAGTTGTAGAATGTAGAGCAATAGAAGAAAATTCAAAATAAATCAATGTTTTCAAGAAATATACATGAAGTTGCATCCTTTTGACCTTATATTGATAAGATAGTTCCTTCTATTTCTCCTTCGTTGGATCTACCCTAGTGGGATTGTGAGCACATGCATGAAGCAAGAAGAAAGAAGCATCTTGTTTTGTGTCACCACTTAAGAAACCTTTTTATGCCATGTCAAAGAATGAAAAATGATGTTTTAGCTATAGGATGTAGAGCAATAGAAGGAAATTAATTTCAAAATAAATCAATGCTTTCAAGAAATATACATGAAATTGCATCCTTTTGACCTTAAATTGATAAGATAGTTCCTTCCATTGCTCCTCCGTTGGATCTACCCTAGTGGGATTGTGAGCACATGCGTAAAGCAAGAAGAAAGAACCATTTGCAACATTCTATACACAACTAAAATAAAAGGTGGAAACTAGCCAAGTAAAATGTTAAGAAGAATAAAATTATTTCCAATAGCGGCAGGCTAGAACTTGGCAAGCAAACAACTTTGAATAAATGGCTAGAATGCATGTTTCTATTATGGATTTTACCTTTATGTCATCCATGAAGGTTGAAAAGTCTAAGCCTCTAGTCTTTGGTTGGTAATAGTGGAATGCCCTCTAGGGCACTTGGGCATCTTTCTAGATGTTGTGGTGTCTAGAGGAGAAAAATACAAAACTCTTTGATCAAATTCATAATAAGCTAAATAGAATTGCCTAATATGTTGCTTCGACCATAGCCGATTGAGAACTCAACTCAATCACTAAAACAATAATCAAAATTTAACACCTTGGGCACAAAAATATTTGAAAATGCTGTTAAGTTGTGGAGCTAAAAGCTTCACTGATGCAAATAGTGGAGGTTGCTGAGTGTTAAAGTAACTGATGTCGGTCTGATCAACCGACGTCGGTCATATTCAGTTACATAGTAACCGACATCGGTTAGACAGGAATCGATGTCGGCAACCTATGTGTGTGTGCGTTTGCATGCGTTTTCAGAACTAGTCTAATTTTAGACGGACAATTAGTTTGCATGTAAAGATTAATTTTAGTTTTGAGTTTGCGTTTTTAATTATTGTTTGTTTTGGGATCTATTTAATAGACCCATGGGGCTGTATTGTAATTAAGGACAAGTCTAAGGACAAGGATTAGATTCTCAACTTGAAGGCAAGAACAACAATTGGGTTGGTTGTCTCAAGGTGTGTAAGATCAGTTGATCTGCAGGTTGTGCAAGATCAGGGAGATCTACATGGTAAGTAAGATTAGTTAGATCTGCAAGTGTGCAAGATCAAGGAGATCTACTTGGAGTACTTAGTGGATTGACAATAGGCAACAACCATTGGGTTGATTGTCACTAACTGGTGGAGGGAACAACTCTGTGTTTGAGTTGGTTTGTAATTGATTGAGAGAAAGAACTCTTGAAGGAGAATTATTGTACGCCCAAGAGGTGTGGGAAGAGTGATTTCTTTATTTTATTTCCTTTTGGAAGAGTGTTAATACAAAATTGTATTGTCTCTCATATTCTATGCTGTTTCTGAATTCTAGTTACATATTACTTTTGGTTTAATTCCGTGTTTAGTTGTTTATACAAAGGTAATCAATTGTGCTCTTAAGGAGTAGGATCCTGACAAAGTGGTATCAGAGCTTAGTTCGGAGTAGGTTAGTGTTTGTTGATTATAGGTCACTCACAGGGGTTTCTGTTTGAGTGGGAGTAAAGCAATGGCAGAAGAAAGTAAGCTAAGAATGGAGAAATTCAATGGCAAGAATTATAAATTATGGAGGATGCAGATAAAAGATTATTTGTATCAAAAAAAATTGTACTTACTGTTGGGTGGAGTTGCATGTAAACCCACAAATATGAAAGATAAAGAATGAAATGTTCTTGATCGAAAGGCTCTGGGATCTATAAGGTTGAGCTTGGCATTGTCTGTGATTTCCAACTTATCATAGGCAAAGACAACGTTAGAGTTAATGGAATCTTTGGCAAATTTATATGAAAAACCCTCAGCTTCGAATAAGGTATTTCTTATGAAGCAATTATTTAATTTGCAAATGCAGGAAGGTGGATTGGTACATAGTCATTTTAGTGATTTCCATGGATTATTAAATTAGTTAATTTCAGTCAATATAGTTTTTGATGATGAAATTAAGGCTCTCTTAATCTTATGCTCTTTACCTGAAAGTTGGCATAGTTTGGTAATGGCAGTTAATAATACTGTCTGCTTTAAATATCTTGAAAGTTGATGATGTTAGTGTAATCTTGAATAAAGAAATTCGCAAAAAAAGCATAGGGGAATCATCAGGTAATGCTTTAAGTGTTGAAAGCAGGGGAAGACAAAGAGAAAAGAGCAAACAAAGGAAATCAAGGTCAAAAATAGGCAGTAGATTCAAATCCAGAAATGGAGGTATAACTTGCTGGAACTGTGAAAAAAAAGGGCATGTAAATAAATATTGTTGGTTGAAAGAAAATCAGCATGAAGGAAATGAAGAAGCAAAAAATGCAGGTATTGTTGCACAGGATGTTTTTGTATGTTCTTTGGATAAAGTGGAATCTTGGGTTTTAGATTCTGGTGCCTCTTTCCATGTAACCCCAAATAAAGAATTTTTTCATGATTATTCCATGGAGACTTTGGAAAAATTTATTTAGGGGATGGTAAACTTTGTCAAATGGTTGGCAAAGGGGAAGTGCAGCTGAAATTGCAGAATGACAACACTTGGGTGTTGAAGGATGTCATGCATGTCCTAGTCTTGAAGCGGAATTTGATTTCTGTAGAAAAGTTGGGTGATGAGGGTTGCACAGTAACTCTCATAGCGAAATCTTGAAAAGTTTCCAAGGGTGCACTTGTTTTAACAAGAGGTAAAAAAGTGGGTACACTTTATCTATCTACTTGTATTATTGATTCTCCTTTTGTTTTATTTACTTCAGATGTAGATGCAAAGATGTGGCACTGTAGGCTTGGTCACATGAGTGAAAAGGGAGTGGATGTTCTTAAGTCAAATGGTAAGCTTTCGAGTTTGAAAAACATAGATTGAGATTTTTGTAAGCAACAAAAAAAAGTGAGGTTTCTTGAAACTGGGTCGACAAAGAAGGGAGCTTCTATTGGAGGATCATAGTATTGCATAAAGAAGAAATCTGATGTTTTTGACAATGACAAGAACAGATTAGCCTTGGTTTTCAAGGAGAAGATGATAGACATAGATCAGCTCAAGAGGTTGAATAATTCTGAGCAAGATAGTGTTGATTTGGACAAGGTTATGATCCAAAATGAGCTCGCGAGTAAAAATCATCACTCACAGAAAAACACAATTATTGACGTCGATCAGGGGAGAACCGACGTTGATCAGGCAGGAATCGATGTCGGTCATGTGCAAACCAAAGTCGCTGATGTCGAGCAGGTGGACATTGACGTCGGTCAGGGAACCGACATCGGCAATCAGGAGAAATCGACATTGGTCGAATGCAGACTGAGGTCGGCCAAGGGTGATCGAGATCGGTCACTATCAAAATGAATTTTGGGTGGACAACAAGTTGTCAAGGAGTCTCAAACACCCATGTGGAGGACTGAAAGGGTAAGTAAGCCTCAAATTCGTTATTCCCCTTCTTTACACTACTTGTTGCTCACTGATGGTCAAGAACCAGAAAGTTTTGAAAAGGCAATGCAGGTAGAATTCAGAAAACAATGGGAGCATGGCATGAATAAGGAAATTGATTCTTTGGAAGAAAACCAAACGGGAGATTTGTTAGAGTTGACAGTTGGGATGAAAGCATTGAAAGACGAATGGATTTATAGGTTAAAGAAAGGAGAAAATGGACAGGTGAGACAGAATGCCAGGTTATATGGTCTTGAGCAAGCTGCAGGACAATGATGTTTAAGGTTTGACAGGTGTATGACAAAGCATGGCTTTAGTCAATGTCAATGTGACCATTGTGTTTATTTTACCAGGTTGGATAATATTAGCTACATTATCTTGTTACTGTATGTAGTATATATGCTTGTTGCAGAGTCACACATGCAAGAGATTGCTGAGCTAAAGGTAAAATTAGTTCAGAGGTTTGCCATGAAGGATTTGGAAGCAGCAAAGAAAATCCTTGGCATGAGTATTTTTAGAGACAGGGAAAGTCACAGGTTGATTTTGTTTTTAGAGGATTATGTGAATAAAGTAGTGGAGAGGTTCAATATGCAAGATGCAGAACCGGTTAGCACACTTATGGTTGGACAGTTCACAGAATAGTGTCTTAAATCACATGATGAGGTTGAGTACATGAGTACTAGACTTGATATTACCCAAGCAGTGGGAGTTGTCGACAAGTTAATGGCCAATCTAGGAAAGGAGCACTGGAAAGTAGTTCAGTGGATTTTCAGGTATCTGAGAGGGACCAGCAACAGGTATTTATGTTATGCAGGGTTAAACACTTCTCTACATGGATATGTAGATTCGGATATGGCAGGTGACTTGGATGACAGGAGAAACACCACATGGTATGTGTTCATTGTTGGTGGTACGGCGGTTAGCTGGATTTCAGAGATGCAAAAGGTTGTTGCAGTCACAGAGGCTAGCAAGGATAAGAACCCTACGGAAATGTTAACAAAGCCAAGAACAAAGGAGAAGTTGAATCTTCATTCAACTTTTGTTGGTCTTCAAAATTAAACTTGAAGAGGGATACAAGCCAGGAAACAAAATTAGAAGATGTACAAGTACAGGGGCAGCTGTTTATCTCCAAGTGGGAGATTGTTAAGTTGTGGAGCTAAAAGCTTCATTGATGCAAATAGTGGAGGTTGCTGAGTGTTAAAGTAACTGACGTCGGTCTGATCAACCGACGTTGGTCATATTCAGTTACACAGTAACCGACATTAGTTAGGGGTCGGTCGGCATCGGTCAGACAAGAATCAACGTCGGCAACCTGTGTGTGTGTGTGCGTTTGCATGCGTTTTCAGAATTGGTTTAATTTTAGATAGACAGTTTGCATATAAAGACTAATTTTAGTCTTGAGTTTGCGTTTCTAATTATTGTTTGTTTTGAGATCTATTTAATAGACCCATGGGGCTGTATTGTAATTAAGGACAAGTCTAAGGACAAGGATTAGATCCTCAACTTGAAGGCAAGAACAACAATTGGGTTGGTTGTCTCAAGGTGTGTAAGATCAGTTGATCTGCAAGTTGTGCAAGATCAGGGAGATCTACATGGTAAGTAAGATCAATTAGATCTGCAGGTGTGCAAGATCAAGGAGATTTACATGGAGTACTTGGAGTACTTGGTGGACTAGCAGTAGGCAACAACAACCATTGGGTTGATTGTCATTGATTGGTGGAGGGAACAACTCTGTGTTTGAGTTGGTTTGTAATTGATTGAGAGAAAGAACTCTTGAGGGAGAATTACTGTACGCCCAAGAGGTGTGGGAAGAGTGTGATTTCTTCATTGTATTTCTTTCTGGAAGAGTGTTAATACAAGATTGTATTGTCTTTCATATTCTGTGCTGTTTTTGAATTTTAGTTATATATTACTTTTGGTTTAATTCCGTGTTTAGTTGCTTATACAAAGTTAATCAATTGTGCTCTTAAGGAGTATGATCCTGACAAATGCCCTTAATTTTGCAAGCTTTAGAAAGGGTATTTGCAAACCATTGGATTGGGAGTAAATATAAGGATGATTTGGCCAATAGAATGACAAAGTATGCAAATCACAAAGATCCAATTTAGCAAGAGTTTCCTACTAATATTCAACATACACAATCACAAAACCAACAAGCATACATTCTTTCACTAATTGCCAATCAGCAACTACTAATGATCATCAATAACTTACTTGGCCTAGGTTGGTACTGGTATGTAAATTTGGGATTCAGGACGAAACTATTTTTGGAACTCTGCAAACGGGTGACAAATACCTGTACTAGAAAGAGCCTAGGCAACTGCCACATGATTGTCTTTCAGAACATCAACATCTTCTCCATATGCCAACTTCATTTATTTTTCAACCATCTTCACGCTCTCAGCCATGGGAAGATATTCCCTAGCAAGTCATCAAAACACATTTCAATACAGAGGTTTGCTAACATTTTAGTTTTTACAAGAGCAAGATAAAAATGTCAATTGAATTTGTAGAATAGACTTCTTCATATTGGAAAAATGGCTCATTTAGTTGACTAAATTTATGTACAACAAGATCATATTAGTTCAATATAGACACTAATAGAGTTAGAAGACAATAACTTTGTGTACGAAAACAATAGAGAGATAATAAACGTGAGAACTGAACCTTGTGCCGTCATCCATAATTAGAGCTCAAAGGTTTGTACAAGAAGTCACACAACTAATGTACAATCCATCAAGAATATTACAGTGATATTTGGTCAAATTGATTTTGCAAAAGAAAAGAGTAAGTGCACCATTTGACATAAATGTGTAACAGAAATTCTAATACTGCTAAAAAAAAAACCATGTAATCAAAAGTTTATTTAGAAAGTCAAGAGAACACTATAAATATAACTCATGGAAGATCAATACACATGTATATGTTGCAGGTATGTATAAAGCTCGTGTGTGCATGTAATTGACCTATTATTATCCATACACCAAAAAAATTGGAATTGTAATATTATTCTTCCTGCAGTAGTTTTTGAGGAAATTTGTTTTGCAATGTTGTAGATATTTTCTGCCTTGATAATAGCTTTAGACAGGAAAAAAATAAGATATAATAAGAGAAGATGGTATTAAGTATTAACTATAACTGCATTATCTTATCTACTACAAGCTAATGTATAAAAAAGTATATTCATTGGTTTGCTCTGCAACTGTGAATTTTTAACATGCCCATGTAAAGAAACAATCGAAACAGTCAACCAACTCAAATTTGGCCATTTGGGCCCTACCATATGCTTTATCACTATGTAGACAAACTATATCAATTGTAAAGTGGGTCCCTGATTAATCTATAACCAGCAACCTAGACGGAAAATAGCATAATAGATTGTTAGCAACCATGCTAATTAGAAACCCATGTTATTTCTTGGTGATGGATCACAGGATGTTTCGAAACATGGAGGATAGAAAAATTACATAATTTTTTTAACAAGCATTTTACTTGCATTATGGACTATGAAAACCTCAGATCTTCAAAAACATTCTACTCTACAACCACATAATTAATAGGTTGAGGAACGCCCAATTAAAGAATCTTAAGTCTGAAGTACACTCACTCACTCACAGTGAGATATACCCACTTTTAGAATCGACTTGTAATATCCAATCATTCCTTAACGAGAAAAATATTTTTCATATACATAACAGCCTGGTCTGTCTCCCTGTTATTCCAGTATTGAAGTAGATTTAGTGTGACAACTATATAGAAAATTCATTAATTGAATAGTCAATTGAAACCAAATTGCTCTGAACCTATTTTACTGCAGAAAAGAAAAAAATAGCTTCACAAGTTTGACTAGAGGACAACTCATCTTGTTATTTATAAGAGAAAACATCAATTAATCTAGCATGCTAGACTGTTGGATTAGTAATGACCGAGGATTGAAGTGAAGCACAATCTCACCAGATGATCCATAACAATTCCAAGTCCTGTGACACTCTCATCAGATTTAAACTTGCAAATCTTGAGGGATTGTTCTCAACTAATCAAATACATTATCTAAACTAGATCAGAGACACAACATTATCTACAAGTGCCGATTAACATGATGCAATATAGCATCAAACTTGAGAAGGAAGCAGTCAAAACTGGTATAATTTGATTTCCAACACTCCATAACTAGTCCATTGATAATGTAACTGTAGGATAGCATATGATGTTTCAAATTCTCACCAGATAATTGAAATACACCAACATATGAAGATACTGGACATGAATTAGGCACAACCCTATACCTTTCTCTTTGACCTGGTATAAAAAGGCTCTTGGTGTGATCAACCTATTTTATCTCCCAATAACCCAACTATAAGACTATTTGCCATCTAAAAATCTGCAAAGATTCTAAATAACAGATTGATTGTATTCAAACTCCAAGAGTAATTACAGATTGAAAAGCTGTGAGAATATAATTATGGTCTAACTCAAGTAACCCTACATATCTAGCAGCATACTATTATACCTTTACAAAAAAAAAGCTTAATAGTTTAGACATTCCAAACAGCATGCCAAACTAGCCAAAGCACCTATGCCAACCCATAGAACATTTGGGTATTGCCCTAAGTACTATAGAATCCTCCTCAACTTGATTGCACCACTTCACCGGCAAGAGCCACATAGGAGCCCCTTGAGGGGGTCAATTTGTTGCATTTCTAGTCAAGATCACTCCCCTGTCAAGTCAGCTTCAGGTCAGCTTTTTGGGACGGAGGCATGCTAAATTCCCACTATTGGAACTTGCAAAATTTTGAAGTTGATGTCTACCTCTCATTGCAAATCAGTACGTGAAGCATGTAACCTAGTAACAATGATGATCATGCCTCCTGCATGTCTTGTTTGAGCTGGTGCATGTCTATATTTATTTGTTATCTTGTCTTTCCCCGCATAGGGTCAATCATGTAATCATTTTAAAATTAGACCAAATTGTACCATATGATATTTTGATTGGAAGGCGTGCTACCATACCAGCCACTTGTTCTTTTTGAATAAAAACAATACCCCTTATTTTAAATTATTTATAGAAACCAAGTTTACAAAAGAAATAAGTATAAAATATTGTCTTTTCCCCTGAAGGATTAGCGTTTTCTACAGACTTGCTTACAAACAACAGATGAACTTATGAATAGACATTTGTTTAAAGTTAGAGAACTTAAAGCAAACATACAAGTTAGAACTGTTTAGGCAGCCATTACCAAGTTAAATAAAATTGAAAAACACGCTACACTTCCAAATTTGATCCATGAACGAATCTCCATAAAACACCATATAATACTGCTTGACTCTGCCAATAATATGAGAGGTATATGGCAACTAAGATCTATTTAGTCTATGCATTGACTAATTTTCTGTATCAGGTAGCATAGTAGAATGCTTTAAGAACTGCTGCAATGAGTAAAACTAGCTATTGGTATCATTTAAAAAATTCAAGGGGATCTAACTGTATATCTACTCTCAAATGGTCATTGTGACCTACACTGTTCACAGGTTGCAGGATCATTTTTGCATATAATTCATTAGTCTCCACATCTAACTGATACAACCATAACATTACAATAAAGTTATAAACTTTACATGCACCACAAATTTGGAATGCTATACAAAAAATGTTATTTTGAAAATATAACAAACTACATATCCTTACGTGCATTGTAACATTGCGAAGCTGACAAATTAACTGGGAAGGAATATTAGGGTAGTTTAAGTCTATTACATACATTAATATATGAATTCAAAATGTAATTACATATGTATATACATTGGCAAAAGAAAGAGTAATCCTTTACTCAGAGCTACATGATTCATGACTGTAGTCATTTCTAAGACTTTGTTCATTCATATTTACTTTGAAGACAAGTCGTTTAAAAAAATATTGAAAAACATAAACAAACAGTGCAGTTAGAGATTTGAGGTTTTGCTAGGTGTTGCATTTTTATTAAAGCTATCTGAAAAACAACTGCATAGATTTTACATTTGACAATGCGTATTGAGTCACACAACTAGACTCATCACGAGGAAATGAAGTTCCAATTACTCGACTCAACATGAGGGAATAAAGTTTCTGCTGATGAGTCCAGCAATGTGACTCAAAACAATGGATTTTAAAAACCTGCACGGTTGTTTTGAGAAATATCTACCAAAAATAATGCAGTACTGAGTTTGCAAGCCTGTTGGATTTCAATATAGAGCTTTGTACCAGAACAAGTTCCTTTGATTTTTCTTTCATGTATTTCAACATTTTAAAAATATTTGAGGAAACCTTGAATTAGTTAAACAGTAATGTAACATGACATGTACCTTTTTGGTTTTCAGCTTTGCGGAGTTGTGAAAATGCTACAGTATCTTTCTGTCATGTAAAATGCTGCAGTATTTTAAGGTTGGCTGTTATTGGTGGATAAGAAAAATTGATGTCCAACATAATTTTCCACTCAATAGTAACTTATTTTCATTCCACATGAGTAAAGATGCCCAAAGTAAACAGAACCAGTTCAAAGCCAGCCACTTGAAAAATACCTTACGCTCAAAGCATTATTGGGAATTCTGCAATGCTTCCAACACAACATTAATTGGATCAGTGATACTGTTCCAATCAGGCAAAGCAAACACACAATTTTTATAACTCCTAGAAAATAAAACAAAATATATGCCTAATTTCATTGTAATACTCGTACACTCAGATAAGGCACTTACTAGGCACCTACTAAACTTCAAAAAATACCTAAGAAAGCCAACTTGATAGACTGCTTGCACAAGTGATTTGTTTTCCGGTTCCCATTAACCTTATATATATTCTTCAATGAGATATACAAACCCTATGCCCTCCAGATTTGAACCTGTATTATTGAGTAAAAACATCTTTGCCATTAGGCCCACTAACAAGAGAAACTAGTTAGTGTTTAAACTAACCTTCCCGTTTGAGTAGATATTGTGTATATGCTAGTGAAACATTAAATTCTTTATTTGTTGGTGTATACGATGATTGAGGTAGCACATTTCATCTTTCTTATAGTAAGCAAATTAAGTACTACCAATCAAATTAGATTAGCGGCTATCAAAATCTTCCATGTACCTCGATAAATGCCCTAAGAGATAAGTACCCTAAGGAGGTAAAAAATAAAATAAGGTGAAGGAGATCAAGTTTTATTTTGCTTTATATCATGTTCAAATAGAGACTCAGAGTTAAATCAGATGGTGAGCCATTAATCTTTCCTACAAGGGAATTATAAGAATCTTCTCTTTCAAATTAGTTTAAGATTGTTTTCCAGTTCCAATGTAAAAATTGTGGCCTCAGGTCTTTTATAGGGTAAATAGTCTTCCAATTTAAATGTATAAATTTTGTCCTCGAGTCTTTTATAGGGTAAATAATCTTACGAAGTAACATATTGAAGGCAATTATCCAACAATTCAATTGTGGAAGCTTAAAAAAGAAGCTATATCTCAACTTTCAATCACATTATTTCTTCTAAGATAAATACATTCAAACTAATTACAATGAAAGTATGACTATGCTTCCAAGTTCCATATTTGGATGAGAAACAAAGTTCTTTCTGTAATTGGGAATTGTTAACAAAATGATATATCCAAGATATTAGGAAGAACTTCATTTCACTTGGCTTGACATTATGCATTGCAAAAAATCTAAGTTGCCGATACGGATACGGGTACGAGTATTGGATACGGGGATATGGGGATACATCGATTTTTTTTGGGTGGTTTGGATACGGCTGGAGACAGCCGTACAAAAATATATATAAAAAATTAAAAATATAAAAATATAGCCATATAAGCAAAATTAACCACATAATATGCATAGAGGAAACAAAATAATTTCAAATAAGTTATATAACCACAAAATATATACTCATAATTCAATGCCAAATATCATAATATTCAATAGTCGAACTTATATTAGTTTTATAAATTATAACATGTACATGGTGCAAATGTTACAATGTATGGACAAAAATAGAGACAAATCAACGTTCTCATTGTTCACTATATAATATATTTAATATTCTTCGCTTGCAATGTTTTCATTATCATGTGGTTCATTAGAACCACAAGCAGTAGCAGTGCCACTTCCACTAGCTCCACTGTGCAAGTCATGTGAATCACTATTTAGCTCCGTGTCAAATAAAGAAAGGTATGTAAGGGAGGCATCTAAATCAACAATCTCTGGGTTCACATCCCACAACTTTGTTGGCTCTTCTTTGTATTGAGGTTGTTTATGTGAGAGAAGACGTAAGTTGGAATGCACATAAACCAAATTCTCCGTTTTTTTTGCAGCCAACTTATTGCGTTTAGCTGAGTGGATAAAGCCATAGTTGCCCCAACTCCGCTCAGCTGAAGAGGAGCTTGCAACCTATTGAAGCCACAAAATGAATTAAAATTTATAAAAAATCAAAAGACTAAAAGTTAAAACTTAAAACAAAACATCAAAAATATCAAAAGAAGGGTAGAGTAAAAAAATTAAAATCTTACTTGTGATAGAATTTTTATTGCAAATGGTTGAAGGTGAGTGGATGCTTGCCTATGGAGGTACCACCAAAAGTGAGCGTCCATCTTGTACTTGTCACGGATAATGCCAAGGGAATGACCCACTGAGGATATGAAATGCATAAACTCTTTTTTGACTTGGTTTTTTACCTCTGGATCGGGAAAGATTTTAGAGAATGCTGCCTTATATCCCTCGGCAACCTCAACATCCCTATATGGTGCGACTCTCTTGGGCAAAGAAAAAATCTTTGTATTGTAGTATTTGGGTGTCAAGGCAAAAGCAAAATGTAATGGGGTGGTCATTTTGTTCCATATTTCAATGAGATGCGATTGCACTTCCTTGAAGAACCTCTCTGTGGGATTTTGCTCTTTGGCATTTATGATGGATTTAATGTTCTCAATCATTGAGTCAATTCCATCATAAATCTCATTCAAACATGGATGATTCATGTCCACATATCTCAACATGCTGACAATGGAATTAATAAAACTCAACAAATACTCCACACGTTTCTACCGCGCATCATCAACAATCCACCCTTTCATTATTGTGGCCCTCTCATTGTTTTCCTGCCTCTATACACTTCAAAGGTTGTTGATGACCATGTTACTCAATGCTTCATGCACCTTAACAAATTGTCTCAAGATGATGGTGTGTAAGACAAATCGAGTCTCAACAACTTAATACAATTATACAAAATTAAAACAAATAATTAATAAATTTAAAATTGTTCAAAAATAAAAAACACTACAAATTACAAACTTATAAAATTAAATTAAGAGTTACCTTCAACAATTGTAATTTTGAGAAAGTCTTAAAGATGGCTTGGGACATGTGATGGTTGGTTATGAACATTTGGATTTCATTCGCCTCTTCATAGACTTGTTTGATCCAATCAATTTTTGTCTCCAACTTTTGCAACATAAGATTGAGGGAATGAACAACACAAGGTGTCCAAAATATATGTCCGTACTTTGTCTCAATCAACATGCTCGCAACTCTGCAATTTTTAGCGTTGTCTATTACAACTTGAACAATGTTTGAGGCTCCATTGCCTCAATGGACTCTATCAAGATGTTAGCAATGAATTGTGCATTTTTCACTTGCCCTTCACAATCAACAGCGTTCAAAAACATTGCCCCTTTAGGGCTCATTGCAATCACATTAATCAATGGCCTATTTGCCATATCTTTCCATCCATCAGAAATGATGGACAACTCTGTTTCGATTCATGAATCCTTGATGGGCTGCAATGCATCTTCAATGTGTTTTCTTTCTTTTGTCAATAAGGTGGTGCACACCTTTTCATACCTTAGGGTGGCAAATCCCTTAGGGGCAGCATTGATATCTCTCACTATTTTCTGTCAGTATGGTGATCTAACAATATTAAATGACAACTCACATGCGTAAATACGTGCGATGCTCTGCTCTGTTATTTTTTTAGAGTCATTTTGGAATGCCCTCTCCAATGAGCCTGCATTTTTTGTTCTCTGACAAAGAGGCGAATTCTCTTCCTCTTCGGCCGCAATGGGTGCAGCAAGAAAGAGGTGTGATGGGGTCACCACATTAACACGAGATGGATCAACAGGAGGTGATTCTTTTTTTCTTAAAAGATGTTTTGATTTTTGCCTTATAATGGAATCTGCGTCTTCTTGCTCTTTGATGTATGCAAGGATCTTTGCTTGTGGCAAGCCCTTCTCAAGCTTTCCACCTATGCTTGGCCCACTACAAACTTTGATTCTAGTGCTAAAAATCGCACATAAATGAGCTTTCACTCAACTATACGAGCTCTTGAATTTACCGTTACATTTTGAGCAAAGCCAATGAAAACACCCTCCACCAGGCATTTGTTCTAATATTGTCACATATTTTCAAAGAGGTGCTCGCGAATCATATTTGGGGGTTATCCCTTGCCCCATTGAACTAGCACTTGCACTTTGAGACATTCTAATTTTTGATAAATTGCTATAAGCTTATAGCACCTGGTAACACAAAAAATTGCTATTAAAATTTAATTATAAATATAAATTTTAAACTAATTAATAATTTAAAATTTAATATTATACTTTATATTAAAAAATTTAGACTAATTAATAATTTAAAATTTAATACTATACTTTATAAGTTTATATTTAAAATTTTACACTAATTAATAATTTAAAATTAAAATTTAATACTTAATATATATTATATCTCTAAATACTAAAATTTAATAAGAAACATATTTTAAATTTTTAACGTAATAATAAAAATTAAAAAGTTAAAAGAAATAAATAAAAATTAAAAAAACTAAATTATATAATAAAAATTTAGTTTATAGTTTAATAAATTTATAAAATATTAAAACCTTAGGGAGTTTCTCAGTTTAGGAAGAAAAAAATGAAATTTAAAAACCTTATGAAAGACCAGCAGGCAGGGCGGCAGCCGGCAGGGAGTGTGCAATTGCGCAGTCATGTAGAGGGTCATGCGTAGTTGCGCAAGCACGCAGTCACGCAGGTGCAATTGCAATCACGCAGGCGCAGGCACGCAGTCGTGCGTAGTCACAGGTCGCAGGTTGTGCAGTCGCGGAGGTAGGGACAGGTCGCAGGTTGCGGTGAGAATACATTTTGGGTTTTGACTTTTTTGTTATAAAGTGAGAATACCTTTCTCTTTACCCTCTGTCTATTCCTCTCTCCATGGACGTATCCGGCCGTATTCGCAGGGGGCACGACGTACCCTGGCCGTATCCCCCGCGGATCGGCCGCGCACCATACTGTATTGGTGTATCCCTGCGCAGCCAGGGCTTGAGAGGGGCGTATCCGGTAACGTAGCAAAAAATAATATAAATATGTAAAACCTCACCGTAGTTTTACAAGTACTAGTTTCAAAATGTATTGGATTTACCTTGATTTATCCACCAGTGTCAAATGACCTAGAGTAATAAAAGACAATATTGTAAATTAGAATAATAAAAAACAATAGTGTAAATTCATACTACCCTGATAATTTGCTGGGTGGCAATAGGCTGAAAAAGCTTAAGGATGTGTGGATGAAACTTCATAAAGATGGTTTAACTCAATTTTTATGGAGCTGTGAAAGGAAATCCAGGATTAGGAGGAATAAGAATACGTAGAGATGATGGTGGACAATCTTTGTTAATATTTTCAGTCCACTTGGGACTGGATGCAAAAAATAAGGGAGAAGTAATGGCTCTTGTAGAATGAATAAGATTTACCAAGGAAAATGATAGCAAAAATTTTAGGTAGAAGGAGACTTGAGCTTAATTATTGAAGCAATAAAAAAGGAGCAATGCAAGGACTAGCAAGAAAACAATATCACGAGTAGTGCAATGATGGGTAAATAAACAATATCATTTAGGAAATTAACATGGAAATAGAAATTTTTGAGATTGTCATGTCCCCTTTTCAGGTGACATCTTCAGACTTGATGATTAGCCTATTATGCGACCTTCGTAGGCTGATAGGATGGATAGAGGGTCATGGTGAAGCTTGGCTTGGCTTCGATTAGCAGAATTTCTATAGTTGGTTTTCATTCGGGCTCTTTCGGAAACATTTGCCTTGAGCTCCTATTATTTAGGGATATTTGACATGCAGCGGAGTGCCTTTATTTTGGTATGGTTATGTGCAGAATCACTCCCTGATTCACCAGCTTCAGACGGATCGAGGATCTGACATGTATTAAAGGAGATATTAATATTTGATTGATTTAATCAAATATTAATTATTTGGTCTATTTTAATTAAGAAACTCTAATTCTAATTTAAGAAACCCTAATTAGGGCAAGCACATTTTTTGAGGGTATAAGGGTTTTTCATGGGAGGCCATTATGGATTATTCATTGATTATTGATATTGATTGTTGCTAAGAATTCTTCTGTGAAGACTGAGTCAAGGGTTCCAGGATTCCATTTGCATTGGAGAACGTCAACTCTTCAGTGTGTGCGATTCAGAGGTTGTGAGAGATCAGCGGATTTATTGTCAAATTGAGAGACAACTTCATACAAAAGTTATCACAGGGTTTACAAGTTCGAGGGATAACTTCATATAGAAGTTATCACAGTATTTTAGGTATTTTGAGAGATAACTTCACACAGAAGTTATCACAGTGATTCAGGTATTTATTTCATAAGTTTTATTCAATAAATTATACAGATAGAGATCTTCTGTATTAGAGCCATATATCTTGAGATCAGGGGTCCAACAAACAGGTTGGGCTTTATTGGCGGTCGTACGAAGTCCGTATAGATCCGTACAGATTCGCACAAAGACGGACATCGGCAGGCAGAGATCCACAGCGACCGACATCGGCCGACCTATCATCGACGTCGGTAGGTTAACGACCCCAGTCGATCGACGACGACAGTATAATCGACGTTGGCGACTGTGTTTTTGACACAGTAGGCCGAGACGTACCAGATTTAGGTTTTATTCCCAGTTTGCGAAACACTCAGGTTTTTAAGACCGAATTTGAATATTATTTTATATGCATGACAGAGGATATTTATTGTAATCATCTGGACGAATAATAAGATTAGTGATTTGCCAGTTAAGAGATTTACTGTGGTTTATTTGTTTATTTGAATTTATTCTGCAAAATCATATCTTTGTTCAGAGCTTTTGTCTTTTTATATTCCCTATTGGAGCTTTTGTTAAAAATGGAAAGGGATATTACAGTGGTATCAGAGCTTTTGTCTTGCTATATTCCCTGTTGGACAGGGGATATTACAATGGTATCAGAGCTTTTGTCTTGCTATATTCCCTATTGGACAAGAGATATTACAGTGGTATCAGAGCTTTTGTCTTTCTATATTCCCTATTGGTAGGGGATATTACAGTGGTATCAGAGCTTTTGTCTTTCTATATTCCTTATTGGTAGGGGATATCTACAGTGGTATCAGAGCCAAATTCCTGCCATCTTGTTGGGTAGATCAGAGCCAAATTTCTGCCATCTTGTTGAGTAGATTAGAGCTAAATTCTTGCCATCCTGTTGGGTAGATTGGACATTGAATCAGTTAGTAAATCATGGGTACCTCCAGTACTCAGAAACAGTGGGACAAAGATATGAAGAAGCTGAAACAAAGTTTGAATATGTTGGTTCAAACTCATAAGAGGATGAATGAAATTCTTTCAGACCCTACATTTGAAGACAAATTAACACTGAGTATTGCATCCGTTGTTAAAGGGTCCAGAAAAAAACTTTGCTTATACTGCAAATGTCCATATGATGCC
This sequence comes from Torreya grandis, assembly GCA_037957365.1. Lineage (NCBI taxonomy): Eukaryota > Viridiplantae > Streptophyta > Pinopsida > Cupressales > Taxaceae > Torreya > Torreya grandis. The sequence continues at coordinate 5,150,327 of JARHVA010000163.1, forward strand.
AATCACGATTGTCATTTAAGGCCTAAGGGCAAGGCAAATCGTGTAATATGGGCATATTGTGAGGATTCAAAATTAGAAGATTTCGAACAACAGGATAGTTCTGAGGAGTCAGAGGCAGAGGCTTCAGAGCCTAAGGTAGAGGCAATGAAGGTGGCTCACCAGGATTCTGAGAGACATGTGGATGAGCTTAGTCATGAGGATTTGGACTCTCAGTTAGTTTCAAAGGACGAGGGAGCTGGAGATTGTGATGATGAGATAGTTTCAACAGCAGCTTCTTCGGAGTTAGATGGGGATGAGTCCGATGCTTGCATTCAGAGTGTGGAGGTGTACTCAGATGTTAGTACACTGAGTGTCGATGGTGAGTACGTTCCTACAGTTGTTGCTGAGGAACATATTGTTGGGGCTGACACACATGTTCAGGATTTGGGAGTTCTGGTCTTGATGAGTTTGGGATATCAGTGGAGTCGAGTCTCCAGATTGATTCTTCTCACACCGTTGACAGTATGGTACAATTGGTCGTGCCACCTTTACAGAGCGATCAGTTATGGGATGGATTGGCACCATCTTTTGCAGATAGAAGTGGTAGTTGCAAGTTACACAGCTTGCAGTATCGACACATCCAGGGCAGTTGTGATTTTAGAGATTGGTTGAGTTGCATTCGCCCGTTTGATTGTGGATTCCTCTTGGTTATATTTCAGAGGATATTGCAGGAGCTTGCGGTGATTGTCATCAGTATAGATCATGACTACATTTGGGATCCAGGTGGATTGATGGGTTTGTTGTTCCGAGATTGCTTTGATACCACTGTAATATCCCTTTCTTAGGGTCTCTTTTTTTTTAACAAAGCTCTGATACCATTGTAATATCCCCTTCAAATAGGGAATATAGAACGACAAAAGCTCTGATACCACTGTAATATCCCCTACCAATAGGGAATATAGAAAGACAAAAGCTCTGATACCACTGTAATATCCCTTTTTTAGGGTCTTTTTTTTTAACAAAGCTCTGATACCACTGTAATATCCTCTGTCCAATAGGGAATATAGCAAGACAAAAGCTCTGATACCACTGTAATATTCCCTGTCCAATAGGGAATATAGCAAGACTAAAGCTCTGATACCACTGTAATATCCCCAACCAATAGGGAATATAAAAAAATAAAAAGCTCTGAACAAAGATACAATTTTGCAAAATAAATTCTAATAAACAGATAAACCACAGTAAATCTCTTAATTGACAAATCACTAATCTTATTATTCGTCCAGATGATTACAATAGATATCCTCTGTCATGCATATAAAATAATATTCAAATTCGGTCTTAAAAACCTGAGTATTCCGCAAATTGGGAATAAACCCTGAATTTGGTACGTCTCGGCTTGCTATGTCAAAAACACAGTCGCCGACGTTGGTTATACTGTTGTTGTTGGTCGACTGGGGTCGTTAACTTGCCGACATCGGTGATAGATCGGCCGATGTCGGTCGCTGTGGATTTCTGCCTGCTGATGTCGGTCTCTATGCGAATCTGTATGGACTTCGTACGATCGCCAATAAAGCACAACCTGTTTGTTGGACCCCTGATCTCAAGATATATGGCTTTAATACCGAAGATCTTTATTTGTATAATTTATTGAATAAAACTTATGAAATAAATACCTGAATTACTGTGATAACTTTTGTGTGAAGTTATCTCTCAAAATACTTGAAATACTGTGATAACTTTTGTATGAAGTTATCCCTCGAACTTGTAAACCCTGTGATAACTTTTGTATGAAGTTATCTCTCAATTTGGCAATAAATCCGCTGATCTCTCACAACCTCTGAATCGCACACACTGAAGAGTTGACGTTCTCCAATGCAAATGGAATCCTGGAACCCTTGGCTCAGTCTTCACAGAAGAATTCTTAGCAACAATCAATATCAATAATCAATGGATAATCCATAATGGCCTCCCATGAGAAACCCTTATACCCTCAAAAGATGTGCTTGCTCTAATTAGGGTTTTTTAATTAAAATAGACCAAATAATTAATATTTGATTAAATCAATCAAATATTAATATCTCCTTTAATACATGTCAGATCCTCGATCCGTCTGAAGCTGGTGAATTAGGGAGTGATTTTGCACATAACCATACCAAAATAAGGGCGCTCTGCTGCATGTCAAATATTCCTAAATAATAGGAGCTCAGGGCAAATGTGTCCGAAAGAGCCCGAATGAAAACCAACTGTAGAAATTCTGCTAATCGAAGCCAAGCCAAGCTCCACCATGACCCTCTATCCATCCTATCAGCCTACGAAAGTCGCATAATAGGCTAATCATCAAGTCTGAAGATGTCACTTGAAAAGGGGACATGACAATCCGCCCCTCCTGAAATTGCTTGTCCCCAAGCAATCTCGGAACAACAAACCAATCAATCCACTTGGATCCCATATGTAGTTATGCTCTGCACTGTTGTTAATCAATGCAAGTTTCGGCAATATCCTCTGAAATATAACCAAGAGGAATCCACAATCAAACTGGTGAATGCAAGTCAACCAATCTCTAAAATCACAACTGCCTTGGATGTGTCGATACTGCAGTCTGTGTAACTTGCTACTACCAATTCCATCTACAAAAAATGGTGCCAATCCATCCCATAATGGATGGTAAGAAACTGGAGCCGATCTACACCTGTGTGAAATCAAATCTTCTATCTCTGGATCAAAAGAAGAATAATGAGCATACCCCACTGTATATGTTGAAGCATCAACATACTCCCCCGCACACCACAACTGATCCCTCTGTAAAGGTGGCACAACCAATTGTACCACATTGTCATTTGTGTGAGAAGAATCAATCTGGAGACTCGACTCCACTGGTATCCCAAACACATCAGGACCAGGTACTCCCAAATCCTGAACATGTGTGTCAGCCCCAACAATATGTTCCTCAACTACAACTATAAGAACGTACTCACCAACAATACTCAATGTACTAACCTCTGAGTATACCTCCACACTCTGAATGCAAGCATCGGACTCATCCTCATCTAACTCTGAAGACGCTGCTGTTGAAACTATCTCATCATCACAATCTCCAGCTCCCTCGTCCTCTGCAACTAACTAAGAGTCCAAATCCCCATGACTAAGCTCATCCACATGTCTCTCAGAATCCTGGTGAGCCACCTTTATTGCCTCTACCTTAGGCTCTGAAGCCTTTGCCTTTGACTCTTCAGAACTATCTTGCTGTTCGAAATCTTCTGATTTCGAATCCTCACAATATGCCCATATTACACGATTTGCCTTGCCCTTAGGCCTCAAATGACAATTGTGATTGGCATCATATGGACATTTGCAGTATAAGCAAAGCTTTTTCTTGGACCCTTTAACAACGGATGCAATACTCAGTGTTAATTTGTCTTCGAATGTAGGGTCTGAAAGAATTTCATTCATCCTCTTATGAGTTTCAACCAACATATTCAAACTTTGTTTCAGCTTCTTCATATCCTTGTCCCACTGTTTCTGAGTACTGGAGGTACCCATGATTTACTAACTGATTCAATGTCCAATCTACCCAATAGGATGGCAGGAATTTAGCTCTGATCTACCCAACAAGATGGCAGGAATTTGGCTCTGATCTACCCAACAGGATGGCAGGAATTTGGCTCTGATACCATTGTAGATATCCCCTACCAATAGGGAATATAGAAAAACAAAAGCTCTGATACAACTGTAATATCCCCTACCAATAGGGAATATAGAAAGACAAAAGCTCTGATACCATTGTAATATCCCTTTCTTAGGGTCTCCTTTTTTTTAACAAAGCTTTGATACCACTGTAATATCTCCTTCAAATAGGGAATATAGAAAGACAAAAGCTCTGAACAAATATACGATTTTGCAGAATAAATTCAATTAAATGGATAGACAGTAATACAATCTATCAACTGGCTAATCAGTGCTCTTATTATTCTTCAAAATGATTACAATAATGAATCTCTGGCATGCATATAAAGTAATACAAATTCGTCTCAAAACCTGGTCTTTTGCAAATCTGGACATAAACCCTGAATTTGTGCGGCTCTCGGGTTGCTGTGTCAACAACACAGTGGCCGACGTTGGTTATTCTGTCGTCGTCGGTCGATATACTGCCGACGTCGGTCTCTGTCGATCGGCTACTCTGACGACGTCGGTTTTCAGTTGGCCGATGTCGACCACTGGGATGCCGATGTCGGTTCCTGTGTCCCCTGCGGCGTTGTTCGGCCTGTGGCAGAATGGTACGGAATTGCACGGATCGGTACAGATTTTATACAAAAGCAAAATATATGCTGTGGCCTGTATTTTGATCCCTGATCTAAAGATCTCTATCTGTATAATTTATTAAATCAAAACATAAAGAAATAAATACTTGAAATCCCTGTGATAACTTCTGTGTGAAGTTATCTCCCAAACCTGTAAACCTCTGTGATAACTTCTGTATGAAGCTATCTCTCAAATCGGCAATAGATCAGTTGATATTTCACAGCCTCTGAATTGCACACACTGAAGAGTGGACGTTCTCCAATGCAAATGGAATCTTGGAACCCTTGGCTCAGTCTTCACAGAAGAATTTTTAGCAACAATCAATATCAATAATCAATCATCAATGGATAATTTGCCTCTCTCCCATGAGAAACCCTTATACCCTCAAAAAGATATGCTTGCCCTAATTAGGGTTTTCTTAAATTAGAATTAGGGTTTCTAAATTAAAATTAGACCAAATAATTAATATTTGATTAAATCAATCAAATATTAATATCTCCCTTAATACATGTCCAATCGAGCCCAAACGAAAGCCAACTGGAAAAATTCTGCTAAACGAAGCCAAGCCAATCTCCATCAAGACCCTCTAACCATCCTATTAGCCTACGAGGGTCGCATAATAGGCTAATCATCAAGTCTGAAGATGTCACTTGAAAAGGGGACATGACAGAGATCCCATACAACCATTTGAGGAGAACAAGAAATACAGTCACAGATCTAGCAGTTTTGGACAAGATAATTTATACTCATCCTTTCCCCCTCTATAACAATCAAGCTAATTTTACAAGATTGCGCCAAAGAGAAAGATCTTGCTCTTCATTAAAATTTGTAAAACTCAGAATTAAAAAGAGGGAAGACTTTATGCATACAAATTGTATTTATTGCAACTCAATGGTGCCTTTTCATGATCAAATAAAACAAAGGAGAATGAATTGTAGTCGTTGAACATAACCCTACGAAAACACTTGAGAGAATTTCCCTTGTGGCCCAAATTTCAATTTGATAGAATGGGCTCAACGATGGCTACAGGTATGCTAGAGCAGAACAAACAAGAATTTCACACTTACTACTAAAAAACATAAATATAATCTTGTCAAACAATAATTTTTATAACAATTTGGGAAACAAGAAAAAAGGGTATGGTGCTTTAATTTCATAAGCCTAGAAGGAAGTAGAGAACCACCTTGGATTTCAAGCTTTTTTGTTGCTATTGGAAATGCCTCAAGTCTGAACCCACTATAAATTTCTCCTTTCCAATTCCTTGTACCAAGCTCAACGACGTCATTAATGGAGACCCCTAGGGTTTCATTAGAGCTATTATGCTGTGATTCCAACGAACCCTTTTGTAGGGCCACTTGTGCAGTATACTTGAGGTCGGCAAGTGTAACTTCCATCAAAAGATGCCGATCGACTTTGTTTCTAATGACAAAACATGATCGAAGGAGGAACAGTCATACCCACATCCACCTTGCTCATGTAGAGAAGCCTTTCGTCATTTCACATGAATTTGTAGTCATCAACAAGGGCAATATGAATCCATTTGTGCAATAAGATAAAATCCCAAATTAGGGTTTCCTTAAGATCTTAGAATATGGATTTTGAAGCTAAAAAAAAAAGTTGGATGGAATCCACTACCTATGGCTCAAATCTTCTACCCTTGCCAAATTTATTTGCAAATGGGTATTTGAAAATCTTGATTTGGATGCAATAAAACAAATAATCAAATTGATCTCCTCCTTGGTGTCTTTCTTGATCCTTAAGCCGTCTATTCCCGATCTTCTAGGGGCTTTTCCAATTGGCCTTATCAATCTCAGTCGGATTGCATGACTTCTGCAGCAGATTTTCCCCTTGCCACATGTTATCATGTCAATTAGATTCACCCTTTCCCCTTACAGCTGTATGTTTGTACCCCTTGTAGTAGTGTATGGTAGGTCTCTTCAATCAAATCCACTTGGGGCTTGTAGTGCCCTCAACTTTTGGGTACACCACACCCAACAAGTTGGATGTATTATTTTACTTAATTGTAATACCGTGTCATGTTTCCTTGAGATTTGAATTTTGGGGTATGCTTTGAAAACTCAAGTGTTTTTACCACTTGAGCTTTTTATATGGCATTCTACTTCATTGGTCACCCTCCACACTCTCTTTGTAGATGTTCTGGTTTGGGGATTCCAACCATTTTTAGTTTTAATGTATAGTTGAAGAATTCCATAAGCAGTTTTAATTAGATATTAATTTGTGGGTTTTTTTATTCGTGTATGGTTTAGTCATTTACCCAAATGACCTACATGAATAATCATTACTCAAATGGTATTTTTCCTCATGTATTTTTGGTATTAATCACAAGGCAAAGGGACCCACTTTAACACATGACCACCCTTAGCATTTTTAGTTTACCCTCTTTTGCTTTGTTTTATTCTTTTTCTTTGGGTTTTAAGTACTTTCATAGCTTAGTGTCTACTTGCCTGAATTTTTTTCTATCCAACTTTGTTAATTATGACATCAAAGTTGAATAAATCAAGTCTCTCTATGGCACATTTCTGTTTGTTACAGTTTAAAAAGGACAATGGCTAGAAGCAACAAAGTAGGACTTGTGCTGTAATTTTATTTTGGAAACTGGTCTTCTTACCTGATTTTTCGTCCATCCAAGTTTGTTAAGGCATCAAATGTGAATAAATCAAGGCTCCCTATGGCACATTTCAGTTTACTACAGTTTGAAAAGGACAATGGGCAGAAGCAACGAAGTGGAACTTGAGCCTGTAATTTTATTCTGGAAGTAGCCAAAACTGTCTATAATATCCAATTCTTTTATACTTCCTACCTTCATGATGTTCTTTGTTGGATGCACTATTAATGCTAAAACATATAGTGGAAATCTTCCAAGGCTAAAAAAAATATGACTAGGTCGAGCAAAAGAATACGATACTAAATAGGCTCTTTTTTTTTTCCTTTTGTGGAGTCTTCATAAGTATTGCTTCTTTGTGGCTGCCATGTGTGTTTGTACCTCTTATTATAAAAAATATTCTTATTGATGTTATGTAGGTTTGTTTTGATGCATTATGCATCTGTGGCTGCTCAGTAGCGGGGTCCAAAAGTTTGCAGTATTCTCTTAAGTGTTCATAGAGAGCTTTATTGCCAAATGGCTAGTAATCTCTGGTGAGATTTTTATAAGATGTCAGATTTTCAAATAAAATCCTAAAAGATAGATCCTAGAAGGTAAAATTCTACAAGATCATTCTGCTGCAAACAGCTCCACATTTTACTCAGCAGCACCCACTAAGAAATTTCAGATGCTAACCTTCCATGGGACCATTGCCTTGGTCTGCTTAAAATGTATTGGTAAGTAAACAGCCTTAAGATTTATCAAACTCAACACTTTGGCTTATTTATCTAAACACAATCATGCACTGTTTTGTTTTTTAGTCACCATTTAGGTGAAAGATCTGGACGTGATATGCCAGATTTCCAACCCCATTTGTCAAGGAAAATTTACATGCAACTTATTATCAGGCATAGATCATGATGTCATATTATGGAGATTGAATCTTTGTGTCTAAATAAAGAGGAAAAAACAGAGATGCAAGTATAACTAAATCTAGACAAAAACTGGTAGAACCAGGAACATCAACTCTGGTTTAAATACAACTAGAGAGGTATAAGAGTATTACTTTCTATTAGATCCACTCAGAGTACTGCTCACTCATGGTATTCAATTCACATTCTGCTCACTTAAAAAGCATCCATTAGGGCCTAATAGTTCAGTTCATTATTGTACAGAAATTTTCCTCCTATTGATCTATTGCACATTTTTTCACATCTCTATTTCATTCAGTAAAAGTGATAGTAAGGACTTGAAAAGATTAACATAAAATTGCCAAGTAACTAGTCATTCAAAGGACTTCAATGCAAATGTGAATAATAATAATTTAAACACCACTTTCAAGTCATGTGCAGATAATAGGGTTGCTCATTAGTGGTTTTTATAGGGTTCCGGTTGATGGCATACAATATACATTTCACAGCCTACAGACCCCTGTCATACCACAGATTATAATTTTTGCCATTTTACTGTCCTGTTTAAGGAGGTAGAATTACCACCATAATCCATCATGATATTATATTACAAAACCAAGCCCAAATCATGTTATGATCTAATTATGCGGATAGGCATTCTACAATTGTAGCAAGGCAGTGTAAGAGCGTGAGTTGTACACAATTATGTTTGATCTTAAATTTGACGTTCATTTGACTGTCTTAGGGGAATTTCAACTTTAAATTTGATCTCTCTTGACTGTCCCTTTTTAAGTTTTTTCTTTTGGCTTGGAGAAATTATTGAAAAATTGTAATATCTTTGGCCATATGGTGGATTTTGGAGCCTTTTTTTTTTGAAATATTTTTTCAAGTCCCACACACTGGTGTAGCTAGATTGATTTCATTTGTCACTAGTAAGTGAGAAATTTGCAGAGAAGGTACTGGAATTATTAATCAATGTAATATGTGAAAAATCTAAAATAAAAATCTTAAAATTGATATCTCGCGGTGTATGTTAGATATGTATTTAAGATATCTGTACTAGTCATTGTCACAATAACAAGATCAAAAACAACAGATGCTAGGAGAGTAATATCACAGATTTGCACAGTACTGCTGACTTTGGTAAGGTCTGATTATCACAGGCTTTTCTGATTTATACTTCATTCCAAAATTAAGCTTTAAACAACAGGAGGTGCTGTTGCTTTAAATTTACATTTTGTTTTTGGATTTTTCTTTTAATTCTAGGTTCATTGGCTGCTATGGGTTTTGTTGCAAAACACTTATAATGCTTACTTTTGCTACTTTGGTGTTTGTTTACTGTTAATTTATGCTTATTTGGATTTATCTAATTGTTTTTCTTTTTCTATTATCAAGGTTTTCAAAGACAACATGGGCATCAAATCAGAGCCAACCATTACCAACTGCAAGGGGAATGAGAATTGGACAAAGGTCACATTTAAACCTGATTTGGCCAAGTTTAACATGACCCACTTAGAAAATGACGTGGTTGCCTTGATGAAGAAAAGAGTTGTTGATCTTGCCGGATGTCTTGGGGGGAGTGTTACGGTTGAACTCAATGGACAAATCTTGCGTGTCAAGAGCTTTCAAGACTATGTTGACCTCTACCTGCGTCAAGCAGAAAATTCTGAATCCAAGCCAGAAAGGTTTTTCTAATTTTATTGTCAACACTCGTGAACTTTGTAAAATGTATCAATCAACTGTTGTATTTTGGCTACGAAGTAGATCTTAATGATTTTATTTGTGTTTTCAGACATATTGCTAAAGTTAATGATAGATGGGAGGTTTGTGTGACCCCAGCTGATGGACAGTTTCAACAGGCAAATAAATCATACCATGGATAATGTTCTGCTTTGTTTGACTCTGAATATTCAATATTTCCCTCTTAATTCTATGAAGCTTCTCTAGGCTGTTGATGATTGTTGGTTGAGGCAACACAATTCTTGTTGATGATATATGTTGACATATTTTGGGAATGTCCTTTTGTTCAGGTCAGCTTTGTAAATGGAATTGCAACTATTAAGGGTGGATCACATGTAGACTATATAGCAAATCAAATAACTTCCCATCTGATAAACATTGTAAAGAAGAAGAACAAGAATGCTGCTGCTGCTCTGAAACCTCATGCAGTCAAAAGCCATTTGTGGATCTTTGTAAATGCTAAGATTGACAATCCTGCTTTTGACTCGCAAACAAAAGAGACACTGACAACTCGCCAGAATAGTTTTGGTTCTACATGCGAGCTTAATGACAAATTTTTGAAATCAGGTGTGCTTAGTTTGTTAAATATTACACATTTCTGAGTTCATGTATTTTTTTACCTTTGTATAATGTCTAAGGTAAACTTTGTTTGATCTGATGAGTGCAGTGGAAAAGTGCGTACTTGAAAGTATACTGCAATGGGCAGAGTTCAAACAAAAAAAAGAGCTTAAGAAAACTGATGGAACCAAGAAGGGAAAGATAACTGACATCGTCAAACTGGATGATGCAAATCAAGCAGGGGGAAAGGAATCTGGCCAATGCACTTTAATTTTAACTGAGGGTGACTCAGCCAAGGCTCTTGCTGTAAGTTTTTGCTCCCCATATTAAATAAATGCAAATGCTCAATTGGGTAATATTATGACATGTTTCCAACTTTCCACATTAATATCCAATTTGAAATTGTTTATTTTGGCTATCTTTGTGCTATCAGTTGGCAGGAATAACTGTTGTTGGTCGAGATCATTATGGTGTGTTCCCTCTCAGAGGTAAGCTGCTCAATGTAAGAGAAGCCACCCACAGCCAGCAAATGGCTAATAAAGAGATTGAATCTATTAAAAAAATTCTTGGTCTACAGCAAGATAAAGTATATGACAGCGTTAAATCTTTAAGATATGGCCATCTGATGATAATGACAGACCAGGTACATGTTCTGTGTCCATAACTGTTTGATTTCTGCTTAAGTCTGACAGATCCTATTGAGTGAGATATTTTTGACTTGTCCTTTGTTTGTTTTAGGATCATGATGGTTCCCATATCAAAGGATTGTTGATCAACTTCATACACTATAACTGGCCATCTCTGCTTAAAATTCCTTCGTTTCTTGTGGAATTTATCACTCCTATTGTCAGGGTAAATGTTCCCCATGTATTTGGTTTAATGATTAAGAAACTCTATATGTTTTTGGGCCTCAACAGGGCATGGATCTCCATGTCTAATTTTGGCACTTTGATGTAGGCAACTCACAAGAATGGAAATGTATTATCTTTTTACACCATCCCTGAGTATGAAGCTTGGAGAGAGTCAGTGGGTGGATCGATAACTGGCTGGACCATAAAGTACTACAAAGTAATGCTAGTTTGTTTTCTCTTTAAATGATTTGAAGTTTTGGTTTTCATTCATTTACTGATTAGCTATCTTTCTAATTTGTCACTTGTTCATTGGACCATACAGGGTTTGGGTACAAGTACTTCTAAAGAGGGCAAGGAGTATTTCAAAGATCTGCAGAAGCATAAAAAAGATTTTGTGTGGGTTGATGAGAAAGACGGAGATGCGATTGAGCTGGCCTTCAGCAAGAAGAAGATAGAGGCCAGAAAAAACTGGTTGAGACAATTTGAGGTAATTAAGCCTGTGGGGAGTGGTGGGAAATAAAATTTAAATTAAAAAGAGAATTATTTTCTACCAACACTAACATTGAATTGACCTGATTGACAGCCTGGGACGTTTTTGGACCAGCAAGAAAAACTTATCAAGTATAGGGATTTTGTAAACAAGGAGCTTATCCTGTTTTCCAGGGCTGATCTGCAAAGATCCATTCCATCAATGGTAGATGGCTTGAAGCCAGGCCAAAGAAAAATCCTGTTTTGCTGTTTCAAAAGGAATTTTGTCAAACAAGCAAAGGTTGCCCCTTTTAGCATGAATTTTGTTTGCTTGTTTTGTATGCACTCTCTCACTCTTAGAATTCAAATAAAAATATTGTTTCTTGTTTAGGTTGCCCAATTCTCTGGATATGTCTCGGAGCATTCGGCTTACCATCATGGTGAGCAGAGTCTTGCCAGCACAATTATTGGAATGGCACAAGACTTTGTTGGAAGTAACAACATCAACCTTTTACTTCCAGTTGGACAATTCGGTACTAGAAACACGGTGAGAATTGAAGAAACTTATTCATGGTGTATCTCTTTTTTATTGGAATGAAGCATGCTTTCTTATGGTACTTTCATTTCTTACAGGGTGGCAAAGATGCTGCAAGTGCTCGATATGTGTTTACATGCTTGTCACCAATAACACGCTTCTTGTTCCCAAAAGAAGATGATCTTCTCATGGACTTCTTGAACGAAGATGGCCAATCTATCGAGCCTACATGGTATAATTTAGTTTTCTTTGTAGTAGGAGTTCATATTTGTCATATTCCTGACTTATGCTTGATCCTGCTATGTAATTTAGTGTCTTGTCCATGGACAACATCAAAAGGATGGAGGACTGATCTGTTCAGAGCTTTTGTATAAGCTTGGAGAATCCATGTTCATGTTGTTGTCTTCTATTTGATCTTGTTTTGTGATTTGTAAACTTTGTTTTGGTCGCTATTTTGTTCATGGTTCAGGTATGTACCAATCATCCCAATGGTGCTTGTGAATGGAAGTGAAGGAATTGGAACTGGTTGGAGCACCTTTGTGCCAAACTACAATCCAAGGGATATTGTTGCAAATGTAAAGTGCTTGATTAACGATGAACCTATGCAACCAATGGACCCTTGGTACAAGGGCTTTAAGGTAAACCATAATCCATTTGCTGTTTAGATATTTGCTGGTTTGTTTACTCCAATGCATTTGATCAAAGTGTTTTATCCTTTTTGCCTTTGGGGATGCTCTCAGGGTACAATTGAAAAAACAGCTACAAAAGAGAATGGCATGACCTATACAATCAGTGGCATTATAGAGCAGATTAATGAGACCACATTGAGGATTACAGAATTACCTGTTCGCAAGTGGACAGAAGAATACAAGGCATTTTTGGAGAGTATGCTGCCCAGCACAGAAAATAAAGATCCTTTCCTAACGGTATGCCAATTACAATTATATTAGTATTCTATTCTCGACGAATGTTATGTAGAAGTTTTAAAATGAGAATATTTGTGTTTCAGGATTTCGATCAGCACAGTACTGATAACAGGGTCTATTTTGAGATATCACTATCGGAAGAGAAGATGAAGATTGCACTTGAAGAGGGTCTCCTAAAGAAATTCAGGCTAACCACTACTATTAGTACCAGCAATATGCATCTCTTTGATGCAAAGGGAACGATTCAAAAATATGATACTCCAGAGCAAAGTACATGCTTGGAGCTTATCACTATTTAATCTTCTTGCAAGTTTTGATTTATTTATTTATGGATGTCAATTTTGGGATCAGTTTTAACATTATCCTCTTAATCTTGCAGTACTGGGGGACTTTTATCACATCCGATTAGAATTCTATGTGAAGAGAAAGGTAGGTTTGGTCTGATCTCATGGGTAGCTTGAATAAAAAGATTAGTGACATAGTGGTAGGATTAGTTGGTTTATCTGTATTCTGCATAGGCAATGAAAAGACGGTTCACATTTTTCTGTATGGTTACAGTGGACTTCACTGCTATTGGTATGAATGGATTTTATTTTTTGAAACCTTAAATTATAACATTTCTCAATGATCCAAGAGGGTCATCAATTTGGGGTTTGCTATTGGTATGAATCAATTTTTTTTCAAAACTTGAATTATAAGGTTTCTTAATAATCTGAGAGGGTCATCTATTTGGGGTCTGCTATTGGTATGAATGGGTATTATTTTGAAACCTTGAATTGTTATGTTTCTCAATAATCCAAGAGGGTCATTTATTTGGGGCCCCCTATCCCATTCTAACTGCAAGTTAAAAAGCATGTATGACTGCTCATAATATTTAAAGCCTGATATTTTTTTCCCTTTTGTTACTGCATCAAAATTGGTCTTCATTCTTAGAGCCTAAAGGGGCCTCATCTGACTTTAGGCATGTTGGAACTATTTTGTCTGATCCCACTTTTAGGGTGATGGTAGATTTCTTTGCACCTGCTGAGAATACTCTGCAAATTTATCTTTGCTATCTTCCTTCAGGTTCCAAGAGTTGATCAATTTTGAACAAGATCGTTCCTCCCTATAGACACTTTCCATTGATGGTTCTTTGGTTTCTGTCGAGCCCAATGCAACAAGCAATGGCTTCTAGGACAATCTTCCAAAATACAGCCAAGGCCTCTATGCAAGATGCAAATCTTTCACACAAGAAGGCCCTACCCAAGCCATATACAACTTAACAAAAACATATACCATGCTTCCTTTGCAAAGCTGTATTGAATGAGAATATGGGCTGCAGATTCTTTTGGAAAGTGAATTCTGGGTAAGGATCTTCCTTAGAGATGCCAGGCATACACAGGGGTTGGCAAAGATGCATGAAAGAGAATGAGCTTCTATCCCTTCTTCACAGTGTTGTTACCTGAGCTGCCACCTTCCATCTTTACAAGAATCCTCTTATTGGTTTAGGGGCTTGTAGATCCCTACAATGGAATCTTTTTTTTTTGAAATTGAAAAAAATTACTCGTCCTTTCTCTCTCACCATTTTCCCCATTGAAAAAGTGGAAGGGATCAGTTTCAGAGTGATGAGCTTATCTAGCAAGAAATGGATAACTTTCTATTCCCTTGATAAATGTCACTTTTTATTCTGGCATCCCACAACCAGCTAATGGACATTCTGTTATATTTTGTGTCTCTATTACAGCTGATTTTTCCCTTGGCCATTTCTATGTTTCTCTAACTATGGAATAACTATGACACTTGTATCTGAGAAATTGTACTGGTGAGGTTTTTCAAGACTTTACCTAATGATATAACCTCACTACAAATTCTGTTTTTAGTTTGGATGTATTCATCAAAGTGAATTGTAAATCATTGGAATGCATGCCGTTAATATTATATATGTGTATTTATTGCAGAAAGTTCTATTTGATAACCTCCAAACTGAACTGCAGAAGTTGGATAACAAGGTTAGATTCATTCTAGGAGTTGTAAATGGAGAAATTATAGTGAACAACAGGAAACGTGCAGAACTGCTGCTCGAATTAAAGAACAAGGGGTTCACTCCATTTCCCAAAAAGACAAAATCTCTTGAGGCAGCAATTGCCGGTGCATTACCAGAAGGAGATGAACCTCCCGAAGACAACATTGAGACTGCAGAGGATGTTCGTGCTGGGGATTATGAGTATCTTCTTTCCATGCCAATTGGAACATTGACATTGGAAAAAGTCCAGCAATTAATTGCTGAAAAAGACAAGCTTGGTGAGGATGTTGAGGAGCTGAAAAAGACAACACCCAAGTCGTTATGGTTGAAAGACCTTGAAGCTTTCGCTAGGGAGTTGGACGTAAGTTGTGGTGCATTTATATGTTTCTTCCTAATTCAGAAGTTATTTGCTTAGACATACTTATGTGATAATAACATATATTGGGACATCAGATGACTCATTTTCTTGCAAACCTTGTAGGCGCTAGAATTGCAAGAAGCCAAAGATGATGAACATGAACTGAGAAATATGGGTAGCAATGCTGCAAAAATTTTCAGAAAAGTAGGCAAAAACCCAAAAAAGAACACTAAAAAGACAATTACTGCTCAAAAAGCTGATTCTCAAACAACCGATGATTCTCAGAAAACCACCATTTCTGTTACAAAAGCTGCCACACAGAATGGTAATTTTAGATTTTCCTCCCTCGAGTGTGAAAGTAATTTGACAACATAAGCAGTGATTACATTTTAAAAAAGCTTTTGATGTATATCTTTTGAATATCATGCAGGGATACAATCAGAAGCAGCAAAACCAAAGAAGGGTGGTGGCAAGAAGGGAGCTGCCAAAAAGCAAATGGTTTGTTTCAATTTCTATTCTACTTCTCTAAGTTTCTGTATATTTTGTCGTCAAACATGTATTAAGTTTGACCCTTTTCAGGAAGTTGACAGTGAAGAGGATGATGGGCTAGATATCAGCCTGCAGCAGAGGTTGGCAGCTTACAATAGCGGTGCATCTGCAGAACATTCAGGTTTGTTCTTAGTATTTATACAGGCTGTTTTAAATTTTCACGGGAAGCCATATTGTAGTCTGATTGCAAAATGTCTTTCATTTGTAGCTGTTGAGTATCTGGGCAGCAGGCAGAGTTCACCAACTGAGGACTATAACCCAAAGCAGAAAGAACCGAGTCGCTGGATTAAAAAGACTGCTCCTGTTTACGTGGATATGTCAAATGATGATGTTGATAAAATGAAAACCATTCATGAAGAAGCAGATGAAGATGAGAAAGAAACACAAAAAAATAAAACTGTAGCAAATGGGAAGAAGGCTAGCAATGGTAGGGGAAAGAAGGCAATGGTTCTTAGTGACAGTGATTCTGAGTTTGCTGTTGATGAGGACTCTGAATCTGATTATGAGGAAGGCATGCCTAAGAAGGGTGGAAGGAAGCCTGGTCAACACAAGGCAGCAAAGCCTCCTAAATTAAACCCTACAAAATCAAATTCCATGGCAGTCCCTGCAGCAAAGAAGAGAGGACCAAAAAGTGCAACACAAGGACAGAAGCTGATTGATGAAATGCTAAAACCTACAGCAAATGCTGCTGCTGATGTTGAGGCATCCCCTCACAGAAAATCTCCTGAGAAGAAAGTTAGGAAAATGAGACCCTCACCCTTCAACAAGAAAAGTGGATCAGTGATGTCAAAACTGAGCCAGGAGAGTGAAACAAGTCCTCCAAGTGGAGATGGCTCTGCTGGGTCATCCTTTAGTCCTGAAGAGGGCAGTGAGTTTCCAAAGCCAACTGGACGAAGCAGACCACAGAGAACCATTCGAGCTCCTGTGCAGTATGTCTTGAGTGATAGTGATGAAAGTGAAGATGATGAAGCAACGGAGGATTCTGATTTTGCTGAAGATGATGCGTGAAATTGGAAAGGACAATACAATGTATAATATGTGTTTGTTAAATTTATTTAAAACTTATACTTGGTTAACATGTTCTTGGGGTTCTGTTTAACTTTTAGTCTTATACAATTCAATGATATCTCTCGTGGCAAACATGGAGCTAGCTTCTCTATGTCTTGTTTCTTTGCTTAGTGTAAGATTATTTATGCTTTATCAGTCCCCGGCAAGGCGGGACTATAGGAATTGCTTTAAACAATTTTTTTTTTGCAACAGCCAATCAGCTGGTAGGATATGCTATTCTGTATTGTTGAGACTAATTTTGTAGTATGAATTATGGAGTATCTTTTGAGGTGTTATAGTACTGGGTAGGCTTGGGGCACATTCTTTGAGATTTGTAAACATGGGTCACAAGTGATTGTACCCATAATTATTACACCACAACCTCACTATGTCTGCTGGTGGCTGCTTTTTGCGGTGGAGTTTGATCCTGCGTTGCACTCTTTCGAGTGTCCTCCATTTCCATTATGCCTCAGTCCCTTGGACAGCTAAGGCAGATTCATTATCATAATGGTTGAAACTTGAAATAGCTTTCTAAATTTTGTAAGTGTTAATTTCTTCATAGATTGATTTCTATTCATCAAAATACCACTTTGAATTCAAGAGTTTCTAGTCTGGTGAATTTAACGAGGGTTCTGAGCAGCTCTTTTGTGCAGAGTTTCCAGCCTATAATCAAAAGGAGGAAAGCACCATTGCCATTAATGATGACGGGGAGGAGCAGGTGGTTGGCTTGCCATAGAACACAAGTTGTCGAGGAGGATGAGGTTGAGGGAACCACTAATTCTGAGCAGATGACAATGTGGAGGAGCTTGTATTGTAGTTAGGTCAGTGACATTCATATGTCTGAAGATAGCGCACAAGATGAGGATGACAAAGGCTTCACTAATGGCAAGGTGCCATTGCCCCTACATACAAAGTACAGGAGCTTTTTAGTTTTCTTGTACCCTTAAAGATTCAGATTCCTTGAGTCATTTCATTTATTTATTTTCTCATTTTTTGCATGATTCTTGTAGTACTTTGCATGTAAATTCAGATGTTGTCTTAGCATTGATGCAACCCAGTCAGCTTCCCTTGCCCCTTGCACCTATCCCTGCCATGCCTAAGTCCATATTTGTCATTACTCTGCTGCTATTGACTGTACTTCCTGTGTTATGGGTTTGGACAATACCTTGGACTAGATTCAATGGGTATTTTTGTGATGTATGGTAGATGACACTCATGATGCTGCTAGTTCACATCAACCCCTTTCTCCTTTCTCCTACACGTATGAATAGTGATGTGAATGTTAATGTGCAACCTTTTAGAAAGCAACCACATCCACTCAGCAAGACTGATCAGCTTGAAACATCTAGCCCTACTGTACAGTCTATTTCTATGCATGCTGAAATGCTATATGTTGAGTCTCGTCTCGTCTCTTAGCACTAGGTTCATCTCCTCAAGTTACCATAGCAGTTATAGATGTTGTGGCACAACCAAAGCTTAGGGAGAGTGAATGTTTGTACTTATATTATTTTAGTAGGGGATAGAAGGGAACCTTTTGGTTCTTTAGCCAGCTGGCAACCATTCACAAATGGCTATCTTGGTTTGATACCAACTTGGCACAGCAGCTTTAATTTATAGATGAAGTTCAGTGGCAAAAACAAACTTCAGTATTGATGAGCATGATCAGTGATTATGTTTTTGCAAGGACCAAAAATGACGAACATTTTTATAAAGTCTATATTCCTAATAACAAATAATGGTGTACGGATAAAGAAAATAGATTGAAACATAAAAATGTAAAGATATACAAGATGTAGATAACTAGCTTGCATATTTTGAGACATAATTTAAGATACATTTTATGGCATCCAAATTGCATAGGGACATGGGTGACAGATTTAAGAAAGGTATTTCTGACATGGAAGATTAGATCCATGGTCAGCGGGAGATTACCGAGAGAGCTGAGTATAGGGAACTAGAGTTGTTACTAGAGGCAAAATTCATGGTCGCTGAATAAAAAAAAGACAGAGTTTTGTTTTTCTGTTAAGCATCAGACCATGCAACTCGTTGGTCTAATGCTTGAAATTCCAGATCCTTGATTAGATTTTTGGGGAAAGTATATGAAATTAAATCAGTGAGTCTCTGCAATCTGCTGATAAAAAAAGGAGTAAAAAATTTTACATTAAAAACGTTTTCTTCCATTATTCATGCCATTTAATGTTGGAAAGTTTTGTAATGATTTCGGGATTACAAGTTATAGCAAAGACCAATTATCTTTCAAAGCATGCCAACTTGGATTTATCTAATTTTATTTAATTGTATTCACTTATTTTATATGAAGCAGCATTTCTGTTGAATAAAATACATGCTATCACCCATAAATGCTGACAGTCATTTAGCCTTTTTAGGCTTCCAAAATTGAAATGGCTTATAGTGATGTATTTATACAAACTAAGAGAATTTAAAATTCTTTGTGATACTTGGAAAGTTCATTCTTTGGATCAAGTACTAATCCTTTCAATCTGGTGGACATAAAAGTAAGCGAACCTGTTGACTATATTCAGCTGAACACAACAGAGAGTGGAGAACATGTATTAAAGAACTGTATTTGGAGTAGAAAACTTTGGTGGTGTAAATTTATTTTGATATAATCTCTCAAGTTGAGGGTGTTGTAGATCCGTTGTGAAAGATGATCTTCGTAAATTTGATCTGATTCTGATCAAAGTTTGTCAACATTTTAAAAGTTATTCACTTTGTAAAATAGAACTGCTTTGTTCTTTGAGCAATGCAGGTATTCTACTGGACCGTCCATTTGTTTTGTAGATTACTAATATTCATTGTAGTGGTTGATTGTATAGCATTCCTTGGAAATAAAATGTAAATTTATGCTGGAAACAAGGAGAATCGATATTTCTTGGCCATGTACATTCCTTGCCTCGCAGTTGTGTACGGTAACATATAAATGCAGCACAGTTTTTATTATGTAACCAAATTCTATACAGCATGCCAGTAACCTCGGGGTGTTTGCTTTCACCCTTAAAATTGTCTCAATATGATTGAAATACAAACGCTGACGCATACAAAACACTCTTCATCTCAAATTTGTTTATGACGGGAATATATGAGGCCAATCAACATTAAACACTTCTACAACATTTAATTTACAATGGCAGCTTGTCCTGATGGTGCACTGGCGATGGTAACAATTAATAGTTGATTTTAAATTTGATATTTATTTGATTGTCATAAGGTAATTTTAAGTTTCAATTTTAAATTTAACATTTATTTAAATATTATATAGAAATTTTTTCTTTGTATTTTGAGAAGTCCATTGAAAAATTGTAATATATTAAGCATGTGATGGATTTTGAAATCCAAAAATTAAGAACCTATGTGAAAGATATTTGACTTCAATGGATTAAGAGTATAAATTGGAAGAACAAAAAATCAAATTTGTATCTATTTTGAAAAATCATAGACAATTGAAAATGAATGCCTATTCATGGAAGGCATCTTGAGATGACTTCAAACATATGAAATAAAATCCCCCAAAAAATAATTGTTTTGATTAAATTGTTTGTGGAAATTTTCAAGGGATACATGATAATATGTGACTGGATTGTAATTGGTTTAATCACAGCATTGGTAAGAAAATACATGATAATATAAGATTGGGTTGCAATTGGTTTAATCATTTATTAAAGAGAAAATACATGATAATATGTGATTGGATTGTAATTGGTTTAATCACGCATTGATAAGAAAAAACATGATAATATAAGATTGGGTTGCAATTGGTTTAAGAAAATATATGATAATATATAATTAGATTAATCTCAAATCAGTAAGGATTATGAGACAAAGGTAAATTAATAAAGTTTTACATACTCTAAAAACTTTGCTAATAGGAAAAGAGGTTGGATGGTAAGAAGCTCCTAAATAATCTCCCTTGCTTTATGTCTTGCACTTTACCATTATTACTAAAAATAATGAGAAAAAAATACTATTAATGAAATATACAAGAAAAAAAAAAATAATAATTAAAAATTAGTAACATATAATAATTAGCATACCTATGTTAGATAAATTTATATAAAAGACATTAAAAAAGATTATATTGAGGTGCTTATTCCACTTATCATGATCTATTTCACAGTAAATTTGAGTAATGACAAAGTGGCAAGCAAGGGCAAAGTTATATAGAATATAGAAGTAGAAAACAAATTCTAAGTAGGTTGCATGGTGTGGGTGGGGCAATGATAGGGTATTTTAGGGGATGGACTCGAAGAAGTTAAGGGAAATACACATGCAATTTTTAGTGGCATGTTATATATGTTTATACAATCTATAACTTCCACTAAAGCACCAAGTGTCAATTTAAACGAGATTAAAACTACATAATATAAAGTACATTATATTATATTATATTAGTATAATACAATAGAGGGTCTATATCGTACACTGAAGCTTCATTTAATGCAGTTATTTGGATTTACATTACTTGTACCCATAATGAAGGGGTCTACAACTTGTAGGGTGGTGATATATTTGATTGGCCACTATCATTGACATGAGGGCAAGACGTCAAGATAAAAGAGTCTTATCTTTTAAATTTTATTCATCCATGTTATTATCATATTGAAGATTATAATTAATACATGATACTATATTCTAATAGATATGGATACAAATATTTTCGAACTTTTTCTATTGTCATTCTCAGTAACATTAACAAAAACAATTGTATTCATAATAATAATGCTTATTATCGATAATCTAGATTCAAACTGGCCTTACTTATGTATGTAGTTATTGTCTTCAAGAAATACTGTCGTCTCCTATGGGATATCTGCAATTTAACTCATCTTCCAATTCCTCTTATTACACTAGGTGATCTCCACCAAAATCCTATCAAAATTCTTATTACTACTCCTTAAAACACTTAATTTAAAAACATCCAAAGTATAAAAACACATCCCTTCCAGAGTTCCTTGCACCATTGGGGCAACTGAAATTAACACATTATGGAATATCTTTTGAGGCATTATTGCAGAATATTGGCCGCATTTGTTATTCATTTAATGTTTGCGGGGTTTGTTTGCACAGTTGGCGGTGTTATTTTATTATCTTCGTCTTTGCTCTGTATACGACATCCCCTCTCACAGGTTGCAATAATTATGGCTTCGACAGGCCCATTTAGCCTTTCCAGCAACCACCCTAATTCTATGTTTTTGCAACTTTTGGTATCTGCATTTCTGCCACTAAGGTTAGTGTATGGTGGATGGTTGTTTTCATTTTTCATTCCCTGCTCAAATATGATCACCACACATAAGCCTTTAATGTTACTAGCTGCATGAGGTACACTTATTACCTTTTTACTTAAAGCCAAGTAGTTGGTTATTTGTATGTAACACTGAAATGGATGTGATTTTCACTCTCATCATCAACCATGCACAGGAAATAAATCCAAAAGAACAAGCATTTAATACAGGAACTTCCTTTTCAAGATGCCCAAAATAACAAGCGTTTAACACATGAACTTCCTTTTCAAGATCCCAGACTTCCTCCATCCACAGCGTTTTATAAAATTGTTCTTGGGGAGGTGATTTTATATTCTTAAACCATTCCTTTAATTCAGGCGTTGATTTCAATTATTGCAGCTAACAATTTGATAATATTTTTTGTTTTCACTTCTATAGGGGCTTGATTTATATGATATAAAATCCTTTGATATGTAACTTGGAACAACAATAAAGGAAATGCAACCTTCTGTTCTTCGAAAATAATTCGTCCATTGCAGGTGATAAGAAGGAGAAAATAGAGTTTGCACCATCGAGGTGCAAGGATTCAATACCTTTGCCTTGATTTCACGTTTCCTGATTTCCTTGGATATCTCCTCAGCCAAGAGGGGCCGATATATTGGTACTTATGGAAAATTCTCATTTCTTACAAAAACATTATGATCTCTGTAAGCCTCTTTAAATTTAGTCTCTTTTAATTCATTTCTGCAGGTTAGTCTAGATAACTTGGATTAATATGTTTAATTAGCTACGTTGCAAGGAAACATCCCAGGCCTCTTGTTTTCTATTTGAGGCTTTCTCGCCTTGCACAATATGATGGTTATAATTATTTACATATGGATCAGTAGTGTGAGTGGCAGCTATTTGTATGTGAACAATGCTTTCAATTTCTTTTGTAAACATTGAATTTTGATCTGAACTGTGTCCAGCCATTATTAATCCTGCTCGATCGACTGTTTGTATTCGGACCTTGTTGGTAGTTGTGTTGATTTTGCCTTCTACATTGTTGAGATTTATTATTACGCGAATCCTTGAAATCCCCAGTTACAAGTGATACAAGTGATTCACTAAATTTGTGGATCATTGATGGAGGAGGGTGTGAATTAAAAATTTGTGTTTGCATGGGTGAAAAATGAGGTACACCACTTTGAGATAGGCCAAACTCTAGATCATTATCTAACAAAACAATTATGAAAAATATAAAATATGCTTAAAAAGTAAATATTTGTAAAAACATATAGTTTGCATCATAGAAGATTCTATCCACATGAAAAATGCAAGGCCCATAGAGCTAGTGAGAACAAAGCCCCATAAAGGTGGACTCAAAACTCACAACATAACATTTTGGGTTTGAAAAGGAATCTAGAAGCAAATAAAAGTTCCCTTGAGAAAAATATATGATTTATTTTGTATTATAATCATTTGCATACACATTTTGTCATTGAAGTTTGATCTTGGGCTAACACATAATATGACATATGATTCACAAACATGTGAAATTTTAAGCATGTTGAATGTTTTGAACTTTTATGATTACAATATTTTTAAGCGTTTTATCTTTTATGAATTGAAAATTAATATTATGCATTGTCTACAACATTATGCCTAAAACAAAAATCATGTCTACAACATTATATCTGGAACAACACATATGCCTACATTAGTCATATTGATATCTAATACTTCATTGACATATATTTAAGGTACAATAGACCCTCATGCCACACACCCTTTTGTGTGCCCTTACTATAAACATCTTGAAATTAAAAAAGTATTTACAAAGTGTAAAAAAATTCAAAATTTTCTTTGCTTTTATCTTAGTCATATGATACATATGATGCCTATTTTTCTATGTTAGAGGATTTAACATATTCATGTTTTCCACACATGCTTCTCACTATATTATTTGAGTGGATATGAAGTAAGATATCCAGGACATATATGGTTATAGATTCATTCATGCCTCACCCATGGGTGCATTTCTATACAACTGCAATTTTAACTTTTCACATGATGATATTTTTTGGATTTTCATAAATTATAAATAAAGCCACTTTACATATATTACATATATCTTGCTATTACCTACATGAACTATACATGTCTCGAGCATTTACATGGATACATACATGCTATTGTGTCATATCACTTGTTGCAAGGATGATTATGCACTATACCACATGCCTTGATTGATATATATTTTTGGCATTGTACCACCTATACTCTTGCAACTATGATTTAGGCCTCGTTGCTATACTTAGCTACCTAAGACACACTTTGCATACATGGGACTTACCTTGCCTTACTATTAAGGGGAAATATTGTCACATGTATCTTGTCAAGCTTATCCTCTACATCCTATACATTTGGAGCATCTATTGAGCCACCTTATTTGACCCTCTTGCAATTGAGCATATTATACATATCTTTCCACTAGGGGCCAACATGACCTTGTTACCTATGATCCTACATCGAGATTGGACCACATGATTAAACATCCTATACATCTCTTCTTAACCCACAAGGGGAACAAATCACAATACTATTGCTGGGACCACATTGAAACTATCTCACTTTTAGAATCATATACCTATATATGTCTTGCGTTATTACACTAGTGCGACTATATGCCCTAAGCACCATTTACATTTTGATATATCTTGATTGTCATACTTACTATACATGGGACCTTATCTTACATATTGGTATACTTGACTTATGCATTGTCAACAAGGGCATCATACTTCCACCATATTTATGAGTTACCCACTTAACATATCCTATAAAGATAAGAATAATAGTCCCTCTCCTATGAGCTCTATTCACTATATGTGTACCTAGATCTACCTTTGGGTGTATCATATGCATCCGTGAGCCTTATTGATAATATATTTACACATATCTACTTATGGCGACATCATATCCACTTACGTGCTTTATTGATGACATTTGTACCTGCATCTGCCTATGGGGACATCACACCCACATCTATCTCTCTTAAAGCCTTATTGATATATATCTTGTATATGGAGACTATCACACCTTGTGTCCTATAAGCCAACATTGACTATATAAATTTGAATCCTGCATATACCTTGACACATGATACATCTATAACATTATCTTTCTAATCTTTAGCAATCACACTTATTGGGAGCATGCCATTATTTTGTGCACATCTTCATCCTCCTTAAAATATGTATCCACTTCCAGAACTTATCGTGCAGTTATATATAACATTTATTAGTAGGGCATGTGTTCCCTCGCCTCACCAGATCATTCTCATAGAAGGATAGGTACATCTACAAAGCCTCACAAGCATATCCTTCTATATACATATGCTCCTAAAGTTAGACATTTTGAGCGCCAAAAAAATTTACTTGACATACAATGTTGACACTTTGGGGCATCCTAGTTGTCCCCACACTACAATAAGAGCAATTATACCTTCATAAATTGAACCTTATATGATATTATAT
Source organism: Torreya grandis (assembly GCA_037957365.1). Lineage (NCBI taxonomy): Eukaryota > Viridiplantae > Streptophyta > Pinopsida > Cupressales > Taxaceae > Torreya > Torreya grandis. The sequence continues at coordinate 5,175,913 of JARHVA010000163.1, forward strand.
ATCTTATATAATTACATCACATTTAGAGGCATTCTAGTTGTCCTTATCAACTTGTGTTGTGTTACATCCTGATTCCTCACCAAGCAAACTTGCTAGATTATCTGTGGATATCTATAGCTGATGAATTTAGATTTGCCTATGTTTAACTAAGCTTGAGATATATGCTATTATAGGATAGTAGAATATTACTTAGATACATGATGGTACATGATTGCTTTACTATAAGTTAATTATAGTGTATGCATTTACATTTTGAACATATTGATATGTTGTTTTAGTATATTTTATGTTTATGATTATCATGTGATATGATCTAACTACTTGGGTGTTGTGAGATAGATGCAAGATAGCTCACCCCTTAGACCATGATGGAGGGAGAACATCATCGGAGAGGGTGATGTAGATGGAGATGTCAGAGGACGACAGAGGAACGACTAGAACTCTACACACATCACGTTAAACAATACATAGTAAATGCATAGTTGATTTGTTAGCATTAACATGTTTTTGAAGATTGATGCATTTAGATAATTGATTAAGCATGTTAGTTGTATGTATGCCATATTATTGTGTTCTAGACCAGTATACTTTCGGTAATGTAAATCTGTGAGAGTAAAGCGTAGTGATAATATGGTGCTCATATTGATGATGGGTTTAACGAATGGATCTAAAAAGAAATATAACTAACTTTGCATTAGTCCTATTATCTTTAAGTCATTATTATTTATTTTTTCTAAATAATTACTTATTATTAAATTACTGGAAAATATTAAAATAGAAGATAAAGAGTATTGAAAAATAAATAAAGTTAGAAGAATATTTAAATAAGGGAAAATCATATTTAAAACAAAAGAGAAAAAAGGACAAAATCTTTGGTAAGAAAGTAGAAAAGAAATAAAATAAAATAAATAAAAAAGAATCTTTAAAACAAAGGGCTATGGCTATTTCTAAAGGAAGGAAGCAAGAGGAGAGAGGAATAGACAGAGGGTAAAGAGAAAGGTAGCAAAAGGCGATAGATAATAGAAGGGAAGTCATGGAATCAAATGAATACAAAGACCGATTTCAAGGTAGGTGATGTACTTCATTTCAACGTATTTATGAATTTGGTTAAATTTAAAATTTGTATTTATTGAATGTATTTATGTTTGGCTAGATATTTATAGCGTACTACTTTTAGTGGGTAGATTATCATGTAGGTAATTCTGCTCATGTAAACCCTATTGAGCGATTCATCTGAGTATATATATATTGAGCATTTATAAATGAAAATTGACAAGAGGAGTTTATATTCATGTTAAAAAATGCAATGACCCATGAACTGTATGTATAAACATTGACTCAAAGATACAAACTGTAAGTGTTGGTGTAGCACTATAATATATATTATATATGGTGATTTATCTGCAATAATCAGATTTTAGCAATATAGATTAAGAGTGCAACCATAAAATTTTATACAATGATTACTATGAGAGTATATAATATCAGCTACAGATATAATCAATCTATTTATTTAAAATAGGCGTAGTATGTATATGGTATAACCAACATGCAGGTATTTATGAATCATCGCAGTGAGAAATCAATTGGATTTATAAATCAAATATTAACATGTTATATGAATCGTATATGTGCAATGACTTTTAGCATGAAATGGTCTTTTTGATATAAATTAAACTGATAAGTTAACAATGACTATTATAAAATGGTATAGAGCCTTAAATAGCTTTAAGCTTGTTATAGTGACTTCCATGGAATTCAATAGTCCATAATGCTATTTACTACAACAATCCATAGTGCTACAACGACTTTGAAATTGACTACTAATTAATGTACAGTCTGAAATCCTTAAGGCATTACAGTTCCTTTGAGTCCAAAGCATATTATATATAATTATATTCAGGAATTGCTGAGTATACAATTTATCTGCAAACAAAAGAACAAGATCATTGTATTTTACAGTGTTTTGAGACACCTTTATACTGAAGCGTCATTGTACAAGAATTTTCAAAAATGTTATGTATATCTGGCAAAAATTGTCAATGTGAGAAAAAATTGAATCGCAAACCATTACTCATGGGTCACCATAATATTATTGATCTAGCTTTATGTAATTTGGCATCGCCCCAACCATCTTCTGCATGTTAAAATTAGATAGATCGTTCAGTCGTGTGTGTGTTTTCGGGGGATCCTAAGTTACATGGTGTCACTGTACTAATTAATCCCTACTGTGTCTATTTTAGTAAAGTCACTTCAACAATTTATATGCAGCTCATAGTATATACGTCTGTACATCTATATCTATATGGCAATACTGCATCTTTTGCTATTTTTGAAAGAAATAACATGTTGGAGATACCAACAACTTATAATACTAGTAATATTTTACAAACCATTGTATACTGATATATAGTTACAATGATTCATATATAATGTTTAAATGCAACGATGTGTGTTTTAAATAAACAACTACAGTTTCCAAAGAATCAGTAAAGACTAAATATATTATAGTTACAATGATTCATACGCAGCCATGTGTGATTTAAATAACTGAATACACGAAGACATTGATGTGTAATATAATATCCTTAGATTATCCTAATATTATCAATACCTATGAGGATAATAACCATTGTTATTATTTAGAGATTATAATTTGATATATCTCAAGTGCTGATTATAAATATCTCTAGATTATTATGGCATGTTTTATTTAAGATAACGGTTATTACGTTGTTAAGGGAATATATATTAATCATCATTTATATATTAACCATTTTACCATATGGATAGGTTTTATAGTATGAATCAGGATTATTATGTCCTGGTTGTAATGTTCTAGAAGTTATATTATGCGATATAGATCCATATTCGGATATATCAATTGTAATATTTCCAGTTATAACACATGTTATCATTTGTGTGTATTATTGGTAAAAAAAATGACACACACACACACACACATGTCAAGGAACCTAGAACAATAAACATGCTCCGATGCCTACTTAGTCAGGATCTTGCTCTACCAATTAGAGCACATATGATTACTTCTTGTATTAGCAACTAAACACGAAATTATACCAGAATCAATAAGTAACTAGAAATATGAAACAACAAAGGAATTGAGAGACAATACAAAATTGTATTAATAATCACTCAGAAGAATATACAATAAGGAAGATGCCACTTCTTCCTCCACCTCAAAGGTTCGCCACGCCTCAAGACCTTCTTCCCTCTCTCTCTCGGTCCCAACAATCAACTCCAATATAAAATTGATGTTCACCTCTCCAACCAGTCAGTAACACGTTTCCAATTCACCAAGTACACAACCGTACTCCAAGTAGATCCCCTGCTCTCTGCTACTTGCAAATCACTAGACCTTACTCACCATGTAGATATCTCTACACCCCTGAAGAACCCTTGTCCTTGCCTCACCAAGTCCTTATGATTCTTCAACCAGTACCCCGGTGAATCAGCTCCTTGACCTTGCAGACCTTGCAACTCTCCCTGATCATACACACTCAGCACCCCTTTGGAACTAGGAGGAGCTACACTAGCTCTCTCTAGAAGCTCTATGGATTTTTAGCACACTTTTACAATACAGCCCATGAGTCCATATATAGATCTCATGTTTACAATAATTAGACTAACCTAATTACAATAATTAGACACGCAACTCAAGACTAAGACTAGCCTTCAACATGCAAACTAATAGTCCAAAAATAGACTCTCTGGAATCAACATGCGAACTGCCTATTCATGCACAGGCTACCGACGCTGGCACCTCCAAGATCGATGTCGGCCGACTGGTAACCGACGTCGATTGCTTCCTCATTGCCATCTGACCGACGTCGACTGATCAGACCGACGCTGGTTTCCCTGCAACTGATTTTGCAACTCCCCGCAACTCTGCATCCTCCATAACTTCTCCTGTTTGCACCTGGTGAAGCTTTTAGCTCCACAACCTAACAATCTCCCACTTGGAGATAAATAGCTGCACCTGTACCTGTACCTGTACACCGTCTAAATTATTCCTTGGCTTGTATCCCTCTTCAAGATCAATCCTGAAGACCAACCACCACACAACCTGTGATGCTATACCTGTCATTCAAGTAACCTGCCATATCCGAACCTACACATCCATGTAGTGAAGAACTTGACACTGCATAACAAGAATCCTTGTTGCTAGTCCCACTGAACTGCCCTCCAGTACTCCTTCCCCGAACTAGCTCCATACTTTCTGACAACCCCCACTGAATGGGAAAACTCAGGTCTACACTAGACCTCATGTGATTTCGAACCCTGTTTCAAGCTAAGCTTGAACTGTCCAGCCATTGGTGTGCTTTCTGATTCTGCATCCTGCGTAATGAACCTTGCAAACACCGTCTTCACATTAGCTCCCATTGGAGATAAAATCTCCATGTCTCTTATGCCAAATAATTTCGCTGCTCCAAATTCTTCATGACACACCTCTGAACTAACCTTACCCTTTGCTCAGCAAATACCTGTATGTACAAGCCTACTAGTAAATTACCCACATACAGTAACAAGATGATGTTGCGACCATCATCTACCTGGTAAGATAAACACAATAGTTACACTGACATTGACTGAAGCCATGCTTAGTCATCCACCTATCTAAACCTGTACCACTGTCCTGCAGCTTCCTCAAGACCTTATACTTTGGCCTTCTGTCTCATGTATCCGTCCACTTTCTTCTTTAAAATGGGAATCCATTTCGTTTCTCAGTGCTTTCTTGCAGCTGACAACTCTACCAACAAATACCTGTTTGGTTCTTCTCCAAGGACTCACACTCCTCATCCATGCCAAGCTCCCACTGTATCTGGATTCTACCTGCATTGCCTCTTCGCATCTTCTTGGTTCTTGACCATCAATAAGCAATATAAAGAAGGTGAACAACAAATATGAGGTTCACTTACCCTTTCTGACCTCCACATGAGCGTTTGAGACTTGTTGACAGCTTGCTGTCCGCCTACTATCCGTTCCAGTGACCGATCTCGGCCATCTCCCAGTCTGCTCTCGACCGATGTCGATTTCCTGCACTAACCCTTACTGTCGACGTTGTCTCCCTGGCCGATGCCGGTATCCTTTTTGCCGACGTCGGTTCCTTCATGACTGACGTCAGTCTTCATGTTGCCGACGTCGATTACTGTGTGACCGACGCCGGTACCTGTGTTTGTCTGTGAGTGATAATTTTTTCCCCGCGAGCTCTCCATGGATCAAAATCCTAATCAAATCAACATAGCCCTGCTCAGAATAATTCAGTTCCCTCACCTGATCTCTGTCCGTCATCTCCTCCATGAACACCAAGGCTTTCCAGTTCTTTAGCTTGTCAAAAACATCTGTCTTTCGCTTCAAAACCTGCATTCTCCTTCTACATATGTAACCAAGCCTACAAAGCCACATCTCTGTAATAGAAGGTGAATCAGTAATATAAGTAGATAGATAAAGAATACCTACTTTCTTACCACCATCTAATTCAAGTGTATCCGCTGTGAGAGTTACAGTACATCTCTCATCACCCAAATTTCTTGAAGAAATTAGACTCATCTCCAAGACTGGTACCTGCATGACTTCCTTCAACCACTGTGTGTCGTCCATCTACAATTTCAGCTTCACTTCCCCTTTACCAATTCTTTGGCAAGGCTCACCAGCTCCTCTCCCTGGGGCTGCATGGAAAGAGGCAACATACTCTGTTATCCAAGATTCAACTTTATCCAAGAAACCTCCCAAAGCATCCTATGCAACAACACCTGCAACATCTGCATCTTCAGTTCCTTCATGCTGATTTGCTACCAACCAACAATATCTTTTTCCCTACTCTTTCTTTCCATCAATCAGACCATTCATGCTATTTAGTTTCTCCATTCGTAGCTTACTTCTTTTTGCCATTGCTATACTCCCACTCAATCAGAAACCCCTGTGAGTAACTAGTAATCAACAAACACTACCATATCTGAAACCACCTGTTAGTCAACCCAACCAAAAGCTCTGATACCACTTGTCAAGGAACCTAGAACAATAAACATGCTCCGATGCTTACTTAGTCAGGATCTTGCTCTACCAATTAGAGCACATATGATTACTTCTTGTATTAGCAAGTAAACACAGAATTATACCAGAATCAATAAGTAACTAGAAATATGAAACAACACAGGAATTGAGAGACAATACACAATTGTATTAATAATCACTCATAAAAATATACAATAAGGAAGATGCCACTTCTTCCTCCACCTCAAAGGTTCGCCATGCCTCAAGACCTTCTTCCCTCTCTCTCTCAGTCCCAACAATCAACTCCAATATAGAATTGATGTTCACCTCTCCAACCAGTCAGTAACACGCTACCAGTTCACCAAGTACACAACTGTACTCCAAGTAGATCCCCTGCTCTTTGCTACCTGCAAATCACTAGACCTTACTCACCATGTAGATATCTCTACACCCCTGAAGAACCCTTGTCCTTGCCTCACCAAGTTTTTATGATTATTCAACCAGTACCCCGGTGGATCAACTCCTTGACCTTGCAGACCTTGCAACTCTCCCTGATCATACACACTCAGCACCCCTTTGGAACTAGGAGGAGCTACACTAGCTCTCTCTAAAAGCTCTATGGCTTTCTAGCACACTTTTACAATACAACCCATGAGTCCATATATAGATCTCATGTTTAAAATAATTAGACTAACCTAATTACAATAATTAGACTAACCTAATTACAATAATTAGACACGCAACTCAAGACTAAGACTAGCCTTCAACATGCAAACTAACAGTCCAAAAATAGACTCTCCAGAATCAACATGCGAACTGCCTGTTCACGCACAGGCTGCCGACGTCGACACCTCCAAGACCGATGTCGGCCGATTGGTAACCGACGCCGGTTGCTTCCTCACTGCCATCTGACCAACGTCGGCTGATCAGACCGACGCCGGTTTCTCTGCAACTGATTCTACAACTCCCCGCAACTCTGCATCCTCCATAACTTCTCCTGTTTGCATCCTGGTGAAGCTTTTAGCTCCACAACCTAACAACACACACACACACACATAATGAGATCATTTGAACTAAGGACCATGCTAATTAACACATTGTTTCTACCCTCTTAGATTGATATACTGAATACAAGACTCTTCATTTATACGCTTGTATTACCAAAAGTTGATCTAAGGGTCAGTGTGTTCTAAATTAATTCCTTGTATATGAGGGCATGTACACATACATAAATTATGTATATAAATGCTTTAGGAGGGATAAAAACCCAACAAAGTCTTCATTATGATGGGTACAAGTAAATTATCATATATAACTTATGAATAAAAACATGTGATGTAAAGTAATATTAAAATAAATTATAGGTTACTGAATGTGAAAACATAGGTATTAATGTCGCTAATAGCACATATAGGGGTGTATTTTATGATTATAGATTCCATGGGTGGAGTAATTACTGTATTAAAATAATTACACATGATTAACTTAATGTATGCATGCATTCAAAACCCCTAAAACATATATCAAATGCTAATTTGGGTTATCCTATATGAATTTAAGGTTACAATATAAGTTCTTAATAAAATGACTATGTTGAGTCATAAGCCTAAGCTTGTAGCTAGAAGTATGATTTACCTAATCATAAAGTTTTGAGGGGCCGAAACTACAACCATATTAAAACAACCTTTTAGAAAATAGAATGAGATGTTTAAATGAATGTTATAATGGGTTTGTGAATTCTCTGTTTCTTTGGAAATGTTTGATTGGCTATTAGTTATATATTGAGTACTTATGTGTAGTACATGATTATGAGAGTGTTTGGTTATATCTAGCATATAATGGTGCATTGTGGTGCATGCTTATAGATATGTTGCTTTAAATGCTGGTAAGCAATTTAAACTTAGGATATACTCAGATGGTATAACCCCATACTTATTTGATTTTTATTATGTGATCGTTTGATTCTTGAAATCATCAGTTAGTTATGTGTTTTTATGTAGTTTTGAATTATGATAGTATGAGATATCATAGAGTAATACAATATAAATATATGTTATACCTGGATAGTATATACTATGACTTATTTTTTATGTCTAGTCTTTCATCTACGTTCGACTGATTTAATGAATGCACACTGATTATTTATGTGAATATCATGTTTTTTAACAATTGGTAAGACATTGTGTATGCGTGCATACAATCTTTGAAAGAGTAGCGTATGTTAAGATGAAATATTATGTGTTTCATGAAAACTATGACTTATTTTTTATGTCTAGTTGCTTGAATATAAGCCTATATTTCTATGTATTTAAGACTACTTTATTTGATTGATTGTAAAAAATTAGTAGTTATGTCTTAGAACACTAGACTATGGTAATATGGGATATCATAGTGTGTGGTATGTTTATAATTGTGATAGTTAAAATCTACAGTTTAATATGTATTTACCCAGTTGGTATTGTTGGATGAATATTTTGTCAATCAGTTAACTTATGAGAAAAATAGGTCTTGTCAACCACAGTAAGGGAGATTGGTCGGGCAGATGTGCAGGTTTACCACATCAAAAGGGGACAAATCTCTCCTCTCATCAAGGGGAGGTTCCCTATAAATATGAGGAGCTATATATATACATATATACATATATATATATATATATATACATATATATATATATATACATATATATATATATATATATACATATATATATATATATATATATACATATATATATATATACATATATATATATATATGCAGAAAATAACACTCAGGGGTAGGATAACACCATCCATCTCTCTTTTTTCAGAGATGATGTTCACAAACAAAGGAGAAAATCTTGGTGAAAACACTGAAGGCACTTCTCTTCTTTCAGAAGTGATCTTACAAGAAACATCAGGAGTTCTTTCAGGTAGTGACAAGTAACTGGTAACAAAGGATGTAGTAACCAATAGACTAATATGTAGCATAAAGTCTCCACCTTGACTGCCCAAGAGCGAAATAAGAAGGACAATGAGGGCACAAAGTTGTCCCAAGGTCCTTTACACAGAAATGGAAAATAGACAAACACACGAAAGGCAGTTGTAGATAGCACAAAGTCTCTCCATAGTTGGCTTCAACACACCTTCTTGATTACTTCCACTAGTTCTGCTTATTAAATTGAATAAACAAGAATACATTCAGAAAATAGACATAAAAGCAATATCCTAGAATGACACAAGCTATAACAACACCAAGTCTGAAAGTAACTTGCTTTCTGATTCAAAGAAAGAAATATGATGAACAATTTGAGCTCAAAGTCTTAGTAATCGCCTCTCAATTTAGGCAGAGTTTCACTTCTATAATGGAAAAGTCTCTTTGGCATAAGACAAGAGACTACAATGTATAGCAGCCAAGAAAGGCTTGGCACTTCTTTCCATGAAACGGCCCATGCCATGGTCAATGCCTTCAATGCATTTTCAATTCTCTTGAGGGACCATGCTTAAAACAGTGTATTGGCCTTAACTGTGGTGTGCCAATTCATTTCATATGTCTCCTCCCTAACAGGGTTTATCTGGTCTTTTTTTTGATGTCTGTGCAACTGTCCACTTTGCCTTTATTTTATGGAAGAAAAATAGGCTATGTCCTTGGTTTGGCGTGCTCAGATGACTAATTGGTAAACTGTTTCACCTACTAGAAATAACTCCCTTGTATATATTTCTAGTCTTTTGTATTGTTCTACTCTTCCCTGTAGCAATTTGAGCTCTCAGGCTCTCTTCTTCAGCTAGTCACCCAATTCATTTTTCAAGTTTTGTGCCATATTCAAAAACTAACAGACATTCCATTACCTTAAATTTGACATCTACGGGGCCATCAATGGTGGCTGGATGTTTGAACCATGTTGAACCATGAACCTTTAAACCTGTGAAAGTTCATTGGTTCAATGGTTCAACAGTTTAGGTGATCTTTTTCAGCTCCCTGGTTCAATCGCTTCCTTGTTCTTTGCTTGAACCATCCCTTTGAACCATCTCTGGAATCTTCCATTTGTTTCTTTCCTTTTGTCTAGAGCTTCCTTTGAACTATTGAACCTATGAACCATTGAACTTTGAACTCTTTCGGTTCAAGGTTCAATCGGTTCATTGGTTCATCCTTTGTCCTGTTGTTTCCTTTATCCTTATAAGTCCCTTTGAGGCCTTGAAAATCCTTTGACCTTTGTCTTTGGAATGCCCCGAAGGGAAGGTCTCCCTTTGGGCTTTGAGAAAGGTCCTTTTTGTTAGTGCTGAGAGCCCCCCGCAAGGGTACCTATCCTTCGGGGTCTTTTGAGCGGCCTTCGGGCTTCATTCTTTTGGAGAGTGTTCAAGCTTCAATTCCTTCAGACAAAATGTCTGAAGGAATTCCTTTGGACATTTTGTCTGAATGAATTCTTCACTTGCTTTAACCATTTTCCCACTGGGTTTTTAACTATTCCTTCGGGCAAAATGTCTGAAGGAATTCCTTGGCTTTGTCTTTTTTCGTCGATATTTTCCTTCAGAATTTTCATTCAGACAAAAGTTCGAAGGAATTCCTTTAGACATTTTATTTGAAAGAATTCACCTTTGCCTTATCTACTTTTTTGAGGAAAATCTTCCTGAAGGAATTCTTACGGTTCCTTCACTCAGTAATTTCCTCGGACAAAAAGTCTGAAGGAAATGTTCCCTTTCGGCCTTAGTCACTTTTTGATCCTTTGAACCCATGTTCCCTGCCCTCCACAAGGGCACTTGTCTCTAGTTCACTGCCCTCCATAAGGGCATTTGTTCCTTCGGCTTTGGGGTAGTCCTTTGAACCAACTTTGGTTCAACGGTTCAATTGGTTCAATCTCTTTGTTTTGGTTAAGCCTTTTGACCGCTTGAACCAATGGCACATTGAACCTGTTAAACCGTTGAACCCATTGAACCTTTGAACCAGAATGGTTCAAGGTTCAACGGTTCAATGGTTCAAGCCTTCTTCTTTTCACTAAGTGTTTTGAAGCCGTTGAACCTTGAAGCGGTTGAACTTGATGACCTTTTGACAAAGCGGTTAACTCTTTAAGCTTGCCGATTATGTTAAAACTTTGAACCCATTGAACCCGTTGAACCAAAATAGTTCAAGGTTCAATGGTTCAATCTTTGCTTAGAAGCTTGTCGATGAACATTTTTGGTTGAACCAAGGCATTGAACCAATCTTGAAATTGCCTAAGTGTTGGAAACTTGCCCCTTTGAGAGAGCTCACCTGTTGAAGCCATTGAACCCATTGAACATGTTAGTTTCAAGCCTACAGAGTCCGTAGATCCAAGCCTACAGAGTCCGTAGATTTTTGAAAAAGCTTGAATAATGGAGAATTTGAATGCTCAGAATAATTTTTGAGAAGGGAAGAGATAATTTTGGCCTGTTGAACCAAAGTAGTTCATATGTTGTCCCAAAATGAGTGATAAATTTTGGGGAACAATAGCTGGCTCCAGTTGGGGAACTTCCTTTAGTTGAAAACTTAGAACAGCTGAGGGGATTAGAAACCAAAATCTCTAGTGCCTTGAAGTATGCCATTGGGCTATGGAGTCATGCTACCCAAAAAAGAAAGGCATCAAAAAATGAAAATGAGTAACACAAAATAGAACTAAAGACTATACAAATATACATATGTATAGATGAACTTATCTGATACTTCAAGAATTGAGGTGCTTTAGATGCTGTCCATTGTGAGGCAGAGAAAAGGGCATGCCATCTTGATACTTCAACATGAAACTATTTTTACCTTGGAGTTGATGGATGGTAAATGGGCCTCTCCAAAGGGAGTCCAATTTCCCATGCATTCTCTTTGGTTCTCTCCTTTTGTCCCACAACAGGACTTGATCTCCAATCTGAAAATCATGGTCTTTTGCTGATCGAAGAGCTTCTTCACTAGACTTTGATGCACAGCAATTCGGTCCACCACCATAGTTCACTGCTCATCTAGCTCAGTCAAGCACATGATCCTCTTATCAATGGAGCTTTCATATGTTTGATCCTCAACTGCCTTAGCCAATTTCAAAGCTGGTAGTTCTAGGGTGATTGGTATCTCAACATTGAGACCATAAAGAAGTTGGAAAGGAGACATACCAATTGCCTTCTTGGGTGTAATCTATCTGCCCATAAAGCATCAACCAATACCTTATGCCATGTTCGTTGGTTGTCATCCACCAGCTTCTTGATGATAGTCACCAGGTTTTTGTTTCCTGACTCAGCTTGGCCATTTCCTTATGGGAAATAATTAGAGGAGTGGGAGAGGGTAATCCCATAGTAAAAATAGAACTGAGTAATCTTTTGGGAAGAGAAACAAGCTGCATTGTCTGTGACAATCTTGGTTGGGACCCCAAACCTAGAAATGATGTTCTCCTTGAGGAAATTACATACTACTTCTGAAGTAGCATGTTTGGTTGGAATAGCTTCCACCCACTTGGTGAAGTAATCTATGGCTGTGAGGACATAATCATGTCCAGCACTTGAAGATGGGTTTACGGCACCAATGAAATCGATTCCTCATTACTGAAATGGCTCTTCTATCACCACCGACTTGAGAGGCAGAGCAACTATCTTGGGTCTTCCAACAAATTATTGGCATAGTTCACACCTTCTTACCCATTTGTATGCATCTTGAAAGAGAGTAGGCCAGTAATACCTGGCTCGTAGAATCTTATGGGCAGTTAGAGGAGCAAAAAAATGTCCTCCACAGGCCAGATTGTGGAAGGAATTCAAAAGTTGGTTCTGCTGCTCTTTATCCACACAGCAAAGGAACACTCCATCAAGGCTCCTCTTATACATGCCATTGTCTCAGAGGACAAAATTGGTAGCTTTCAACTTGATAGTCCTTCTTTCTTTATAAGATAGGTGAGAAGAACACTCACCATAAATAAAGAAATGAGAAATATTTGAATACCACTCATTTGTGGTGGAGACAAAGAGGATTGTTGGAGTGTCTTCAATTTCTTCTTTTCCATGCTCTGTTCCTTCTAGTCTGTTGTCAGCAATCAATTGGCACAGGCCCTTTCCACGCACTAGCTTCATTGGTTTGATGACTAGATCAAACTCTTAGATTTTAGCAATTCAATTCCCTCTTTTGGTTCTAAACTCCTGCTGAGTCAATATGGATTTAACTGTGGTATCAGGAACCAAGGCAGTAGTGTGTGAATTCAGGATGTAAAAACAAAAATGCTTCACTACTTTTACCACTACATAAGCATGCTTCTCCATGTTTGAGTACTTCAACTCATGAGATTTAAGAGGACAACTCATGAAATAAATGGGAGATTCCATACCTTGGTTATGTTGAACTAGAATCACTGAAAGTGTGTGATCAGAAGCATAACTATATACTGTGAAATCCTTGGTATAATCTGGACAAACCCAAATTGGGGTGTGGGCAATAGCTATCTTGATGTCTTCAAAAGCTGACTTGCCTTTTGTAGTCCATCAGAAAGTAGCTTTTCCTTTCATCATGCTTATAATATGGTGAGTATTCTCAGTGAACTTGGGGATGAACCTTCGTAAAAAATTCACTTTTCTAAAGAAAGAGTGAACTACAGTTTTACTTGTGGGCAGAGTAAGCTCTTGAATGGACTTGACTCTATCTGAGTCAATCTTTATGCCTTCTCAGGACACAATGTGTTTGAGAAGTTTCCCCTCTATTACCCCAAAAATAGACTTCTTGGGATTCAAAGAAATGGCATTTTGGCAGCAATGTTTTAACACTTGTTGCAAATGGCGCACATGATCTGGGTGATGCTTAGAAAGATGGTCAAGTCATCAAGATAAACTACAATGAACTTACCCATTTCATCTTTGAAATCAAGGTCCATTTTTCTCTGAAAAGTGGTGCTAGCATTGATCAGGCCAAATGGAATTCTTTGATAGGCAAAGGTGCCCCAAGGTGTGGTGAAGGCAGTCTTATGCTGGTCTACTTCACCAACTTCAACTTGATTATATCCTAAGAAGCTGTCTAGCATTGATAACATCTCTGAACTGGTCATTGTCTGAAGCACTTGATCCATGATGGGAAGGGGATAGTTATCCTTTAAGGATGACTGATTCAAGTTCCTAAAATCCA